>CM076976.1:52474276-52527598 GCA_039105355.1 Benthosema pterotum | reverse complement strand
CGTGGGACAGTCCCTCATTTTCAAGATTTTTCAAGCGTCCCACAAATTGAGACTCTGTCCCACATTGTGACTGACAGGCACCAGTGTTCAAAATGTCCCCAATAATTTGTAGTGTCCTAATAGTTGGATTTCTGGTGGATCATTTCTTGCTGTGTTTTTTTTTTTTAATAATCCCCCCATGGTACCACTATATGTCCACAGTCACTCTAGAGAGGCCACATCGCATACTGTCCTATCAAAAATAACTGATCTACAATCTCAAAACGCGTCGCAGCGCGACGCGTTTTGAGATTGTAGATCAGCTATTTTTGATTTTAGATCAGCTGTTTATGCTAATGTGTCAAATGGAATCCTGAAATATTTTTGGAATATTGACATCAACATGTTTAATAATTTGCTAACTACATTTTGTCCCGTTTCCCCTACACTCCACTTGTCCCACACATGCGACACTTCTGTCCCTCAAATGAACAGTTTGGATCTGGTCACCCTACTTCATGGGTCCTTCACCGACTCCCCCCCTACACACACACACACACACACACACCCACCTCCTCTACACACACAGACTACTGTGTTGAAGGAGTCTGATGAAGCTACCAGTGATGGCCGCACTGCAGCAGCAGCAGCTACTAGCGCAGGACCGGATCTAGGCATGGGCATTGGGGGGCTGGGAGTGGTGGTGGGGGGGGGGGCTAAATTCCCAGACTGCCCCACCAAACACGATGGCATGCAAAACAACTCAAATTTCAATTTTTATTATTTCAAACTAAGGTGCTTATATTAATAATGATTTGAAACACTACTACTGCTACTATCTCACTAACTACAGCTGTGTCACCACTAAACCAACAGCATTTCATCCTTCAACACAGAAAACTCTCTGAGTCAGACCTTTAGCTTTATGCATGCTGTGTGCCTGTTGCAACAACTTCAACAACAACGGATATTGATGCTTACTAGCCTACTAAATGTCCTGTAACCCGAAATGGTATGGGTGTGACTTCCTATGAAGCCGCCCCACATAGCATTTTGCCCCCCCCCCATTGGAAAGTGTCATATCTGGGCCTGCACTAGTGGAGGAGTTTGTTGCATGGGGTTCAACTGTTCTAACGTCTGTCAGCTGAAGACCACCATGCTGGTTTTCATAAGACTGTAACAGTGCAGTGACAGAACCCCCCCCCCCCCCCCCCCCCCCCCCCCCCCCCCCCCCCCACTCCCTCGGATCGCTGACAAGCTGTGTGCAAACACAGCCAGAGACACCGTCGCCCATTAACCACTTAGAGCCTTATTATAAGCAGGTTACAGTGAAACTGCACGTTTTTCATGGGGCTTCTGACAAAGCATCGCATTGTGGCGCACACAGGCGAGCTTGATGATCACCCGTTTTCACTGCAATCATATGCATGTACTGCAGAATCTGGATGCTATGTACCGGTATAGGTTCCACTCATATAGGGTATTGTTTGCAATGAACACAAAACAGGCTCTCGTTCTTTAGTTGAAATGAAAACATAGACATGCTGATCTGCAGTGCTGCAAAAGTGCCCCTCTTATGCCCCAGACTATCAGTGGCCTTGTGGTTAGAGTGTCCGCCCTGAGACTGGGAGGTCGGGGTTCGATTCCCGGCCGGGTCATACCAAAGACTCTAAAAATGGGACCCAATGCCTCCCTGCTTGGCACTCAGCATCAAGGTATGGATTGGGGGTAAGACCCTGTGTCATACTAGCGTCATGTCCAGGGGGTGTACTTGTACATCAAGCTGCCTCACGCTACAGAAACAGGAGATAGGCTCCTGACCTATATGGGCCTCAATGGCTCAGCTGGGCCTCCTGACATCATGGCCTGGCAAGGCTACGTCTATGCCCCTTCAGCATAGACAGAACTATAAGTCGTGAGCCCCTGGGCCACTGCCAGCCGAAGCCCCCCTTCCTACACCGGAGCATTTGTCTTTCCATAGTGTGTTCATAGTTCCACACATGCATATCAATTATGACACATACAGTATAGGCCTGCACTATTCTGCTGCATCTCAGCATGAGGATTACTGCAAAATAATAAAATAATAAACAGCTAAAATAACTTTATATAAATAAGTTTAAACTCTTGCAGTGATGTACCGTATCATGTTGGTTTAGGACGTTTGTAGGGTTATTTTAGGAACACAAATAAATAAACCCATTGTTAATAACAGTGACAGTGACAGGGACCGTGTGCACCCACTGTTATTACCCCCTTTCGATTATGTGAACCCTGGTCCCCAGCTAAGTTGGTTAACCAGATGTAACTCTTGAGAACGTTCTCAAGAGTTACACAACTAGAGCATGTAGAAGATTAATGGTCATTTTGATCTGTATGTTTTGACTGTTTTGTTTCTCAAATTCTGCCTGGAATTGTGGACAATAGCAAAAATAAATCTTTAGTTTTGGGGTCTGTGGGGCTAAAATGTCCTCAAATGGTTGTCTGTGGATTAAATCCTGAATAAATGGTGTGTCCCTGAGATGAAAAAGGTTGAAAGCCCCTGCTCAAGCGCATGGGCCCCTCTATAGCTCAGGGGCCCCTGGGCCTGGGCCCAACGTTCCCGTTGGACAATCCTCCCCTGCATGGTTTCATCCCCTGTCCCTCTCCCACTCTCGGCACGTCCCCTGCTGACGCTGAATGTCTGGGCCCACCCACTGATGATGATAGCACGTCATAAACCTCCCCAGTTAATTGATGATTTCATTTAGCGTTACAAAACCAGAAGCCTGACACCCAGTGTGATTGAAATGACTGGCCTGGTTGGGTATCTTTTTTTCTTTTTACTCTTTAGCCTGATAATACAGACATAAAACACTTTGGAAATCTATTTGTTGTGACAGCGAGGTCACCAGAAAGTCATGCCATGAGGAATTAGTAGTATATAGTATTAGTATCAGTATTTTGACCTCTATTTATTCAGCATTTGTGGCCACACAGACCACCATTTGAGGACATTTTCACCCCACAGACCAGAAACTAAAGATTTATTTTTGCATTGTGTCGACAACACCAGGCTGGATTTGGCAAACAAAACAATCAAAACACAGATCAAAATCATCATCTGAATTAGAATCCCTTCGTTAAGACGAGACAATTAGTCTACACAACTAGAGAATGTAGAAGATTAATGGTCGTTTAGATTGATTGTTTTGTTTGCGCAAAAAACAGCAAAACAAATCTTTAGTTTTGGGGTCTGTGGGGCTAAAATGTCATCAAATGGTCATCCGTGGCTCAAATGCTGAATAAATAGTGGGCCCTGGTATGAAAAGGGTTGAAAACCACTGATGTAGGTCCAACTGGTGGACTCAGACCTCCAACTATTCTACATGGATTCCCTCCAACAGAGCATGTCATTAGCAGTGTTGTAGTGGTACTTTTAGAAGTGGGGGGGACGCCTCTTAAAGGGGAATTCCACCCATTTTTTTCCCCTGAGAGTTTACAAATGTGGGTTCCATTTGTACACTCTCAGAAAAAAGGAAACTCATTAGCATGGTGAAACACATCTTGATGATGTCATCAAGATGTATTTCACCATGCTAATGATTTTTTTTCAGACCTCCATTTCTAGGAAACTGGGGGAACCTTTTTACCATGTCCACACAACATCTCTAAGGTATATTAATGACATGGTAAAATATTGAAAATGAGTGAAATTCCCCTTTAAGACACGCGCATGCACACTGCATGCATTGTTTACAATTGTATCCATGAAAGTAAATGACAAGACAAAAAACATACGGTGGTCCTACTTTTTACAGGGGACCACCAGAGGACACCAGAGGACCACCAGATGACCCATTAGGAAGGAGGAAATTAGGATTGTAATGATCCCAAATAAAACCAATTCCATGTAGTACACAAGTCAATCCTCATTATTTATTTGTTCAGCAAATACATATTTGCATTATTCCTTTATTAGGCCAAAACAGGTAGACCTGCGCAGTGACGTCACCGCCCCTGTTCCAGAAACGGAATCCTCATTCATTTTCCTCAGAATTTTCGAAAATGGTTAATAAAAACACGATTGTGCCGCGGCCAAAGCCAACTCGGGTCGTGACAAATCATGACAACACACACAATATTATCATGCAATATCTAATTAGCAAGAAGCAGAAAACGGCATGATACAACACTTTTTGTTTCGTTTTTCACCTTAGAAATTATTTGATTGTCCCAAAAGATGGTGTGTGTCATCATGATTCGTCACAACCCGAGTTGGCTTTGTCCGCGGCGTAATCGTCTTTATATAAATTAATTTTGAAAAGTCTATGAGAAAAATGAATGGGAAATCCACTTCTGGAACAGGGGCGGTGACGTCACTGCACAGCTCTATACTATTTTATTATCAGAGTGAAGAGATTATGGCACAAAACATTGAACACATAGGCCTATTGCCTGAATGTGCCTTTTTCCTATTCCTATTTACTGCTTTAACCCATAGAGTTTCCATATAATTTTGCTCAAGATAAAAAGACACATGGTGCACGCACGCACACGCACACGCACACACACACACACAGCTGTATGTATGGAAAAATAAAAATAAAAATAAAAAATTAAAGCAGGAATCATTTCCCCCAAATAACCTACAACAGTGGTTATTTTAACTCTCTAACTTTTACACTCTCAAGAGTTCTGTATGTTTTGCCTGTTTTGTTCCCCAAATCCATGAGCCTGCATGTTATTGTGTCCTCAAATGGTGGTCCGTGGCTGAAATGCTGAATAAATGGTGGGCCTCTGACCTACAATATAGGCCTACGTATAGGGGCTTTGACATCGATACAGCGTCATTGACTGACGACGTAGCCTACTGATTAGCCTATTTCTCCTAGAACTTCACGTCATGTCTGTCACACCATGCACGACACCCTGACATTGCACTTCACCTGTTTAAAGGGGACATCCGCAGATTTTCACTGTCATTAATATTATATATCTTAGAGGAAATAAGATTTTTTTTTTATCCCTTTCGTTTCTTCACACGTCCATTTAGGAAACCCAGGACATTTTTGGCCTTGTTATTTCCGCACGTTTTATTATGGCATCTGTTAATGACAACCCAGATAACCAAAATGCATTGATTCAACGTTGAATTTTGGTTATCTAACCAAAATTCAACGTTGAATCAATGCATTTTGCTATCTGGGAAATTGGATGGAATTTCCATAAGTACCATATATGGATCATATTTATGTTTATTAGTAGCCTACGGCTGCACTCAATATGAACAATATTTCAATGTCATTCATTCAAGAACACAAACCAAACTGTCAGTCCTTGACAATATGCTGCTGATATCATATTAGGCAGATGATCATTTAAAAATACAAGGGGGAAAAAATCATGTATACATGATTTTTTCCCCCTTGTATTTTATATATAGGCCTAGCACGGACATTAGACGGGCAAGATTCGCCCATTTTCAACATTTTCGGAGAAAAATAACTGGCACATTTAGTTCCATGTGTACACTGTCGTTAAAAAATATGGTAAAATAATCATGAACAGTATATCTTGATGGCGTCACCAAGATGTGTTGTTTATGTCCACGCAACATCTCTAAGGTGTATATTAAATGTTTTTAACATTTTTTTCCTGAGAGTGTACAAGTGGAGCCAAATCGACCCATTCCACTTGTACACACTCAGAAACAAATGTCCTAAATGAAAAATCACCAACACGGTGAAAGATACCAATAAATAAAATAAAAACTAAATAAACAGAACTCACCACCAGATGGGATAGCTCGCCAGGCCGTGCGTAATGATCAGGCCACTGCAGAGCAACAGGACACATCCAGAGGTGATCATCCTTACAAAAGTCTTCATCTTCTCTCTGTTCCACAAATACTCCTACATGCGCACACGGTGCTGCTGCTGCTGCTGCTGCTGCTGCTGCTGCTGCTGCTGCTGCTGCTGCTGCTCCGACGCGCACAAGACGGCAAGTGATCGGAACCGAAAAATAAGGACAAATCCCTGCGCTATAATAAGGAATATAAAAAATAACTCATGTCCCCGATCGGAGAAGTTAAAACCTATAGCCTGTATTGTTCTTCTTCTTCTTCTTGTTGTTGTTGTTTGTTGTTGTTTTTTTTAGTTATACCAAATCAGCACAGCAGGCATTTCCAAATACTAATAATATTCTTGATGGTGATAGTGTCTGTTCGTTCCCTCATGCAGAAGCTGCTCCGATCCCCCGTAAGTCCCTCGATCAAGTGAGAAGTTTCCTTCAGTTTGAAAGAACAGCACTAACTAGAATGAGAGTGAGAGACAGACAGAGAGAGAGAGCAATTTTTAAAGATGTGTTTTAGTGCTGCTCATTGTGAATTGGCCCCCGCGACCGCATTAGCATGCTGTGCGTGTGTGATATATAATGTTGTTTAAAGGGAGAGAGACAGGGAGGGAGGGAGGGAGGGAGGCAGGGCCGGATCTAGAGGGGGGGCAGGGGTGGGCAGAGCCCAGCCAAACGTGCATCCTGCCCACCTAATTAAAGGTAATATCAGTGGGTTTTCAACCAGTGGTCCTTGAGATCGTTCCAGGTGGTCCCCAGGCTAAATGGTGGAAAGTTGGTTAACCAGATGTAACTCTTTGAGAGCATAAAAATGTTCACACTCTCAAGAGTTAAAATATTGATCATCTGAATTAGCCCAACAAAAGCAAAAGATTAAAAAAAAAAAAAAAAAAAGCAAAAATAACCTTTAGTTTTGGGGTCTGTGGGGCTAAAATGCCCTCAAATGGTGCAAATGATGCTGAATAAATAGTGGGCGCTGGATGGTGTCAAAAAGATTGAAAACCACTGCTTCATATACCAAAAACTTTGGAATTGCCCACCCTGACATTCTTATCCAGCCCATCCTAGTAGTGCTGGCTAAATCCGGCCCTGGAGGGAGGGAGGATGGCTTTAACCCCGAGGCACTTTTAAATAGACATCGGAGGAGGGACCCCCGTGGACCCCCGTGGATTGCCGTAGCTATAACAACCTGTCCGGATTTCACTCCCTCATGATGCTATTCAGGCTTTTTTTCCCCCTATATATAAATGGCCGAAATAATAAAAAAAAAAAAATGTGTGAATTGCCTTGAGCCTGCCGTTATTAATTATTAAAGGGGAATTCCGCCCATTTTCAAACAGAATACAAATGTGAACCATTTGGTTCCGTTTGTATCCTCTCAGGGAAAAATGGGTCTGAAAGAAAAATCATTACCATGGTGATGTGATCAGATGTATTTCACCATGATTTTTTTCAGACCTCCACTTTTAGGAAATGCTGAATTGGGGGAACTTTTTATCATCTCCTAGGTATAGGCTATTAATGACATATTAAAATGTTGAAAATGGGTGGAATTCCCTTTTGAGGCTCATGAGATCTTTATTTGGCCTGGCCCTGGGCTGAACTTATGAATAAGTGTAATTTAGAACGCCCCCCCCCCCCCCCCTTCTGATTGACTTAAAGGGCAATTCCACCAATTTTAATATGTCATTAATAGGCTACACCGAGATGTGCGGAAATATAGTAATGTAATAGTAATAATAACAACAACAACAACAACAGGGAAACGTTTGTATTATTTCCACACTGCATCTCTATAAGGTTTTTAACAGGCTTGTTGAGAATGGGTGGAATACCCCTTTAATAATATGGTTTCAAAACGAATTAAGCTTGCATCATGGTCTGTCACCTGTCAACTATAATAAATAAAAATGCAAAGCTATAAAGGCACCAGACTGTCTTATACAGTGTATCCATGGGAATTAATTTAGGTTAAATCAATATTAAAGCTGGATGATTGCATACAAATCCTATGTGGGGGAAAAGTATGTGGAAATAAAATATCTTCAGTGAATTAACTAACCAAACCAATCAATAAATGTAACGTGTTTAAAGAAAATATTCATTTCATATTGTTGGTATTTAAAATCTCGCATTCTCATCATATTATATCCCCCCAAAACCAGATCGTATTTTTTATTTTATTTTATTTTAGGCCACATCTATACGTACGAAAACGAAAACGAATAGTTCCACTCATTTAATTGTGATATTGAACTGTGACGTGGCATTTTGATTAGCAAACAGCCCAGGAAAGGCTATCCTGCCCATGGCAGTTCAATAAACCAGTGGTCCTTGAGAGAGTTCCAGGTGGTCCGCAGGCTAAATGATGGAAAGTTAGTTAACCAGATGTAGCCTAACTCTTTCAGAGTGTAAACACAGATGGACCCTTGCGGGTCCATTTGGTTTTATACACTCTCAAGAGTTTTAATATTTACCATCTGGAATATAGCATACACTTATTAATGGTCATTTGTATGGTGATCTGTAGCTTATGTCCAGCCTGGTATTGTGGACAAAACCAAAATAAACTTAAAATTAAGTTTTTGGTCTGTGGCTCAAATGCTGAATAAATAGTGCATGGTCCCTGTTATCAAAATGGTTGAAAACCACTGCAATAAATGAATATCCACTGGCAATATCTGTCTGTCTGTCTGTCTGTCTGTCTGTCTTCCCCCTTTCAATGTCAAGTGGTTCATGCGGCTGATCGGATGTAACATTTCCAAATTGGAGGGGCAGGAGAAAATGCTATAGGGGGGCGGCTTCATCGCCCGTGCATGGCGCGAAGACGCACCCATACATTTTCAGTTACACGACGGTCAAGTAAAGCATCAATAATAACATCAGTTGTTGTTGAAGTTGCAACAGACACGCAGCATGCATAAAGCTAAAGGTCTGACTCAGAGAGTTTTCTGTTTTCAATGATGAAATGCTGTTGGTTTAGTGGTGACACAGCTGTAGTTAGTTAGTAGCAGTAGTAGGCTAGAATTTCAAATCATTTTAAAAATATGCACCCTTTCATTTGAAATATCTTGGGTTGTTTTGCATGCCATCGTGCGGCAGCGTACAAATGGAACCGTATACGCTCTCAGAAAAAAGAAGCGTCTAAATAAATAGCGCCTGAAAATACATCTTGATGATATCATCAAGATGTAATTTCACCATGTTAATGATTTTCTTTAGACCTCCATTTTTAGGAAACACGGAATGTCACCCAGCATATTAGAATGTTGAAAATGGGTACAATTCCCCTTTTAGTGCAAGTAAAAACCGTTGTGTCAAAATTCTTCAATAAATTTAAATAAATAAATAAATAAATAACGGGGAACACATGAGAATAACTGACTGAGGGATGTGTCGTCTTGTGAGGTTAAGAACGTTATTGTTTGAAGGGAAAGCTGTTGTGTTATAGCTTTAATTATAGGCTTGGGTTATAATGCAAAATAATGACATTACAACATTCCATTTAGAAAGCATGTCAACTCGACCTGGCATCATTTCTGAGGTTGAAGTGTTGTTTACATGTAAACTGTGTAAACCAACCCAAAGCAGTCAAAATGATAGTTTTAGGCTTTTAGGCGTAAAATGACATGAACATCCGTAAACATGCATTTCATTCATCATACAGAAAATGTAGTAACATCATATTTCTAAAGGGGTATGGTATGTATGGGTATTGAAAATAATGTCATGGCCCATTGCACCATTAGTGAAATTTACCTAGGCCTACAATGCATATAGGCCTAATTTCAATCACTGATTATGAGCAACAACTTGGGTGTTAGTGCCATCTAGTGGAGCCACGAAGAAACGCACGGCCTTCAAAATCTCCAAATCCCAATCCTGCAAAAAGGCCTGCCCTCCTAGCCTAAGTAGTGGGAAAAAATGTGTTTAACAATGTTTTGTCACGTAGGACAACTGTTGGTGGAGAAGTCTAACTATCACATGTTGAAATTCAGTTAATTTCGGTTCAATTAATTTCAATGGAGCTTTAATGGCATGAGAAAACAAAAAAGTGTCACAAAAACAATTAAAACAGTAGGAAAACTGCATCTGCATAGTCAGTCTACCTGTCATGGCGACCTGTATGAATATTAATATACCATATATATACGGTCAGGGGAGGATCATCCAACAGGCACGTTGGGCCAGGTTGGGCGGATCTAGGCATGGGTGGCCCAGTCGCCCCCACACGATGGCATGCAGAACAACCCAAGATATTTCAAATTAAAGTGCATATATTTAAAGGTAGGGGAAGTGATTTCACTTTTGTCAGATATCACGCCATTTTTTTCTGTTAAAATGCTCTATAAGGTGTGCAGACCATATATGGAGTTTTCCCCTCCCTCACGTTAGCAGAGGAGCTAATAAAAGTTCCCCAGGTGGAGGGTGAATTCTCCTCCAATCAGGATCGAGCAGCAGGTTCACATATGGTAGCTACTCTTGGGCGCCCCTAGTGCACCAGACTGGTACTACACCATGAATTTCAAATCACTTCCCGTACCTTTAAAATTATTTTAAACGACTGTACTAACTACAGTTGTGTCAGCACTATACCAACAGCATTTCATCATTGAAAACAGAAAACTTTCTGAGTCAGACCTTTAGCTTTATGCATGCTGCGTGTCTGTTGCAACTTCAACAACAACTGATGTTATTATTGATGCTTTACTTGCCTAATAAAAGTCCTGTAACCAAAAATGGTATGGGTGCGACTTCATCACATGTGGCGCAAAGCGACACAGGCGATGAAGCCGCCCCCATACCGTTTTCTCCTGCCCTCTTGCTGCCATCTTGAAAACAGGACCTGTGGGAGAGCGTTTGTTTAATACACTGACACACACCTGGTGCACACCTGGTCGGTGCACACAGTATCGCCACCTGCTGTTTGAAAAAAGAACAGGCTTAATAAATGCTAGGAAAAGGGAAAGTGCAGAGCTGCTTTTGATTGAAATGTTTATTAACAGCTTGGAGATCTAGGGCCCCTTATCCCTTAACTTCTTTGCCTTTTAAACTATTTAAAAAACATTTTTCAGTAGTTCAAATGGCCGGTCTACAAGCTTACAATGTGTCAATAGATTGACCTGTTGAAATATTCCAAAAAAGATTTTCAAAATAGTCAAAACGAAATAAGGGATTTGGGATAAGGGGTTTAACATGTAAAGAAAATGGAGCCCCTAGCCTAAATACAAGACTGATAACTGAATTTTACACTGGTGGCCACATTGTTAATTTCATAGTACCGGTATATTGCTGCAAATATACAGTATAGTCACCTGGGACTGAACAAATGTCATACTTTACTGGTAAGCATGTTTTTTTTTTTTTTTTTTTTTTTTTTTTTAATAAATCACACCCGGCATGGAGGCCCTCCGCCAATGGCCTAAATACAAGGTGAAAAATACATACAATTTAACTTGTCAAATTCTTTTAATATCTTTATTCCAATCGCCACACAACTCAGTTTTAACAAGTCTTCAAGGAAATCACAGAATGTACTGTACATACTGTACAAATGATGTAGTCATTGACATGCCTCACTTTGTCATGATTGTGACTTCAGTTAGAATGTTGACCTGAAAAAACAGAACTGAAAGGTATTGAGAATGATAAAACTGTCCATTTCGACAAGTTCAAATGCAGTACCTCTAGGATAGGCAAATTCATAGTAATGTGGCCTCTAACTGCACATTTGAAAACGCCAATGATTTACTCAGGAATTCTTTCACTAACAATAACCATTAGCCTACAAGAAATTCCCCTTCGCTGTAAAATTATGTTTTCAAATATTCTAGTCTTTCTAGATCAGGGGTTTTCAACAGGTGGTCCGGGGACCACCAGTGGTGCCTGAGAGAGTTCCAGGTGGTCCCCAGCTATGTGTGTTAACCAGATGTAACTCTTGAGAACGTAAAAATGAATCCAAATGGAGAGTTAAAATATTCATCATCTTAGCCTACAGTCTACACAACTAGAAGAGTACTGGTCATAGAAGCAAAATAAGTTTGCTTAGTTTTGTTGTCTGTGGGGCTAAAATATCCTCAAATGGTGGTCCGTGACTCAAATGCTGAATAAATGGTGGGACCTGGTATGAAAAAGGTTGAAAACCACTGTTCTAGATGATGTAAAGCTGCCCTTTTTAGGAGGCATTTGGGAGCAGGCATAGGCTATTTAGTTTGCCACTGTGTGCCCATTTCAAGTAGGATAATGTGCAACATTTTCATTTGGCAAAAACAAATCGGTAACAAAGAAAGTTTCAAGAAACCAGTATACAGTGGCAGCAAGTGTAATGGAATTGTGTTTTTACTGTGGTGTAAAGCAACCATACTGTAATCCGTGACATTATCCTAGAGGTGAATTTGACTACACTGCTATTGTTAACAAACAGAATAGGATTCAATCAATGAAGCTTAAACAGCATTGCATCAATACTGTAGTTGTAACCAAATAATAGACACCAAACCAAATATAAACATTTGAAATTCTCAAATAATTATGATTTTGACATCAAATTAGAAAAAAAGCATCACTCCATCTCTGAATCTCTCAAAATCAAATCAAAATTCAGATTATCACAGATCTTTTGACAGGAGTAACATCACTCATCTTCTTATAAGTTTGTAGTTGGACCATGGTGTTTCTTTAATATATGTAGTCAATAATGGATGTGGTTGACATGAGCATAAATGTTTCCTTTATTCTTAAATAAATAAAACATAAATCAAACCAATAGTAAACAACATCTTTAAGCCATGATATGGTTAAAAAACATGCCACATGTTGCCATTTTCCAACAAGTACAGGTGGGCTAGAATGCGTGTATTGATTTGTGGATCTTGTTAAGGCTTAATCCAAACCCTGACAGATAAATTCAATTTGGTATCTTTAAACCCCCCCAGGGATCAGTAAAGGTTTGAATAAATGTAAAAGACACTAGAACACTGAAGAGAATATATATATAAAAAAGGTATAGTAAGTGGTTTCACTTAATTTCACTTAATATATCGTCTTGCCCCCCCAAAAAACAAGTTTTCCTTGTTTTTTGGGGCTAATCCTCCCTACTATAGAGTGTGGTGAACATACCAGTTCCTCTCTTTCTCCAGTAAGTCCCTGGGTTGAAAAAAAAAAAAAAAAAAAAAAAAAAAAAAAAAAAAAAAAAAAACCTTGTTTCAGTTTGGGCTTCAGGAGAAAAAGCCTTTTGTCCAATCAGGACGAGAGGGTCCCTTCCTCCAATCAGGATTGAGAGGGGGTGGGCCTTGGGGTATGTGCTGTTGGCCTGTTACACTTCTCCCCCACTGCAGAGTGTGTGCATGTGCACATTTTGTTACCGGAGGAGACCGGAGGGTTTTCCAAATAACCCAAAATCAGTGAATGCTCCTGTAAGCTTTAAATAAAATGTACCAAATATATTATTTACCTCTAATAATAATAATACCCATAATCAATAACTTAGACTATTTACAGTGGGGGAGGATGAGGTGGTGGTGTGGGGAAGGATGTGAATAGAAAAATCTACACATCTGCAAATAAAAATAAATCTTCTACGACACCTTAATATGAGGCAATACTAAGGGATATACTGTTAACATAAGTCCAAAAAAAGAGTCCATCCATGCTCATTTATGATCCAGCGCTTTCTGGGCTTCTTCTCTGGGTTTTACAATGTAATCTCTGTACATCGAATAGATGACACCTGAAAAACAGAAGAAGAAGGAAGGAAGGAAGAACATTTAAAAGACCTCATATAACCACAATAACGACAGCAAATGTCATTGATACCTTGGTAAAACCAGTTGGTTGGCACACGAGTCTGGTTGCACCACCTGACACAAAGTAACAAAGCGGTTTGGAAGCCAAATGTGGTCCCTGTGCCAGAGAAATGTGTGGACAAAACAAAGAAGAGCAGCATCCTCCTGACTAAGCCCAAAGTGTAGCTCCCCAAAAGCCCCATTAGCTTAGCTTGTTGTCAGGTTTTATAATATAAACAGCTGAGTCTATGCAGTATAGTATTACCAAGTGTTTCCATAATACCAGAACAGTCTTCTGCCTAACAAAAGGGTTGCAGTACCGAGGAAGTCGCTGAAGTTAAGTTCACTTAACACACCCAGTGCCAGCCCTTTTTCATATTTTTTGAGGTAGCTAGTGCCTGCGATTTTCATCTAAAAGTCATATTTCATATTTCGGTCCATGTTTCCCGTCGGACAAGTTAGTTGGCGACACACTTCCGGTTTCCAGTTGGTCCGTCCCTTATTTTGGTCCATTCTGAATGGAATATGCGGTCGCTGCTCGCTGCCGTTATCATTGGGATCGTATCAAACCAGCGACGGTAAGCGACGTAGAGAGATGTAGATCAACCTAAGAGGCATCGGTCATAACCATTTTTCATAATGATAAGAAAGACGTAGCTCTACTGCAAGGGCAAAAAACTGTTACCGTATTTTCCGCACTATAAGGCGCACCGGATTATAAAGCACACCGGATTATAAAGCGCACTGGATTATAAGGCGCACCTTGTAAAACTGTTTTCATATATAAGGCGCACTGGCTTATAAGGCGCAGAGAATAGAAACTACTACAGTTAACATAGAATAAAAGCACCTGCAGTCAAACAATCCATATATAAGGCGCACTGGATTATAAGGCGCACTGTGGATTTTTGAGAAAATTAAAGGCTTTTAAGTGCGCCTTATAGTCCGGAAAATACGGTAATTACAAAACTCCTAGCTAATGTGAATCATGGAAGGGTGATTTATGCCCTTTTTGGATTTTGTTTTGTTGACACAACAAAACATGATAGGTTTCTTTCCTGGCTAACAGAAGGTGAACAGAAGCCTTTCCTCAGCATCCTCTACTAATGAAGGTTCTGCTTCCTATTGTTGTGTAAGCTCAGCTCAGTGTAGTTTTCACCCTTTATACTGACAGCTGTCGTACTGAGGATTGTCTGTATGAATGACACACCAGACCACTACATTCCAAATTACTCTAATGACACAGTTTTGATTAAAAAAAAAAAAAAAAAAAAAAAAACACTCCAATTTCCACCTTTTTACAATTACTGTTCAAATTTAGCTTGAAGTTGTTTTATGCATGTTCAACCTAACACCAATAATTGTATTCAATTGTCACGACTTGTACTTGTAATTGTCGTAAATGGAAAGCCACATTAAACGTCTAAATAGTTAACTTTCATTATTTGGTAGGTTTAAACTATTGCACAAAGCGGCTCTCTTACAGGCCTGTGCGTAGTCTGTTAATGGTTTGGTTATTGCCAAAGGCAAATAGCATTCTTTACTGGTCAAGACGTGGCCAGATCATATCTCTTTCTTGTAGACAGGCTGTTTGACCTCCAACTGATGTTTTAGATAACGGCCTGTAGGTAGCCGGTAGTTTTCCAGTCCTCTCACACACACACACACACTCCACACCCTCACGCACACACATTCACATGCACTCTCGTGCACGCGCATAGCCACACCCTCACACACACACACACACACACACACACACACACACACACACACACACACACATGGACATAGATCCCACCTACATACCGTAGACACACCCATACCTGTACTGGTTTTGTGATATATGCATTGGTCAGTTGGGAATTCGGGGCAGACACCGGGACAGGCACTAGGGACACAGAGACTGAGGGATGAGAGGCTGCAAGACGCAGGGAGAGACCCGCTCTCTCTCCCTCTCTCTCTCTCTTCCTCATTTCCATTATGCGACTATCACCTGCTGTTAAGATGTCTGTCCTTGACTTAGTCAAGTTATCTGCTCGATTGACAATAAAAAGACCACGATGAGACAACAAGAACCATTTGCCTGGTTGTCCTCCTTCCTGATGAGATGATGCACGCACAAATAAGACCGTTTATCCGGGCGCGGGGCCGCGCCCGGATGCACCCGATGACCACCGAATGCCATCCGGCGCCCAGAAACTTCACGCCTTGTAATGATGCTGTAATGTTCAATTACCACAATAGCCTAACAGTTTTTAAATAAATAAAATGACATGTTCTTAATTTTACTAAGAAGCAATAGAAGCAATTATAGCTGAGCGCCTTTCTCTGTGGGACCCCCATTTATTATGATTTTTTTTAAAAAAATAGATGTCAGTTTAACTCTGATAGTCCATTTGGTACCTGTTACAGGCCCTTATAAAGGGTCCACTTGGTTTACTTAACGCACAATTTAGCTACAGGGTGGAACTCCCACTTTGGGAACCAGAACCACCGTCCTACACACTCACTCTAGGTCAGCGGTGCCCACACTTTTTTTTATTATTTGAGAGCTACTTTCAAAATAACCAGCTCAACAAGATCTACACATCGAAAATGTGATTGTTCCATTACTGAAAATCCATTTCAAGGCCCCCTAAAAAGTTTGAGCCTTGAAATAGTGGTGATGGTGTTACCCACTGTTATAGTGTTAAGAATAATGCACTTAAAATGAAAAACAGAGGGGGAGAATTGGAAGGTTTTTCTGTACAAGTTACTACTGACGTTTGAAAACAGTATTTGGGGTTTGAGTTGACAGTTTGTGATGGTGAGTTTAGTCTCTTGCACCCAAAACTAAGAACTTTCACATTTTTGTCCACAATTGGTAAAGAGAACAGGCAAAACGTTGGTCAAAATAACAATTATTGTACATTTTCTAATTGTGTGGACTCTTGACAATTGTAATGTTTAAATTAAATATAATGTAACTCTTGAGAGCGTAAAATGAAACCAAATGGACCCTTACAGGTCCATTTGGTTTCATTTTAACGCTCTCAAGAGTTACCGATCTATAAGGGTCCAAGTGCCCGCCCCCCCTCCTGTCTATGTCCTATATTTTAGGGGGCAGTCATGTGATCTACCCGCTCGGCCTGTGTGATCTACTGGTAGATCACCATCTACCTTTTGGGCACCCCTGCTCTAGGTAGGCACACACACACACACACACACACACACACACACACACACACACACACACACACACACACACACACACACACACACACACACACACACACACACACACACACACACACACACACACACACACACACACACACACACACACACACACACACACACACACACACACACACACACACACACACACACACACACACACACACACACACACAGAGAACTAGGTTCTGCTTTTGCCATATGCCCACTTCAAAGCACTTCTGAGAGCACACAGGTGGATCAAAACGAGTGACAGCTAACAAGCAAACTACAGCCGTCTTTAACCTGCCTGATGGACAACCACTTGAGAGACTCCAGACAACCAGTATGCTAAGGTTGTCCAGAGATATAACTTCAAACACTATGGGGAATAACGCCTCAATGGCGAACTGGCAGGGATGAGGAGCCGCTCTACTTCCCAGTGTATGAATGAATGGACCATTGCAAAGCGCGTTGAGCACTTGGAAAAGCGCTATAAAATGCAATCCATTAGGAGCACACTTAGCCAGAGTCTTACACCTATACGACAGAGCACCAAACGTTTTGGACAATTGTTTGTGTCTACTGCCATCCGACTACACAACCAGGAGCCAATGGCAAGGGCCCTGATGAAAGACTGTGTCTTTTGCACATGAACTGGACTCTGCACGTTTGCACATGAACTTGCACTAGACGTGAAGTTGCATACTTTCTTTTTCTGGAAGTCTTTTCCCCATTCATTTTTCTCATAGACTTTTCGAAAATAATTTATATCAAGACGATTACGCCGCGGCCAAAGCCAACTCAGGTCATGACAAATCATGACAACAAACACAATATCGTCATATAATATATAATTGGGAAGAAGTAGAAAACGGCATGATACAAGACTTTTTGTTTCGTTTTTCATCTTAGAAATTATTTTATTGTCCCAAAAGTTTGTGTGTGTCATCATGATTCGTCACGACTCGAGTTGGCTTTGGCCGCGGCGTAATCGTCTTGATATAAATTATTTTCGAAAAGTCTATGAGAAAAATGAATTGGGAAAAGACTTCCGGAACAGGGGCGGTGACGTCACTGCGCAGCTCCATTGCTTTCATTGCTAAGCCTTAACTTTGTTCTGTTGCTGATCTGACAAAGCACATCTCCCTAGGGGGACAAATAAAAGGTTTCGTTCAGGAAGTTGATACTGTAATGCAATAGGCAAAAAGTTTTCCCTGAAGGGGCTCATGTCTGTGTTCCCTCAGAAAGTCCAAGTCATTTGTCCATCAATAGACTTTGAGGCTTAATCTAAATCCTAAAGTCTGGCCAGGGTTAGGCTGAGCAGTGAACATTGCTCATCTTTGCTTTAATGCAATGTCATCTATTTTCTTGACACACGTCTCATGTGTGCATCACAGTATCTGTTGCCTGTCTGCTGGTTCATGAGAGAAATTTTACTATGTCTAGCTTAATATAGTCTAGCTCTTATAGTTAGTCGTGTGGTTCAACTATTATTACAATATTTAAAGGCCAAACTTGCAGTAGTAGTTGTTACTGTTCCATAACAGATGCCCTATACTAGAAATGGAGCACTAAAGAAAATGAGAATTTTCTTCAGAATCTCACTCCAATGTGCTTGGGCTATTCAACTTGGGCTATTCAACCGCACAGAACCTACTTCAACATTTCACACAATACTGGTCCTTCCAGCATGTTTACAGTATGACTAAGTTCAGACTGGAAACAGTGTTTTAGTGAAACGCAACCTCAATTCCTGTGATAATTGGGTGACGCCGGTCCCCGCTCAAATCAGTCACTGCATTATGTTGGATGCACTGCATTGTGCCAGTTTGTTGGAACAACTGTTTGTTACATGGCTATGGTAAATGGTGCATTCAGACAACATATTTTGATCCAAGACGCTTCACATAGGTTGCGCATCCCATTCACAGAGAAAAAAACATGCAAGGCACAACCAGCACATCAGGAGAAATTAGAGTTCTTGCTCAGGGACACTTAGACAGTAAATTTGAGGGAGCCCAGGTTCAAACCGGCAACCTTGCAGTTACCATCCGGAGACCCCGTGAGCAACCGCCACCCCAGCGGAATTCTACCACCCTGAGTACTTCTCAAGGCAAGCTTTGAGAAGTAATTTAATCCATTTAGGGGCATTTACTTGGCCTTTGGTGTGGTCAACTTAGGCACAAAGGCAGGGCAAGTCCATCAATCAATACAATGATTTTAAGTTTCCTGTCATAATTATATTTATAAGGAACTAGGCTGTACTTTGCAATAGGCTGTTTCTTTTTTAGCACTGCATCAGACCATTATTTGGTTACAGTTCCTGTCAAACATGTTTTTTAGTGTATTTTGAGCTTGTGAGCAATGTGAGCCGCATTTGTGGTTTGGAAGGGGCAGTTTTATTTTACCAGGGATGGGGCTGCAGCTCCCTCTGTCTATGTGTGCACGTCCCTGGCACTCGGGCAGGCAGAGCCAAGCAAAGCAGTCGATTTAATCTTCATTGTGCGATGGCGTTGGACGTCACTGGCAAATATAACTAATCTACAAGCTCACAACGCAATGCATGTGCACCTTTTTTAACTTTTACCATGGCTATCGTTTACATATGGTGCCATGGTCTTACCGTAATGACTAGAAAGTTGGCAAAAGAAAACACAGTAAAACGACGGCCATGACTTTTCATGGCCTCAGTGAATCATTCAACTTGCAATGATCCATGACAGAAATGGAGCCTGCGAGTGACCTCTAGGGACTGAATACAACTGAACAAGGAAGGGTAAAAGCCTTTGGCTATTTCCTGTTGACTTGTTCGCAATCACATGAACAAGGTTTTTTTTTTACAGATATAAAAAAGGCTTTCCATGATCAATCTGGTTAAACAAACACTCAATCTGGTTACACCCTGTAAGCAGATCGAACATCTGATTAGATGGTTTTATAACCCGGAGGCCAGAAGGTGTGTTGTTGACCATCCGTGTGGACATGCCATGCCCGTTTACACAGCCTATGGCTCTAGGAAGGGTCTGGATGGTCCCTCGACTGGCAAGATGAATTTAAGCCATGTGTGAGAGAGGGGGGGTTATTTTGACACTTGCTTGTTATTTAACGAAACAACTTTAAAAAATTTGAGTCAGGAAGTCTGAGGAGGGCAGCTGGGGAATACAGAGGAACTCGGACAGACAATTATTTTTGGTTTGCATTTCCTTGTGATGAAAGGAAAAAAAAGTTTATTCCACGTCACTAGTTACGAAACTGCTACTACTACTTTATTACGACCGATTACTGGCATTGTGTTCAGCTGGTGCAACCCTGCCCAGTTGTGCAAACGCATTCTGGTCATAAATGCAAATTATTCAAATGATGTCATTGTCATTACATTGATTGTAACATACCTAACGTCATGGCTCCTACCACGAAGCCTTGAGCCATCACACGCATGTGTATCAGGTGAACGGACATCTTCGTCTCTCCTCGGTTCTTCATTTGGAACAGTCTCCATCCCACAATGGCACAGAAGCCGGCCATGCCTTTCAAACAAATAAGACACACCCATTTTCAACATTCTAATATGTCATTAATAATAAATATAATAATAATAATAATAATAGCCTAACAATAATAATGTATTGCATTTTATAGCGCTTTTCCAGGTGCTCAAAGCACTTTACAATGGTCCATTCATTCATACATTGGGAAGTAGAGCGGCGAACAGTCGACGCTCAGCGTCCTACACTTCACCCATTCACACACCAATGGTGGGCAGCTCACACTGACCAACTTGGGGTTCAGTGTCTTGCCCAAGGACACTTCGACATGTAGACAGGAGGAGCCGGGATTCGAACCGCCGACCCACGGGTCATTGGACGACCTGCTCTACCACCTGAACCACAGCCGCCCCGTTAACATTAGATACCCTAGAGGTGCTGGATGGACATGATAAAAAAGTTCCCCCATTCCGTTTTCCCCCAAAAAATGGAGGTCTGAAGAAAACCACTAACATGGTGAAACATCTTGATGACATCATCAAGATGTATTTTCGTACAAGATGTATTTTCGTACAAATGGAACCAAATGAACCCGTTAGGGTTCATTTGGTTGCATTTGCACGCTCTCAGAAAAAATGTTGAAAATGGGTGGAATTCCCCTTTAGTGAAACATCCCTGCTCGATGTTGTGATGATGTAACATGTGGGCATAGTACCATCACTGGACTTGGGTACTGAATGTACTACTTACCAACAGGGACAAACGGATTCTCCTTTGCCTTTCGCATGAACTTGGACTCGTTGGACTCACCATCGTAAGACATCTTGGCTAAAATAAAACAAACAATAACCGTCCGTTATAGATGATCTTTGGGAATTAACAATGATCATGTGTGTGGTGTTGTTGCATCGCATTAGGGCAGACACGCCCACCCACCACACTATACCACTCATAAAGCGCCCATAAAACAATCCAAATAGCGGTTTAATTGATACCAATGTATTTGAAAACCAACAATTAATGTAAATGTATACATATTTATCTATGTAACATGATGACCCGGTGGAACAAAGGGCAGTGATCAAGGGCACGTGCGGGACAGTACCGTTATTACGAAACGTGCGCATTACGCGCATTACGCATGAACAACGTCATGATGATGATGATTCTGGTGAAATGCTGAACCTCAATACTTCTTCACATCGAGATATACCACACAACATATCGAAGGTCGTACAAAAGGCACCGATCCACTCATCAAATTCATAGCATACATACATAAAGGCGTACGTCCACCCTACAGTTTAGGCAAACACGTGTGAATGAAAAGATTACAAGTACACATACATATTCTTACCTTTGTGAAAGAAGACTCAGCTCGCACTGCTCTGCTCTGAAGAATATAAATACGACACGATGCTGTAGAAGAGAAGAAGCTCAAGCTACTGCTACCAACTACCTCTCCGACCGGCAGAAAAAATCTCATGTGATGTAACTTTGGCACGCACTCATGACGTTTATACCAGGGCCATGTAGCAGAAGAGTTGCGACATTGAGGGTACAGGAAATAGCTAGCGGCCGCCCGCGCGCTGTTCATGCAGCTTTGAACTGGGAGTCTGGGAGTGGGACAACACTTGTGTGTGCATTGCAACATTGTTACTGTTACTGTTAAATGTTGCCAACATTTAACAGTAACAGTAACAACTAAAGTCTCTGTACTGTTTATGTTGTAGGGTAGGCTACAGCAACATTTTATTATTCTATGACTACAACATGATTTAAAACCTAGGGATAAAATCAGCTGCCCGAGATTACAATGCATTTCTGCTTGTCTGTCCCTCTTCACTGTCTCCATGTAGAGAAGCCGCCCTGAGGCCTTTCCATGGAGGTTAACGAAGATGTCGTAACTCTGTCTATGCTCCAATGGTGTTACGTAACCGAGGAGCCGATCCCACGGTTCTGATTGGTCACCGCACTCTCATTTCCTGTGTCGAGCCGCTCGCCGCATCCGGTAACATCAGTTCTGACAACTCCATCATACATCCGGTAACATCAGTTCTGACAACTCCACTCGCTCTCATGGAAAGGTCTAATGGCGGCTGCTCTGCATAGACTTCTATTGAGACGAGGGACATCCCATGGGGACTAGCAGAATCTTTGATCGTTTTGCAGTAATACTACAACATAAAACCCACATATACCGGCACTTTAGTTGTTTATACTTTAATAATAATACAATACCTTAAAACTCAATAACAATGCCTTCCAACTCCCCGGCTTCAGGCTGCACAAACCACCTCACCAGGCTGCGTTCTCTCTACCCTCAATGTCCCAACTCTTGTACTAGACGGCTCTGGGTAACATTAAAACTCAATTTCCCATAATTCAATAGTATCCTGCGTTGGAGACGTGATGTTGCGTGAACTACGTGCCACTGGTGGTCGGAGATATGGCTTTTCTTAATGACATTTGGATCTCTGAGAGCACAAAAAAAAAAAAATCAATGTTAATTTAAATGAGAATTCCACACCAAAACACATTGGGCATCAATCTCCCTTGATTCCTGTGACATGATTCACAATGTCCTTGATTTTTGTCAGTCCCAGATGTCCACTTTTCTACATTTCACCAGTTGCAGCCTCTGTTGCGCCAATGCAGTTAACATGGCCACAGGTTGTCTTTATTCTACTGCAGGTATTTTAGTAGCTCCAAACTTTTTTCCCCATACATCACATTTTAATAGTATACTGATAAACATGCTTGAGTTTTATGTCACTCTGGAGCAGACTTTACTTGTAATCCCAGAGGTAATCTATTCCTCCCTCTCTTCTCCAATTGTCCCACGGGTGCCGGCTGACTTTAAAAATAATGTAGTGGTCCAATTATCTTGTAGTATATGGCTTGATGTGATGTATTGAAAAAATAAGTTTGGAGTTACAGAAATACCCACATTAGAATAAAGACAACCTGCGTCCATGTTAACTGCACTGGCGCAATAGGAATGCGCTGTGACGTCACCAACCATGTTCCACTAGTGGATTCCTCATTCATTTTCCTCATAGACCTTTCAAAAATGGTTAATAAAAACACGACTGCGCCGTGGCCAAAGCCAACTCGGGTCGTGACAAATCATGACAACACAATAACGTCATATAATATCAAATTTTCAAGAAGTAGAAAACGGCATGATACAAGACTTTTTGTTTCGTTTTTCATCTTAGAAATTATTTGATTGTCCCAAAAGTTTGTGTGTGTCATCATGATTCGTCACGACCCGAGTTGGCTTTGTCCGTGGCGTAATCGTCTTTATAGGCCTATAAATTATTTTCGAAAAGTCTATGAGAAAAATGAATGGAGAATCCGTTTCTGGAACGGGGCGGTGATGTCACTGCGCAGGTCTATAGCAACAGAGGCTGCAACTGACATCATGGTGAAATGTAGAAAATGGGACATCTGTGACAAAAATCAAGGACATTATGTATCATGTCACAGGAATCAAGGTAGATTGATGCCCAATGTGTTTTGGTGTGGAATGCTCCTTTAACTCTTGAGAGTGTACACAAAATTTAAGGACTCACACAATTAGGCTATGATGTGGTGGGAAAATGTACACTAAAACCCTTGAGGCTGAGGCTATCTTTGGTAAATAATATTGTAGGTTTATTGAGCGTCACAGGGGTTGACACTAAGGTCTCAGAGGCACTTGCCCATCGGGCAAGTGCAAGTCAGGTTCTACTTGCCTCAGGCCATGATCACTTGCCCCCCAAAAATATATTGTAAATTTTGCATTTAAGTTTACTTCCTACTTGGGTGCTTTAAACCAGGAGTTTTCAACCAGTGGTCCCTGAGAGGATTCCAGGTGGTCCCCAGCTAAGTTGGTTAACCAAATGTAACTCTTGAGAACGTAAAAATGAAACCAAATGGACCCTTGCGGGTCCATTTGGTTTCATTTTTACACTCTCAAGAGTTAAAATTCATCATCTTAATTAGCCCATAGTGGTCACAGACCCAGTGGTCCCTGACCCCAGCAAAATGATAGTTTGGAACCAAATGGACCTGGGAGAGAGATAGGTAGAGATATCTAGAAAGCAGGGAAAGACACAGAGGCAGAGTGCAATGACTGCCTTCAAGACAAATTCATCTTGTGTTGTGTTATAGTGCACTAAGTTGCACACTAGTCCGATCGGGCAACCAGGTAGCAGTCTTCACTTGCCCCACCATTTTTTTACTTGCCCCGGGCAAGCGGGCAAGTGTTAGTGTCAAGCCCTGGCGTCAGGATACCATCATCAGGATTGCATTCAGGCAAGTATAGGTCATTGTAGCATAGCTCCATGTATCAGAGCACACACTGTAGGCCCTGCGGCCTTCCGGTGACCCGGCATCCAATCTGTCGGTTCGATTCTGTCCCAAAAAGCTTGTTCTGCTAGATTATAGTCACACCCAGGGGTGGGACATCCACACATGTCAACATGGCAGCACATGTTTGAATACACGAGACGCAAGACAAAAGAAACTATAGTGGAGGTGTTAGATTAGGATGCTAAGTGTGGGGGTGACCACCGGAACAGATGGCCAGTAAATGGCATTCTCACAGCATGGATTCAGAGCTTCAAACAGTAATATTTAAATGTCCTAAGCAATGGAAATTTTTGCCATCTCAGCTACTGCAGTGTCCAAGTCCTATGCTTGAACACTGTGGTTAACTGATGGCAAGGAGGTAGTTCAGACATGTTATAATGGAACTGAAGTCGAAGTTAATGGGCTACAACAGTGGTGCCCAAAAGGTAGATCGTGATCTACCAGTAGATCACACAGACCGTGCAGGTACATGCATCACAACAGTCCCCATAGATCTGTAACTCTTGAGAGCGTTAAAACGAAACCAAATGGACCCTTATGGGTCCATTTGGTTTCGTTTTACCGCTCTCAAGATTTACACTCTCGACAAGAGTCCACAAAACTAGAAAATGGAGAATAATTGTTATTTTGACCAATGTTTTGCCAGTTCTCTATTCTCTTTCAATTGTGGACAAAAGCGTGAAAGTTCTTAGTTTTGAGTGCAAGAGACTAAACTCAACATGACAAACTGTCAACTCAAACCCCAAATGCTGTTTTCATTATAGTGCATTATTCTTAAACACTATTACAGTAAGTAACACCATCACCACTATTTCACAGCCCAAACTTTCTAGTTGGCTTGAGATGGATTTTCAGTAATGAAATAATCACACAGATCTTGTTGAGCCGCTCATTTTGAAAAGTAGCTCTCAAGTCAAAAAAGTGTGGGCACCGCTGGGCTACAATATATTCATTATCACTGTTGCCCTAGAGGCCTAGACGTTCAACATAATAAATACAATAAATAAACAAACGGTCAAACACTACACATACCAAACACCACAGCTTCTAGAGCTCCTCTGCCACTCACCAACACCTGCTGCCTGATTGGGATGCATCAAACATTCAGGCCAGAGCCTTAGAAATAGACAGAGTTGCGACATTGAGGGGTCAGAAAACAGCCTGGTCACGTGGTTCATGTACTCGCGCGAGCCCATAGGCTTCAATGCATTCAGTAACTTCCGGCTGTCACTATTTGTTGTCACTATCCAATACAAGTCTATGTAGAGGAGCCACCATTGGACTGGCCCCATGAAGTGAACGGACTTGGCGTAACTCTGTATTTCCAAGGCTCTGATTCAGGCCACCTTGGCCAATGGTCATGCCCTGTGGTGACATCATCAATTACTAGAAACTCACAGGTCATAATGGCTCTACAATTACACTCATTAGACGCCCCATTTCAAAATGCCAATGACCCGCGTAAGAGAAGATTTGTACAGGTCAAGTAGTGTTTTTCAACCATTTAATTTCAAGGACCCTCCGGTTTTGATATTCAACAGGCGACAAGCCGGCCCCATCTCTGAGACCCCAAATTACCCAATAATATAAGGGGTCCACTTGGTTCCAAACTATCATTCAGCTAGAAGGGACCCCTCTGGAACTCTCTCAATGCACCCTTGAGGGTCCCCAGTATAGACCACCACTTTGGGAGCCACTGACCTACATTAGCCCCTAAAAGCAACACATGACTAAATTGTTTGATTGCCCAATTTATTCAACGCCACTTCATTTGAGTGATCCAACCATGTTCTTAAATAGGAGTGGAAACGGCTGCCAGCAGAGCAGCCAGCTGCGGCCGGCCTCCTGGCCTGCAGGTGTTGAGTGGGCTGCCCTCCAGACCCTTTCTCAAATGGGGGGGACGCAGTGTTGCCAACTGCCAAAATCCAAAATGCACTATAGTGGCACTTCCAAAATGCACTAGAATGCATTGGTTTTCAACCAATTTCATACCGGGGCCCACTATTCTGCATTTTAGATTGGGAGGACCACCATTTGATGTTGAGTTTAGTCTCTCGGACTAATTTAGGAGAAATAACTGATAAAACGTTGGCCAAAATAGCAGCTCTTCTATCTTCTACATTTGCTTAAATGTGTAGATTCTTGAAAATTAGGTAATTCAGATGTTTAACTCTTGAGATCATAAAATGAAAACAAATGGACCCGTAAGGATCCATTTGGTTTCATTTTACGATCTCAGTAGTTACAGATCTATAAGGGTCCATTTGGTTACCAGTGGTCCTTTCTAGGAGGAAACATGGTGAAAAACAAGGGTTTTATCTCTGGCGCCGGTCAACTAATTTCACCCCCAACTCACCATGAAAGCACTAGATTTTCTGCCAGGAGTTTTTTTTTTACTTGACGCTAGGGGCGCTCTGGAAAAAAGCTAAATATAGCGACAAATGCGGCAAGTTGGCAACACTGGTGGGGAAAAGCTACAGCATATAGGACTTTTTTTTTCTTCCCCCAGCAGCTGTCAGCAGCAGCACTGGGCTGGCACAGAGGCAAAGTCAGCACTCAGCAGCATAGGACCAGGCGGGTGTTTAACGTCTGTTCAGTTTATACAGCCGCGTGGCAGGTGAACGTATGCACAGTGTAACTGCCAGCCGGGTTACGACAGTCGCACTACTTTTCTAAACTATTAGCCTATATAGCAGGGATGCCAAACTCAAATACACAGCGGGCCAAAATAGAAAAATTGGCACCAGCCGAGGGCTGGAGATAGCGCTTGACTGTGTTTCAATATGTCGGCACTGGTTTATGAGGATGTCCCATGCAGGCAAAGAAAAACTGAAAATGCATTATTAAATAACAGTTTCAGGTTCTGTGATCTTCACATGAGAAGAGAAGATAAATCAATTGAGTCGAGAAAGTAAAACAATTAGTTGCATTCATTTCTTATACAGTATATGCCAGTTGGCCAGTTCTAACAGTATTTAAATATCATCCCGTGGGGCGAAAATACTTTATTTATGGGCCTGATTTGGGCCCCCGGTCCTTGAGTTTGACATATGTGCTAAATAGCATAAAAACCCAGTGCTTGTATGAATTTCACTCGTGTATAGGCCAAGGTGTCGTGTACTGTGGACGTGCATTGAGAAATGCCTCGATCCTCTCCTATAACCAACGATAAGCCCTGATCTACTAAAACTTAAAGATACATCGCATGGATGCAACTGGAACGTATCCTCAGTGATGTATCCCAAGGTTTCGGGTCTTGCAACATCATACCCCTCACTCAGGCGACCCAGCCGGGGTTGATCAAGTCCCGACTTACGTCCCAGTAGCTACTCTCGGTCAGTCCACTAGGGAAAGACCCAAGGCCACACAATCCACTGCTCCAGAACTACTCTGCCGGTACTGGGAGAACCATACTCTGGCACATGGAAGGACTAGGCTCTGTGGGTTGACTCCTGCCCAGACCCCTCCTATGTCTCACCAGCTCTGCTCCTGCTCACCAGGCACAGGACCTGTGTGTTGCACCAGACTCCCAGCACCAGACATTTCATTCAGGAGCACCAAGGGTTGTTGGGCTTCCTCCTCACGGAGGACACAGGCTGGGGCGCTAACCCATACTGCTCACCCGAGTGCCGTCTACATTCCGGCTGTCACCCGTCTCTCCGGTGGTCACCAGACTATACCCGGTTGTCACATAGCTTTATTTAACATAAGATCTTTGGCCAATAAGGTTTCTTCTATAAATGATATAATTAATAAAGAGAAGCTGGACATCCTTTTCTTGACCGAGACATGGCTTGGCTCAGATGGAGCTGTTCTGTTAGCTGAAGCCTGTCCACCAAACTACAGTTTCATCCAACAAGTACGAGAGGGCAAGAAAGGAGGTGGCCTCGCCAATATTTTCTCTGACAGTCTAAAATTCAAGCCTCTTTTTCTAGGAAAATACACATCATTTGAGTATCAGGCCACCATACTGGCATCTCAATGCCATATCCCAATGATCAATATCTATCGTCCTCCAAAATCAAGTAAAGCATTGTTTTTAACCGAAATATCAGATCTTTTATCTATTTGCTCCACAGACTTTAATTGTGCCTTAATCACAGGAGATGTAAATCTCCATTTGGACAATGCTGCAGATTCCTTAGCTATGGATTTTGTACAGCTTTTACATTCATTTAATTTTACTCAGCATATAGTTGGTCCAACTCATAATCTTGGCCACACGCTGGATGTGGTCATTTCTAAAGGCCTGAACATCAGCATTGACAGGGCCACTCATAGACCGGAGCTATCGGACCATTACCTGGTGTGTTTCAACATGACCGTTACAGAACTAGAGCAGAACAACACTGTATATACTATTAAAAAACGCTATTTTAGTTCATCTGCTGCTGACGATTTTTCTCGTCTTATTGCACGTGCCCCTCCCCTACCCGCTACTCCATCAGTGAATGACTTGTTACAGCATTTTAATCTTAAAATAGACTCTGCCATTAATTCAGTTGCTCCTCTGAAGTCTAAAAACAAGTTTCACTCTAGAGTAACACCCTGGGCAAATGAAAATACACGCTCACTCAAGAAAGAGTGTCGCAGAGCAGAACGGGCTTGGAGAAAAAACAAACTCACCATTAATTTAGAGATTCTCAAGACGTCTACAGCTGCCTATAATAAAGCCCGGCGCTTGGATAGACAGGCATACTTCTCTACAATTATTAATGAAAATAAGAACAATGCCAGGGTCCTTTTTTCAACCATTGAACACCTTCTGAACCCCCCTCAGTCCTATGTACAGTCGCTCCCAGCCTCTGTAGCCAAATGTAATGACTTTGCATCATTTTTTGACAACAAAATTGTTAACATTAGAGCTGGTATTGTGACTGCTGCTACCACAAACCCTCAAACCAGAAATGGAGCTCATGCTGCCTTCTGTGGAAATGTGGATCGCCCCAGGGGAAACCTTGCATCCTTCTCTGTTGTTGATGAAGAGGTAGTCCGCAACACCATTTCACAGATGACATCTTCCTCCTGTTCGCTTGACTCCATCCCCACCCACTTCCTCAAATTAGTTTTAGACAGTGTTATTGGCGATATTCTTACAATTGTAAACAGTTCCATTCAATCAGGTGTCTTCCCAGATTCTCTGAAAACTGCTGTGGTTAAACCATTACTTAAGAAACACAACCTCGACCCCACTGTCCTCGGAAATTATAGACCCATCTCTAACCTCCCCTTTATAGGCAAGGTCTTAGAAAAAATAATCTTTCACCAGCTGGATGTCTTTCTTCAGAACAACATGGTCCATAACAAATTCCAATCTGGCTTTAGGAAAGGACATAGCACAGAAACAGCACTTCTAAAAGTGCTCAATGACCTTAGGTTAGCTGCCGATAAGAAATATGCGTCTGTGTTACTAATTCTGGACTTAACAGCTGCGTTCGATACCATTGACCATTCAATTCTGGTACAACGTCTGGAACACTGGGTTGGCACGGCTCTGTCTTGGTTCTCCTCATACCTGTCGGATAGAAGCTACTTTGTCAGTCTAGCCGACTTTGTCTCAGACACACACATCATTAGCTCCGGCATTCCCCAGGGCTCAATACTAGGCCCCCTACTGTTCTCTTTATATATATTGCCACTCGGAGAACTTATTAAGGCACACGGAGTAAATTTTCATTTCTATGCTGACGACACCCAGCTTTATCTTTCCGTAGTCCCGGAGGACCCATCCGCCCTTGATCCGTTGTTGTCTTGTCTTTCTAGCATCATATACTGGATGAGTGAGAACTTCCTTAAATTAAACGAGGACAAGACAGAAGTTCTTATAAATGGCTCAAACGAGCAGAAAGAATTAATTAGAAATAGGCTTGGTAACCTAAAGAAAGGAAATAACCTTACAGTAAAGAATCTGGGAGTCATCATTGACTCGGATCTAAATTTTAATGCACACATTAATCATGTTACCAAAACCGCCTTTTTTCACCTTAGAAATATAGCACGCATTCGAGCATACTTATCCCTACAAGATGCTAAAACACTGGTTCATGCTTTTGTTTTTTCACGTATTGATTACTGTAACGCACTACTCACTGGTTTGCCAAAAAAACAACAGACAGGCTTCAAATTGTCCAAAATGCTGCTGCAAGAATTTTAACCAGGACCAAGATGCGAGAGCACATCACCCCAGTTTTAGTTTCTCTACACTGGCTCCCTGTAGTTTTTAGGATCGATTTTAAAATTATTTTATTAGTTTATAAATCTTTAAATGGCCTTGCACTTGCATATCTTTCTGACTGCTTATCTAAATACAGCCCAGGCCGCCCCCTAAGGTCCTCAAATGCAGGCCTGCTCGAGGTGCCAAAGATGGCTAGTAAAAGGTTTGGTGAGGCAGCCTTTTCCTTCTATGGGCCCGTGACCTGGAATAGGCTTCCTGTAGAGCTAAGGCTGGCACCCTCTGTAGCCATTTTTAAAGCAAGACTTAAGACCCACCTGTTTACCCTGGCTTTTAGTTGATGTTTTAGTTTATGTCATGCCTGTTTTGTTTTTGTTTTTGTTTTTTGTTTTGTTTTTTGCTGTCTCTGTCCGTTCTCATTGTTTACATTGTCTGTCCGTATTGTTTTGTTTTGTTTTTTCGCCCTCTCTGTCCGTATTGTTCTCATTGTTTACGTTGTCTGTCCGTATTGTTTTATTTGTACTGTTTTTATCGTCCAAATTGTTTTGTTCATTGCTTTGTGTCTATCTAATTTATCTCTGCCTGTAAAGCACTTTGCGCTGCATTCGTTGACATGAAAGGTGCTATAAAAATAAACTTATTATTATTATTATTATTATTATAGTCTATTCCTATGAGCCACTAGAGGAAACTAAAACTACTGTAAAAGAAACTAAAACTTAAATATCTTTAAGTTTTAGTCCCAGTTGCATCGCATGGATGCAACTGGGACGTATCCTCAGTGATGTATCCCATACTGTCCCCATACTATACTATCCCATACTGTATATGTACAGCTCAGCCTCTTGTCCATTCAGTTTTTCCTCCCTACCCTTGAAAACAGAGGGGCCGATTGTGCCAGGCCATCATTCATGGCACCTCTGCGTGCCCGCGCTCGGTGACCTCACTACAGCGATGATGTCATCCCGCTAGGCCCCAGTCATGTCCGGGACTACAGTATGGAGCCCAACTGGGGCCTCGCCTGCCTTCTGCCCTGTGTCCCACTCCTGTAACTATAAGCCACTATAAGTCAGGCTGACTTCCATTGACATAAGACAGACAGTCCCCTACCACCACCACCACCATTCACCATCCAACATCATGCGACAGAAAAATGTCAACTTAATCACATTGTGCATGACTTCAGTGGGTTTTCCATAAATGTTTTCCTCGTGTGTCAGTGCTGTTATGGGTTTGTTACCGCCGTTTCACCCAATTTTGCATTCATGGGTGTCTCTTTATAGTCTAGAAGATAGAGGACACATGGGACATACAAAGTGTTGCATGTTTCATTCAGTGAGTGTGTAAATGTCTTTGACCCACTAGATGTCACCATTGTGTTGTGAAATTATAGTGACCTGAGAGGGCTAAGGACAGCAGTGAAGATGCTGCCCCTTATGTTGGCCAATATTACTTAGGAGGGCAATATCTTTACTTTACTTATGCCCCCTTAGAAAAAGTAATAATATTACATTACTGCGTCCCACCGGCATCTGTTTGACAACTGTTCGACAACAGCAATAACCTGTAGTGCGTGTCCTGTGCGCAGAATGCTGAGGTGGATTAGGATCTACAAACTACTGTGCATCTATGTTGTTATCTGTTGATAGCTTGTAAATCTGTTCTATTTTCACATGCAACAACAAGCTCAAAAGTACTTGTAATGAGGCATGTTTTGGTAGAGTAACATATTACATTTTTCTGGAAAAGGTAATACAACGTAATATTACAGTAATATGTAATATTTTCTGACCAACACTGGTAGGTTATAGGTTATAGTAGGCCCAACTAGTAACTATATAACATATGACGTATTAGCCACAAATGTGTACAAATGTGAACCAAATGGACCCTAGCGGGTCCATTTGGTTCCATTTGTACACTCTCAGAAAAAAGGAAACTCATTAACATGATGAAACACATCTTGATGATGTCATCAAGATGTATTTCACCATGCTAATGTTTTTTTTTTCAGACCTCCATTTCTAGGAAACACAGAATGGGGGAACTTTTTTTTTTTTTTAACCATGTCCCCACAACATCTCTAAGGTATATTAATAAAATAGTAAAATAATGAAAATGAGTGGAATTCCCCTTTAAGACACGTGCATGCACACTTGCATTTGCATGCGCATGCATTTGCGTGCACCTGCGCAACACATACAGACAAGTATAGCATATTGAGAAAGATTGTTTACATAAAAGTAAATGACAAGACAAAAAAACATAGGCCTACTTTTGCCCCAAAAATATTGTAGATGTGAGAAGTGGGGGGACGCCGCCCCCCTGCGTCCCCCCTCCACTATACAGCCCTGCTCCACAGCACAGGGTGTGTCTGGCAGTGTTGATGTGTTAGCTCAGGGGTCGGCAACCCAAGATGTTGAAATTTTCGACCCAAAATTAAATTCAAAATCTGTCTGGAACCGCATTTTATTATTATTTTTTTCCTGAGAGTGTGCAAATGTGAACCAAATGGACCCTGGCGGGTCCATTTGGTTCCATTTGCACACTCTCAGAAAAAAAAGGTCCTCAAAGAAAAATCATTAACATGGTGAAACACAACCTTTCTCCAGAAATGGAGTTTCTAAAATAAATAAAGGAGTTTTACAGAACTCCATTTCTAGTCCACACATCTCTAAGGTACATTAATGACATAGTAAACTGAAACTGTTGAAAATGGGTGTTTCAGATTGAAAGCCCCACCTCTGATAACTGCTGGGCTTTTTTTGACATGGCCAAGTGCTACTTTAACTGGCAACTGTCAGACAGCGCAACGCGTTTGGGGTGACGGAAATGTTTATATTATTTTGGTGTGGATCACCCCAGTGTGTTGCTACATCCAGGGAGCCACTGGGACTGTGTTCAGGAGCCGCATGCGGCTCCTGAGCCGCAGGTTGCTGACCCCTGTGTTAGCTGATCCAGGCTTGTATGGTTCGATCAGGCTTTTAAGGTATGTGCACTAGCCATGCCTTTGGTCATCTTGTAGGCCAACGCCAGTGTTTTGTGCTCGGTGAGACCTGAACAGTCTGGCTGGACTACAGGGCTGCCTGCGGCATTCTGGGGCTTAACGCGACTTAACAATAACAAACATTTGCGCTATCAACTCTCTCATGACGCCGCTAATACGTAACTCTATCCACACTCTTAACACAACTAATACGTAACACTATCAGTAGCCCTACTTAACACTATCAACACTAACAATGGGGTTGCAATCTAGGCATTTAGCAGACACTCTTATCCAGAGCAATAGCAAGGTAATCACATGCCTAGAATACAGAGAGACAGTGCAGTCAGTGCAGTGCTTGGATAGGATAGCAGGGAGTGTAGGACCATATAGCGACTCCTCATCACCCTCTGACAATACAACATTCTTAACCCAAAACCCACCGAGCTATAAATGACCTGTTCTCCATGACATGTACAGTACGTTGAACACAAACATTCATTGATTACATTCTTTTAATCCATCTTTTGATCCGAATGCTGCATATCATTTGCCGATCGCCATTTCGTCCCATTTAGTTTGGGACAAAATGGGTGCGGCCATTTTGAAAATGTTTTTGCATGCACACCCATTTTCTTATATGCTATGCATTCGAAAGGCATTGTCTCAGATTCTGCCTCTCAATGTATTTATGCTTATTCACCAGACCAGCCATTTTCAAAAGGAGAGAGCAGCTACATCCGGGACTCACAACGTGGATGTTCGGAACGATTAAGACACCACAGACATAATTACGTCATCATATATCCAGTTTTGTAGATATGGTGCTTCAAATAAGGGTTTCGAATGTGAAAGTCGTGGAATATAGAAACCACCTACTTGTACATGTTCCCTGTATGCAGCTAACTATCTACCGGATATCAACACATCAAGCCGACACTGTTTTTTTCCACAAACCTCTTTGATTTTTTTATAAATCATGTTTTGTCATATTATTTTCCCGATTATTTCAAGAAGTAGACTTTGGGTGAGATTTTCGTTACCGCTATACCCCTTATCCCTTAACTTCTTTGCCTTTTTAAACTATTAAAAAAAAACATTTCTCAGTAGTTCAAATGGCCAGTCTACTAGCTCACAACGTGTTAATAGATTGACATGTTGAAATAGTCCAAAAAAGTTTTTCAAAATAGTGAAAATGAAATAAGGGATATGGCATAAGGGGTTTAGCATGTAACGAAAATGGAGCCCTATAGTATTCATCTAAACTCAGGAGAATCTGAAGCAGCCTGTTTTATTTACCCTCTAAAGAAATGTCTCAGACACAAAAGGTAACAGCCCCACAAAAGGGGCTGGAATCACCATAAGAGAGCGCTTATTGGAGAGCTTGTAGATCTCTTATTGTCGGGGCGCAACCCAGAGCTCTTTAGCTAGTGGAGATGCAAGTGTAACAGCAGGGATTTCTAATTTGTCTATTCCAGCAAAACACTGCGTTTAAATTCAGGAGACTTCGGGGGGGAAAAAACAATTCTCCTGAATGCTGCACTGGTTGTCTGGAGGGGAGAGTTGTTTTGCAGAAGGGCAGGGGCCGCAGCCCCCTTTGATATCGGTGTGTGCACGTCCCTGAGGTCTCAGACACAAAAGGTGACGCCACAGGCATGTATGGGAACCAGTGGAAGCAGCTAGGGCAGGGCCACTTACAGTATATCTGCAGGATGGGCATTACCATAGGCGTTGACATCCCCATGCATCTCCTCCTCTGTCTTCATGGCAGTCCAGGGTGTCAAGTCACTGTGATAAGGGGAATCTTACGGTGTTCACTGTTCTTAGATCTGTCGTTTCTATCTGCTAGAAACACAGTGAGAGCAGGGAAGTGATCAGCAAATAGTCATACAGCAAAATGTTTTTGCTGCATATACAGTAGAGTCCGTCCATGAGGCGATGAATCTGATGCATTCTAACACACACACATGCACGCACACACGCACGAACGCACACACACACACACGCACGCACACACGCACGCACGCACGCGCACACACACACACACACACACACACACACACACACACACACACACACACACACACACACACGCACATGCAATGCACATGCACACACACATGCGCAAAACATTGAAATATTCAAAGGTTATGAACTCTCCTCAACAGATGAAGCAGCAGGTCATCCGCTATATTGTATCGCTTTTGTTGCAGAAACTGAATTTATATGATGTATAGGTCCTTTAATTCCTATTTACATTCCTATTTACACTTTTATACACTTTTGCCATGTAAACATACATTTCCCCATGCCAATCAAGCTCAATTGAATTGAATTGAATTGAATTGAATTGAATTGAATTGAATTGAATTGAATTGAATTGAATTGAATTGAATTGAATTGAATTGAATTGAATTGAATTGAATTGAACCAAACTGAATTGAACCGAACTGAATTGAATTCCCGGACGATTGCAATTCATCCGGGGTCATCCCGGGTCAGGATGGGCCCAGAGGGAGGTGGTACTGGTCTGGACTACAGTACAGCAGCTGTCCTGGCTGGACTCTGGTCTTGTTTCATGAATGCTAAGTAAAGCAGATCGTAAGCATTCTATCCACACCACATGCGGGTCAGGAGCGTGACCCGTTCACTACCGTACGTACGTCTACCATATACCGTTCTGTCTCTCCCAGTAAACCCCATGTCTTTTCCTGGCAGCTTGTTGTTGTTATTATTATTGTATTAGTTCTTTTTACTGTTTGGGCACCGAGCCGCGTTGTGTCAATGGAAATACCTTGCCTATGTATGGAGAGCAGTGAGACTTGGATGCGTTGAGTAGAGTTTGAGCAAAAGGCAAATAACAAATTTGTCATTCTGTAAACACGGTTTCAAGCAGCTAGGGCGTTCCACAGGTTACTGGGCAACCACACAGCAGGAGCATATCTGGAGGGCTTTGCCGGAGAGATGAAAAAAGAAAGAAAGAAAGAAAGAAAGAAAGAAAGAAAGAAAGAAAGAAAGAAAGAAAGAAAGAAAGAAAGAAAGAAAGAAAGAAAAATACTCTGTGGTTTGATATAAACGTCATTGTTTTGCGAGTTAATAGAGAGGAAGTGTAAGTAGTGCTTGGGGGGAACAAAAGCTCTGGGCTAACCCTGCTGAATGTATAAGCAAACATAATAAACCAGAAGATATCTGTGGAACGATCATTTCCTTAAAACACACACACACACACACACGCACACGCGCACACACACACACACACACACACACACACACACACACACACACACACACACACACACACACACACACACACACACACACACACACACCAATAATACGTTATCTTCAAACAGGGCTTTTCTGTAGAGTACACTATTAGTACATTTGTTCGCTTTTGTGTTCCACTTCTCCTGGAAGCCTAATATTTATCTCCCTTACAGTAGTATTTGCTAATGAAAACACATTTCGGCTGAATGAAACACTTCACCTTAGGAAAGCAAATTCAGTTTGTGTTCAATTACCTAGCCGCCCGCCCTCTGCCCTCCCTCCCCACCCCCGCCCGCCTGCTGGGGGGAAAAGCAACGCCACAGCAGCGCTCCTCGCATTAAGACAAAATCCTGCTTAAACAGACATTTTGAGGAACGGACAAGCCGCTACACGCAAGACACATACGATTTGGCTCAAGTGTGTCATAACATTTCACTAGAAAATGTGCACGGACCAATAGGTTACATGCCACAAATGAAGCACTGGGATTATAAGTTCCACTAAGGTGTTTATTGACAGGGGATGAGCTCCTACTTTATAACCACATGCAGCTACCATCTCTATACCATGGGTGTCAAACTCTGGCCCGCGGGCCAAGATTTGGCCCGCCGTGTAATTTCATTTGGCCCTTGAGAGAGACATTATCAAATTAAAGGGGAAGAGCACCCATTTTCAACATTTTAATATGTCATTAATATACCTTAGAGATGTTGTGTGGACATGATTAAAAAAAAAAAAAAAAGTTCCCCCAATTCCTGAAAGTTCCCCCAATTTCTGAGAGGATTTTCTCAGGAAAATTTTGAAAATGGATGGAATTCCCCTTTAAAAGGTTCAAAGGTTAGTTCGTTCAAACTTGGCCCGCGGCTCAGTTCAGTTTTAAATTTTGGCCAACTCTGTATCTTGTTTGACACCTCTGATCTATACTAGGTGGGTGATACTATTGGCCCGGAGCCATGACTGCAACCGGCCTGTTAGGGCAACAATGAGCCACATAAAGTTCTAAAAACTTCAAATGCCGTGATGAAGTACTGTATTATGTTGTGCGTGTATGTATAGTGCTGATGCCAAGGACATGACAGGTTGAGTGTTTTTTTTCTTCTTCTTCTTTCTTTTTCTTTTATGAGATGGAATCTCTTACTGTACATGATGATGGCTTTTCTTTTTCCAGCTATAGCTGCATGCTTCCCTGCTCCTAAACCTCACTTCACTCTGCTCAACCTCACTTCACTTCCAAACCCTTTTTTTAGCCGTTTGCTGAGGCCCCCCGTTTGGTGGACAACTGTTATAGGACAACTGCAGGACCCACTTAAAGGAGAATTCCACACCAAAACACATGGGCATCAACCTACCTTGATTCCTGTGACATGATTCATAATGTCCTTGATTTTTGTCACAGATGTCCGCATTTTCTACATTTCACCATGAGGTCCGTTGCAGCAGCTGTTGCTGTTGCACCAATGCAGTTTGCGTGGCTTCAGGTTGTCTTTATTCTAATGCGGGTATTTATGTAACTCCAAACTATTTTTTTTCACACATCACATTAGTACAGTAGTATACTGATAAACATCCTTGAGTTTTATGTCACTCTGGAGCAGACTTTACTTGTAATCCAAGAGGTAATCTATTCCTCCTCCTTTTTGGCCTCCCTTTTGGCACCTTTTGCCACTCTCCTGCCCAATCACTCCGGTGTAAACTGTTGTCACACGGGTGCCGGCTGACTTTTTAAAAATCATGTAGTGGTCCAATTATCTTGTATTATGTGGCAATTCTCCTTTAACTGGTGCGACGCAATCTAAGCAAAGGGCGTGGGTGGGGGGGTGACAGTGCATGTACCGTGGTTTATAAAACCAACAGCAGCAGCACTGACACGGACATGACTCGTCCCGATGTCCTGACCGGCCGACCAGCCGGCCGAGATCCATGGGAACTTTTTGCAGGCTGGTTGGTGCGCGGCGCGGCGCGCCCCCGACCCGACGCCTGGAACAGCGGAGTGGCGCAGACGCACCGTCAGCCTCCAAAACCTTAAGCCACAAATGATGTCTGGTGCATGGAAAAGATCATGCTGCGGGCCGGCTGCGAGCGGAGTGAAGAGAAGAGAAGGGTGGTGAGAGCGAGGAAGGCTTGGTGGTAACTGGGTTGGGATGGGGAACGGATACGATTTACATTCCTCTCCAGGGATGTGATATCGAGACAAGGTCAGACCAAGGCTAATACGTAAGACGCGGGGAAAAGAGTGGGATAAGGCGGAGCCCCGGCCCTGGGCCTGGCTGTATGGTCTGCAGGCAGGCAAGGCCCCCCTCCACTACTTCACCCCTAGTTCCCTCAAAAGTTGGACACAAACAGACAAAATTCTGCTTTCTATGAAACGCAATGCCTTGCCCGGTAACTCCGGACATTGTTGAGGAATGATCTACAATGATCTTGCTCCGTACTTTCTGTATCTCCGCTCAAGACTCGACTAATCAATCGGCATTTGTTTGGTCAATTGGCGGAAGGTTGAAGGTTGAGAGGCTGTGTACACAAGTGCTCACACACATGCACGTGCACACATACATCCCCGCACACACTTGCACGTGCACACATATACAGTATATCCACACTTGCATGTGCACTTGAAGTTTTTCCCTCTACTGAAAGGAAATACCTTGAAGTCCACCAACGTCCCTGGCTGCAGTGCATTCCATCTCATTTGAATATAGTCCGTCGTGCACACATACATAAGTGCTCCTAACCTCAACGGACCCAAAGGAGCCTCGTTGCAACAGCAAAGAAATGTAACACTACAGGGCTAACGCCGGCTAATCCGGTATTCTAGTCACACTATAGAATTTGACTTTCAACGGGAAGAGAGAGAGAGAGAGAGAGAGAGAGAGAGAGAGAGAGAGAGAGAGAGAGAGAGAGAGAGAGAGAGAGAGAGAGGGAGGTGAATAGTACGCATCTCCAAGCTTTATTTTCAAGGGTCATTTCTTCTTTGGGACATTTGATAATCCTGTTTATCCGTCATTTTCAGAGTCCTAACAAACAGGAAAATAAATACCATGTGTATTTACTATCTACAGTAATTGCTTTTCTAATCCAACAGAGATAGTATGAAAACAGAAGGATCGGGGAGGCAGGCAGGCAGGAAGGGTGCAGCCAGTCAGTGAGACGGTTAGGGACAGCGCTGCAGGACTTGAGCGGAAAAGTCTCTTGACAGCTCCAACAGATTAGTGTCCATTACCAAACAAATTTCAGCTAACACCTACAGCGCTTCTGACAAGCAACCCGTACAACCCTCATAGGAATGCTTAACAGAAAAAAAAAGAAGGAAGAACATGGCTTTGTCTTCATTTGCCATGTTCCCTGGACACCAGAATGAAACAAGCACTGTGTTTTTCTCATTGCCTTGCAGGGGCGGATGTAACATGTCCCATTTGGGGGGGGGGCAAGAGAACATGTTGGAGGGGCAAGAGAAAATGGTATACCATTTTCCCATACCATTTTCAGTTACAGGACTTTTATTAGTCAAGTAAAGCATCAATAATAACATCAGTTGTTGTTGAAGTTGCAACAGACACGCAGCATGCATAAAGCTAAAGGTCTGACTCAGAGAGTTTTCTGTTTTCAATGATGAAATGCTGCTGGTTTAGTGGTGACACAGCTGCAGTTAGTTAGTAGCAGTAGTACGGTTTCACATGATTTTTTTTAAATATAAGCAATTTGAAATATCTTAATTGTTTTGCAAGCTGCCATCATGTTTGGTGCATGGGGCAGTCAGGGCATTTAGGGGGGCATTGCCCCCCCATGCCCATGCCTAGATCCGCCCCTGGGAGAGAAGTAGGCGAACGTTTCAGAAGGGTGTGGGAATCAATTATCCCACTCAGGAGAGACACGCAGGACCTAGTGGGTATTTTCTGGAGATTAGTGTCCATTCTTGTCATGTACTGACAAACCCTGCAGCTGATCTCCTTAAAACCAGGTGTTATTATTAAGAATCATAAGGCCCTTGCTGGGGGCCTTTTCTTTACCCATAAGGCTTTGCGTCACTGCTACACATTATTAGCAATGACTGATGAATAGCGCCTGAATGGAGTATGCAATCTGGAAGAATGTTATTCACTGTGCGCTTTCAATGCCATTTCAAAGTTAAAACATGTCTAAGATGTTTTGTTTGCCTGCTATGATGCTTGTTGGATCAAACTGACTTGGTTTTAGTATTGTTCCTCTGTGTTGTATTTTTGCATTACTTATTATCTTCTATACAAGGACTGCCAATTGCACTTTTTAACTTTTTGTACAATGCTGCTATAGTGCGTTCTGTGTAGGCTGTATGTATTACACTGCACTTTTGCCCAAGACAAATTTCACTTTGGGGACAATAAAGTATATCCCATCTCATCTCATCTCATCTCATCTCATCTCATCTCATCTCATCTTTTCTCATCTCATCTTTAATTGAGTAGTCGACGTCGTCAACATGGTATAGAATGTGCAAATCAACGTATCAAGTATCTTTTCACTGTCGTTGTACAAGCTTGCCGAGACTAGATGTCCATTTTGATATGAAACACAATACAGTAATTATCTCTAGTCTATCGTTTGCCACAGTCCCTAATTCGGGATGCAATTTAAGGATGCATTTAAGTAGCCCCATGCACGGTAAATAGAAACTTGGCACATGACAGAGCCTGTTGGCCCATCTGTTGATCTTATCCCATTGTGTGATGAATGGGGTTGATATTGTTTGAGGTTGGATCCTGGCAGGAGTTCTCCCCAGGTGTAGCCCAGGAAGGCTTGGATCTTGCCCAAGTTCAGCTACTGCCTGATTTATGTTCCGCGGTACGACGGTGCCATGTCCTGAAAATGGCAGATCTGTAAGATCACAGCACGTCGCATTCTTTGGCACGCTGTGAGCTTGTGGATCGGCTGTTTTCGTGCACCCTTACGACAAACTATAAATCAGGCTTATCTCCGTCGTCATGTCACTTATAATGTGCCAGAATGGCAAGGTGTGTGTGTGTGTGTGTGTGTGTGTGTGTGTGTGTGTGTGTGTGTGTGTGTGTGTGTGTGTGTGTGTGTGTGTGTGTGTGTGGACATAAAAGATGTCAGTTGGTAGCTAACAGCCACTGAAAGGTGTTTACACAGCAGTTAAAGCTAAGGGAAGTGATTTGAAATTCATGGTGTAGTACCAGCTTGGTGCACTAGGGGCGCCCAAGAGTAGCTACACTATGTGAACCTGCTGCTCCATCCTGATTGGAGGAGAATTCACCCACCACCTGGGGAACTTTTATTAGCTCCTCTGCTAACGTGGGGGAGGGGGAAACTCCATATATGGTCTGCACATCTTAAAATAGAGCATTTTAACAGATTTTTTGGGGGGTGTGATATCTGACAAAAGTGCAATCACTTCCCCTACCTTTAAGTAGGTTGTCCCATGACTTCGGCCAGCAGTCACTGTATGGCATTCACTGATCAGACAGTCAATTTTAAAAAAATACTATAAATGTGGTTGGTATACCTGCAAAAGGAATCCACAACAAAGATTCGAGAGTAATTTTTTTAATACAAACTGTGTCAAATGAATCTAATTATGTAATCTGAGCCATGGGGATAAGGCTTGATATTAAATACATCTTCTCCCCCTTTTCAGCATCTTGGATGTCAAATGTCAAATAGACCACGAATTTCTGCGAGATTGTGTGCTACCATGGCATGAATTGCTGGCTGTTCATTGTTCATTCTTAATTGTACAATTTGGATTTTTGTTTTTATCAAGACACTGAAGTTTGAGTTTTGTGTATGTTGCCAGTATATAGCCTACGGTATACAGTATGTCACGTAGAGCTATTATTTTTGTCTTTACCAGTAAATGTGGTGTTAATGTTTATCAACTGTGCAATCACTTTTCGCCATAGGGTTCAGGATTCTTTCAAGAGTGATGGATGCTTTGCCACTTGATTTACGACTTTCAATATGATATTTTGCTAAGTGATCAAGCTTAAAGGTCTCATCTTTAACACTTGTGAAATAGCCCTAAAGTTATGTTTGCTGACAAACACGCGCTGCGCTGCATGCTTCCTTCATTATGGACCAGGCGTGAACTTGTCTCGGTTTGAGATTAAGGTGAAAACTGATCATGTCTGTGTCTTTCAAAGGCAAGACTAGACTGATATTTAACTTTGAGGACAATCTTTAACCCAAACGAAAACCTGTGAAACATGGAAAAACCTTATGTGATATATGATGTATGTATGTATGTATGTATGTACTGTTTGGCTGTACTGTCCAGTACGTCATTAGCACTGTTCAGGGGCGGATTGGCACATATTTTCCCACCGGGACAATTTTGCCTTTGCCAGGCCACCCTGGGGGGTGGGGTGGGGTGGGGGGGGGGGGGGTGGGGGGGTGGCAGCTGGTTAACCAGATGTAATTAAGTCTTTGAGAGCGTAAAAATGAAACCAATGAACCAATTGGTTTCATTTTTACACCCTCAAGAGTTAAAATATTCATCATGTGAATTAGCCCAACTTAGTCTACACAACTAGAGAATGTAGAAGATTAATGGCCATTTTGATCTGTACAGTGGCGTGCACAAAGAGTTTCAAGGGCAGGTGCTCAAATGTAACCAGGAGGGCGGAAAATTGAGTTTTGGGGGGGTTAAATACGCATAGAAAACAGCATTTCAGCATCTTTTTGCTCTTTTAAAAAGGGCATGTTGGTCCAGAGAGGGCCACTAGGGGGTGCTCAAACCCCCCTTGACATCTATGTATGCACGCCTATGGATCTGTATGTTCCAGGCGAGCATCTAGCACATTCTAGTGCATTTTGGAAGTGCCACTAGTGCATTTTGGATCTTGTCCAGCAGGCCACTAGGTGGTGCAGGCCACCGGGGAAAACTCCCTGTACTCCAGATGGCCAATCCGCCCCTGGCACTGTTGAACACACATGTGAAAGGTTACTATTCAAAGTCATCATACAATCAGTTTGAAAATGATGATCAGGGACTGCATAGTGGAGGAAGGTTAGATACACTCAGTGTTGTATTGGGACTTTTAGAAGTGGGGGGTGGGCGCCTCTGAAAGGGGAATTCCACCCATTTTATTATTATTATTTTTTCTGAGAGTGTACAAATGTGAACCAAATGGACCCTAGCGGGTCCATTTGGTTCCATTTGTACACTCTCAGAAAAAAGGGAAACTCATTCACTTTTTTTTTTTACCATGCCCACACAACATCTCTATATGTATATTAATGACATAGTAAAATATTGAAAATGAGTGGAGTTCCCCTTTAAGACACGTGCATGCACACTTGCATTTGCATGCGCATTTGTGTGCACCTGCGCAACACACACAGACACACTATTAAAACAAGTATAGCATATTGAGAAAGATTGTTTACAATGCCTAATTGTATCCATAAAAGTAAATGACAAGACAAAAAACATAGGCCTACTTTTGCCCCAAAAATATTTTAGATGAGAAGTGAGGGTAAACCCCCCCCCCCCCCCCCCCCCCCCCCCCCCCCCCCCCCCCCCCCCCGCGTCCCCCCTCCTCTGCGCCCCTGGATGTATATCCAGGGGCGCAGAGGATATACATCCATTTGACATCCAAGATGCTGAAAAGGGGGAGAAGATGTATTTAATATCAAGCCTTATCCCCATGGCTTAGATTACATAATTAGATTCATTTGACACAGTTTGTATTAAAAAAAAAATACTCTCGAATCTTTGTTGTGGATTCCTTTTGCAGGTATACCAACCACATTTATAGTATTTTTTTATATTGACTGTCTGATCAGTGAATGCCATACAGTTTTTTGACCCAAGATCTACTTTTCAGCAGCCAACCCCGGGATCTACCAGTCCAATATCAACATTTCAAACCACACGCATCGTTGCCAGCCTGCAGTAACTTCACAACAACACTACTTTGTTTTACCACTTTACTTTATATTACACGTTGCAGAAAAATACTGTTGGCATAATTCACAGACAGACACACACACACACACACACACACACACACACACACACACACACACACACACACACACACACACACACACACACACACACACACACACACACACACACACACACACACACACACACACACACACACACACACACACACAAATCGCTCTTTTTTCTTTTCCACCCCATTTGTTTTTGTTTTTCTTTCCCTCCCACACCTCCCGAGATCTACTTGTGATCAGGCCGAGATCTACCGGTAGATCCCGATCTACTGGTAGGGCTCCCCTGTTGTAGAAGATCTGCATTAGGCTACTTGAATTTGGTGTGAATCTTGATGACATCATCAAGACGTAGCCTACTACACATTACACAATGTTAATGTTTTTTTTTACATGATATGATAAAATGGGTGGAACGAGCTCCCTTTATGAGGATGTTACAGCTGATGTTACATCTGCCTCTGGTCCCAGGGGCAGATGTAACATTTCCCAATTGGGTGGGCAGGAGAAATTGGTATGGGGGCGGCTTCATCGCCCGTGTCGCTTCCCATACCATTTTTGGTTACTTCACTTTTATTAGTCAAGTAAAGCATTCATAATAACATCGGTTGTTGAAGTTGCAACAGACACGCAGCATGCATAAAGCTAAAGGTCTGACTCAGAGAGTTTTCTGTTTTCAATGATGGAATGCTGTTGGTTTAGTGGTGACACAGCTGTAGTTAGTTAGTAGTAGTGGTAGTGTTTCAAACCATTTTAAATATAAGCACTTTATTTTTAAAATATCTTGGGTTGCATGCCATCATGTTTGGTGGGGCAGTCTGGGCATTTAGGGGGGCATTGCCCCCTCCATGCACATGCCTAGATCCGCCCCTGCTCTCATAGTCCGGATGGTCCCCATGCATGGGTCAAAATCTGTTCAAAACCACTGAATTATTCTGTAATACAGAGAAAGAACAATCAGTCCAGCACTTTATTGGCAACGTTGCCTGTAGTGTACAGTACATACAGGGCAGGCTTAAAGTTCTCTCTCTCTCTCTCTCTCTCTCTCTCTCTCTCTCTCTCTCTCTCTCTCTCTCTCTCTCTCTCTCTCTCTCTCTCTCTCTCTCTCTCTCTCTCTCTCTCTCTCTCTCTCTCTCTCTCTCTCTCTCTCTCTCTCTCCCTCCCTCTCTCTCTCTCCACTTGCTCTCTCTCCCATACTAGAGCTGTTTTAATGGGAGGAGCAGCAGCGTGAATTCCTGCTCCTCTATAAGAAGTGCGGAGCGTTCAGTTCAGCCAGGGATTTTCACAGCCAGCAAGAGCTACTCAGTCAGAACAGAAGGACCGAAATGATCTGCCCTGGAGCCGCAGCAAGATGCTGGATGGACACCTACTCCTGGGATGGTTATCGATCACACTGCTAGTGTACCTGATCCACCTGCCCGGACCCACCGCCGCGTATTTCGGGTAAGGAGAGAATTAAAGAATAGCGGTCATGTCATTAATATTGCTGCTGCTGCTGTTGTTGTTAGTATTATTATTATTATTAGGCTACTACCACATGTTGCTTACACATGTCTCTTCTTGGCTCTCGATCAGTTTATTTCAGATGAAGGAGACTAGTGGCTTTTCAGTTTCATTTTCAGTCATTTTGTACTGTAGCCTTAGATACTTTTCTTCCGATGGTGAATTTTGCTCAGTTTTGTGGTCGTAGGTCAGTGGTTTTCAACAGGTGGTCCGGGGACCACCAGTGGTCCCTGAGAGGGTTCCAGGTGGTCCCCAGCTAAGTTGGTTATAACCAGATGTAACTCCTGAGAACGTAAAAATGAAACCAAATGGACCCTTGCGGGTCCATTTGGTTTCATTTTTTACGCTCTCAAGAGTTAAAATGTTCATCATCTGAATTAGCCCAAGTTTGCACAAGTAGAAGATGGTCAAAAGCAAAAGAAATCTTTAGTGGGGGCTAAAATGGAGAGCCAGCGAAATCCAAAAGCGACCTCGCCCGCGGGCGCCCGGTTTCAAAAGCGGGCGCCCGCTTTCACAAAAACGGGCGCCCGGTTTCACAAAAACGGGCGCCCGTTTCACAAAAAACGGGCGCCCGTTTTCAAAAGCGGGCGCCCGTTTTCAAAAGCGGGCGCCCGTTTTCACAAACTAGGCTATGCCTAAACCTAACTCTAACCCTAAACTTAACCTCAGTAAACCTATGCCTAAACCTAACCTAACCCTAACCATAACCTTTTGAAAAGGGCGCCCGTTTGTGAAAACGGGCGCCCGCTTTTGAAAACGGGCGCCCGTTTTCAAAAGCGGGCGCCCGGTTTCACAAAAACGGCGCCCGTTTTTGTGAAAGCGGGCGCCCGCTTTTGAAACCGGGCGCCCGCGGGCGAGGTCGCTTTTGGATTTCGCCCCTGCTGCTAAAATGTCCTCAAGTGGTGGTCCTTGGCTCAAATTCTGAATAAATGGTGGTCCCTGGCATCAAAAAGGTTGAAAACAGGTTGAAAACCCCTGTCGTGGGCTATTGGGGCGTATCATCATGCGTGTATATTTAGTCTGACTGAGCTGTCAGTTACTTGCGGTAGGTACAGGACAGGTCCACCTTATACCCCGCGGTGCGGTGGCAGCAGCTGCAGCAGCAGCAGCAGCAGCAGCAGCAGCAGCAGCAGCAGCAGCAGCAGCAGCAGCTGCAGCAGCAGCAGGTCGCCCCGCATGCTGGGGCGTTTTGATCGCAGGATCGCGTCTGGTCTGCACGACAGGGGCGTTTTTGCCATTAGGCAGACTAGGCAGTTGCCTAGGGCGCATGGGGGGGGGGGGGGGGGGGGGGGGGGGGGGTGAGGGGGCGACCACCAGACATGCTTTAAAGATGTGCTTCATGCTTATACCTAAGGCCAGGCCGGGGTGATGTCAGCTAGTTTGGGTGACTTTTTACTTTAGTAGTAAGCTTGAGAGACATAGGCTATGCTGCATGTCACCTAGAGCAGGGGGGTTCAACAGGTGGTCCGGGGACCACCAGTGGTCCCTGAGAGGACCCCAGCTGAATGTAAACCGAATGTAACTCTTTGAGAGTGTAAAAATGAAACGGAATGGAGCTCCATTTGAGGGGTGAAACTGTCATCAAATGGTGGTCCGTGGCTCAGATACTGAATAAATAGTGGGTTCTGGTATCAAAAAGGTTGAAAACCACTAACCTGAGAGAGAGAGAGAGGGAGAGAGAGAGAGAGAGAGAGAGAGAGAGAGAGAGAGAGAGAGAGAGAGAGAGAGAGAGAGAGAGAGAGAGAGAGAGATGGCATTTTCATGTAAAGTGAGCCACCTGTCATCAGCTAAGATGGACCACTGTTTTTCTATATAGTCTTGCTCAGGTTACATACATGACCGAGTCCTAACACCTGTAGTAACACACTTGACTGTAATCTGGCAGAACAGCCATCCATAGTTTAATGAAGGCTGTTTTGCAAAGCATAGAATTCACACCAAAATCCAAAGCCTTAATTGTGGCACCCACTAATATGGCACCAACCAAATGTAGCCTACTTGACAGGTGTGTCACTGGCCCGTGGCAGGTATTACAGCTGGTTGTGTGATGACGGTGATGGTGATTAGCCTGTTTGGTTTGAAACACTTGTAATATATTGTCAAGTAGACTCTGAAAACAGTACTACATGGAGCAAAAAAAGAGAGAGAGAAAAAGGTGAGTGTAGGTTTCACAGACTCAACAGCTGGTAACAATAAAGCAATATAACTCACTGAACTGGTGGCCGGCGAACCGTCTGTCTGTCTGCTCAGCTTGCACTGAAAAATTCCCCATATCCAGCATAAACATGAGAGGAGAGAGAGAGAGAGAGAGAGAGAGAGAGAGAGAGAGAGAGAGAGAGAGAGAGAGAGAGAGAGAGAGAAAGAGCTCTACCGGCCCATGGTTTTCATGCTCCAACTGGGTTTAAAAAAAAAAACACACACACACTTTCAAGAGCACATGTTAGGGAATTTATCTTTACAAGATAATGTACAGCCGCCGCTGCGCAATAATCGCACTCGTCGTATAGGCTATCACGTCGTCGGCAAACAATAACGTTTCGTTTAGCAAGAAACCCCAAAGAAAAAGCAGCAGAGAGAGGGGTGTATATTTCAAAGTAAAGTCATTCCTGCAGGGGGAACGCCTTGCATTTTAAGGTGTAGCCCACATTGACCCAGACCTCAGACAGACAGACTGAACTGCATGCTGCACTTAACTTTGTCTGTTCAGATAAAAATCACTCCTCGTTATAAATCTGACTCAGGCATTTTTTCTTCTCCCCCCTTCATTTCTTTTCTTTTTTTTTCTTTTCTTTACCAATTAAGGAAACCCCAAAAAGGCCATTCTGCAGGTCAAGTACAGCAGTATCACGTGTTTCATTATTATTTTTGTTTAAATCCTCCTGCATCCTTTCCCAGCATGCCGTTCATAAATCATCGGCCACTTTTATTTCTTTCTGTCAACCGAGCCACAGCCATGTAGGCTTTTAGGGGCATCTCATATAGGACCCATGCGGGGACATCAGAATCAGGGCCGGATCTAGAGGGGGGCAGGGGTGAGCAGAGCCCACCCAAATGTGCATCCTGCCCACCCAATGAAAGGGAATATCAGTGGTTTTCAACCAGTGGTCCGGGGACCACCAGTGGTTGAGAGAGGTCCAAGTGGTCCCCAGCTAAATGGTGGAAAGTTGATTAACCAGACGTAACTCTTTGAGAGCGTAAAAATGAAACCGCTCTCAAGAGATAAAATATTCATCATCTGAATCAGCTCAAGTCTACACAACTAGAGAATGTTGAAGATTAATGGTCATTTGTGATCTGTATGTTTGACTGTTTTGTTTCCCAAATCCAGCCTTGGAATTGTGAGCAAAAGCAAAAAGAAATCTTTAGTTTTGGGGTCTGTGGGGCTAAAATGTCATCAAATGGTGGTCTGTGGCTCAAATGCCGAATAAATAGTGGGGCCCGGTGTCAAAAAGGTTGAAAACCACTGCTTCATATGAAAAACTTTGGAGTTGCCCACCTTGCCATTCTTCCAGCCCACCCTAGTAGGGCGGGCTAAATCCGGCCCTGACCAGCATGTGACAGGGCAGAAACGCAACGTATTTATTGTGACACTAATATCTCCGTTGATGGATGTTGTTCGAGTTCCCTTGTGCTGGAACAAAAAAAAACAATGCAGTTGTTCTGAATTGTTCACACATAGAGAAACTGTCACATCGCCCTGTGGAGCGGTGACACTTGAAGCCGCTATAGTCCAACGGCATCGTATTTATGGTACATGTAGGTGTGAGCGTGCTAGTGAGAGCTCCAGGAGTATTGGGTGATAAGGGGCATTGTTAGCATGTGAAGCTGTTGGGGGGGGGGGTGGGGGGCACAGGGGGAGTGTCCCTGTCCCCCCAGGACCCTGTTGGACGATATGAAGCTGTGGACAGGTTTCTTAGACCCTCAGGGACTGTGCAGTTTAGCCATATAGGCTACCTTCTCGTGGAGTTATGTGTAGCACCGCCGGACCGACCAGTTATATCGGTGGCACATTTTTCGGGGAAATTTAGATGGGACTTGATGGGACTTAAAGACTTTCAGCCAGGCTTACTTAATTTTTGAGGGCGTGATTTTGGGGCAAACAAAAAACAAATGTTGTCAAGTTTGAACGTACGATGCATGTGTATGAGTCAGACGTCAGAAGTATTGGTCAGACTTAAAGTAGCATTGGTCAGTCCAATGTATTCCAATTCCCACAATGCTTTGGTGCACTCCTCCTCCTTGGGGAGGGGATTTTAGTGTCCTTTTAAAAGGATCCCTGGCTAATAAGACAAATATGCCTTAAAGCACTATATTTGCCTTCTATAACTAAAACATGCAGATAAAAGTTCTCAGTACTGGGTACTGATTTCAGTCCTGAGGATTTCACATGTGTCATTTAATTAGCTCAGTGCTTATTTGCAAAAGATCATTTTCAGTCTCAAGATTATTTTTTACTTTAATCCCTGTATAACTAAAACATGCAGATAAAAACACCTTCAGTACATTCTTTCTTTCATAAATAGAGAATCTTTCACTCAATAGGAGGTGCTCCGGTCGCAGGATGATGATGTCACATGAGCATATGCGTTCCCTACTGTATATTCCATAGAGCCAGACCACACAAGGACATAAGACATCATCATCCTGCGACAGGTGCAGTTCCTGTTGAGTGAAATATTCTCTATTTATGAAAGAAATAAGATGCCAATGGTGTTTTTATTTGATTATTTTAGTTGTATAAGGAAAGTATATATGTTTTAAGCGATGTTTGTCTTATTAGTCAGGGATCCTTTTAAGTGAATACAGTAAAGTGTCCAGTCTGTCCACTCCTGGGATACTTGAATGGTATCGAGGTCGACGTGCCAAATTGGCACTCGCGGGCCACCCCTAATGGCAACGCATATTTACTTATTCGGTTAGCACTTGTTTGCAGTTCCCTCGCTCGATCCTGTTCTGTATCTTTGGCCGTTGTCTGAAGTGCAAAAAGAGACATGTGGTATTACAATACTCTGAGATTTATTATTCAGTCTGTCCGTCCTGCCCCGAGGAGAGAGAGGGAGAGGGAGAGGTGGGGGAATATGAATGAGTGTCAGTGAATGATTTAGCCCTGCAGCTGAACAACACCCAGACACACATACTAGCTATACGGCAAAAAGAACCCGGCCCCAGTGTTGCCAACTGACAAAATCCAAAATGCACTAGTGGCACTTCCAAAAGGAACTAGAATGCGAATATAGAACATATATATATACATACAGATCAAGATGACCATTGATCTTCCATATTCTCTAGTTGTGTAGACTTGGGCTAATTCACATGATGGATATTTTTTTAAACTCTTGAGAGTGTGAAAATGAAACCAAATGGACCCGCAAGGGTCAATTTTTACGCTTTCAAAGATTTGGTTAACCAACTGTCCATCATTTAGCCTGGGGACCACTGGTTGAAAACCACTGTCATAGGAGGAAAAAGGGTGATTTTTTTTTTTTTTTTTTTTTTTTTTTTTTTTATCTCTGGCGCCTGTCAACCAATTTCGCCCCAACTCACACCAGCCAAAAAGCACTATAGATTTTCCACCAGGAGCTTTTCACTAATTGTGGCACTAGGAGGGGGGGGGGGGGGGGGGGGGGGGGGGGGGGGGGGGGGGGGGGGGGGGGGGGGGGGGGGGGGGGGGGGGGGGTTGAAAAAAGCTAAATCATAAAAATCAAAAAAAGTAATATACAGTGACAAATGTGCCAAGTTGGCAACACTGCCCGGCCCCTGCCTGCACCACCAGGTGACATAGATACACGCTAAAATGCGACTGTAGCCCCACCACCACCACCACCACCACCACCACCATGCACAGGCCCACCACTTCCCCACCAGAGAAACCCGACACCGGTGGACACTGCAAAACACATGAGAGAACCCCTAGCCGCATGACATTGAGTCGTATAGAAACGCACTAAACACGAAACCTGTACAAATAAATACGCACTGCTGCTGCTGCTGCTGCTGCTGCTGCTGAGCGAGGAGGAGAGGTATCCTAGGGCCTTCCTGGGTACTGATTTACTCAAAATAGAGGGTCAAACGTTGCATACCCAATTGCCAGAGTGCGGTGGAGCAGTAAGTGTAACGTAAACACGCAATCTGTGTGTTGTCCCATATTATAGTCTGCAGCAGCACCCACCGGGGGGGAGGAGGGGGAGGGCGGGGTGGGATTCCATGGCGGAGTCCAGCGGCAGCAGCAGCAGCACACGCCGCTGCTTAAATTGTCATCCTTTTGCCACAAGAATGCGAGTGCTCAACTGCCTCCCCCCCTCCTTCTCCTCGGCCTGTCGTGGCAGGTGCTGCTCCTCAAAACTTTGTAAAAAAAAATTCCGTTATCATAAAAAGCGTCGTCCACAATTGGAGATGTTTGGCCGAGGAGCAGTCATCATCACGCTCATTCTTTTGGCTTAATAGGTTACATGCACCTCCAGAGGGAAGGAAGGTTGGAGCTGTCAGGTTGGGGAGGGGAGTGATTTGTTGTCTGGGTTGACCCCCTTCAGGGTTCAACGTCAAGGAGTTCTGGAATGCGTGCCGGAGACAATTCCATTCATTTGAGCAAAAAAAAAAAGAAGAGAAAAATGTTATTTTTTTCCCTCAGTCCTCGTCCGTGGCATGTCATTCCGTGGTCTTGTAAACTGCGAGGCCTAACACTGAGTCAGGAGTTTTTTTTTTTTTATTTAGCACAAACTAGCGCGACACATACAGGAAAGGCTTCGCCCGCAAGTCGCGCTGCAACGTGTGATTTAACCCAACACTCGAGGCTCACTCGAG
>CM076976.1:52405200-52473776 GCA_039105355.1 Benthosema pterotum | reverse complement strand
GGTATTAACGGGATGATGCATCCTGCATTATGTGCAAATTCTAAACAGGTGGTAGCCGCATTGCGACGTTAGATTCTTTTCTTTTTATATTTGGAATTTATGTGAATCTAACGTGCATCAGGCTCCATTCACTCGACTGCTGTCTAAATGTAACCAGTGATCTGCTTGTATTCAACAAGTCAAACTCACCAACTTTGCAGCTGTAGAGAAAGCTTGCCACATCCTCTGTCGATCTGCAAGGGTTTTGTGCCATAAAAATCCACCATAGACATAATTATTATGAGCTACTTTCTGTCCTGGGTGTTCCTCAACAAACATCACAGCTGCCATTTTGCCAAACAAGAGCTGAGCGGGAGTGCTTGTTTTATACACTGACACACACCAGGTGCAAACATGGTCGGTGCACACGCCACATCGCCACCTGCTGTTTGTGTGTGTCAGTGTTGGCAAAATGGCAGCTGTGATGTTTGTTGTGGAATACCCAGGACAGAAAGTAGCTAAACAGGTGGTACACAGGGACGTTCGGTGATTAATGATGGGCGCTTCCAAACTCCAGTACCAGTAAAGAATCACATGCAGAGAATTTATTGACAGAAAGTACCACATACCATGTCTATGGTGGATCTTTATCAAACAAATGCTTTGGCAGATAGAAAGAGGATAATTCAACCTTTCCATACAGCTGCAATGTTGGTGAGTTTAACATCTTTTATCACAGAGTAACAGATGAATACATTAATAAAATAATCTTGAGTTGCATTGCGGCTAAGTGTGAACACAGCATCAATTGTTCGTACTCTGTGAAAGCAGGCTTATATACATGTCTGACTGACAACCAACTGGTTAAGCAATGATGTTTGGAGTCAGCAGTTTGTGGTGCTTGGACAATGGTGAAGGAGAGAGAGAGCAGCCATCCTCTCCTCTCCCTCCTTATATACTGGCTGCTTGATGAGGCCCAGGTGTGTGCCGATCTCCAGCCACTCCTCTCAAGCACTCCTGCCACTCCCACCATCAGCACTGCAAAACACTGACAGTGTATTTTACACCTATATTTAAAATGATTTGAAACACTGCTACTAGTCAGACCTTTAGCTTTATGCATGCTGCGTGTCTGTTGCAAATTCAACAACAACTGATGTTATTATTGATGCTTTACTTGACTAATAAAAGCCCTGTAACCAAAAATGGTATGGGTGCGGCTTCATCACCCATGGCGCGAAGCGACGCAGGCTTTGTTATACTTCATTATTCAGATTTCTCAACGACAACAGTTTATGGACGGGCGTTGTCAAAGCAGCAGTCCTCAGTGATTGGTGAAATGAATGGGATTTGACCACAAACAAGTCACAAAAACAAATCATGGAAAAAAAAAAAACATCATTCTTAAACAAGTTATCGATTCAGTTATTGAAGAAGACACATCACACGTTGTTTTGGATACTTTGTCTCATGATTGGCAAACAATATATAATAATAATTATATTGGTGCATTGAAAGTGCGACAACAGAGACATTTTCGCGATACAGGGCATTCTGTGAGACTGTAGAGGAGTAGGCAGACATGTGTTGGACTTTAATGACTCTAAATCCCTTTATTTTAGGCCGTTCTTTAATAATAGTTTAATAATAGTACAACTATATAAAAACATAAACAGAGACTTTAGCTGTCACTGAACAATACAGTTGTCATTTTGCCTGCGTATCCAAAATAGCTCTTATTTGCGCCGCTCTCGGTTAGTTTGCTAACCAAACAGACACAGCCAACGGAGCGCTACTAGAGTGTGAACAAAAGCAGTAAAATATGTCAGATGATGATGTTTATAAAACCTGCTGCTTCGTTAAAGAAACTATTTATCATTGTTGGATTTAGTAACCAGATTGATGTTTGACATGTTTGTTGTTTGACACTGCTGAGTGAGTGACAGGGTTGCTGGCCAATCAGCTGCGCCTGTTAAGCTTTTCGATACCAATACTGACGGAACCAGACCTACATCACCAGGGAAAATAATTTAAGGTGGCAACGTTTTTTAAGGTGGCTATTCAGAGCTTCCTGGAGATGTTACAGACTGTACAGTATGTACAGCGGTCTGGGAGACCCTCTCTCTCTCTGTCTCTCTTTCTAGCCCAGGGGTGTCAAACTCAGATACAGAGTGGGCCAAAATTTAAAACTGAACAAAGCCGCGGGCCAAGTTTGAACGAACTAACCTTTTAAAGGGAAATTCCCACCCCCTTTATTTTTTTTTTCTGAGAGGGTACAAATGTGAAACAAATGGACCCTAGCGGGTCCATTTGCTTCCATTTCTACCCTCTCAGGAAAAATGGGTCTGAAATAAAAAACATTAACATGGTGAAATACATCTTGGTGATGTCATCAGATGTATTTCACCATGTTAATGATTTTTTTCAGACCTCCATTTTTAGAAAATACAGAATTGGGGGAACTTTTTTTTATCATGTCCACTCCACTCAACATCGAAGCTATATTACTGACATTAAAATGTTGAAAATGGGTGGTCTTCCCCTTTAATTGGATAGCGTCTCAAGGGCCAAATGAAATTACACGGTGGGCCAAATTTGGCCCGTGGGCCAGAGTTTGACACCCATGCTCTAGCCTGAGAGAATCGTCTTAATTTGAATCACGTTTTCCTTTAATTCTTCACCTCTGGAGCAGCAGCGGTGAAGGAACACACTGTCAGCCCACCGTCAGAAGAGGGAAAATACCACCACACAACCCCTGGCATGGCAGGGCCTGGGAGACACCAGATGGGACTCATGGGGCCAGGGTGGTCTGAAGTTCATCCAACAGTTCTTAGAAACACACACACACACACACACACACACACACACACACACGCACACGCACACGCACACGCACACACACACACACACACACACACGCACACAACGCACACACGCACACAACGCACCACACACACAACACACACACACACAGTCGTCTGGACCCCCCTCCACCCCCCACCCCTCCACCACCACCACTACCAAAAAAAAAGAATTTGCCGGCCGTGAAAGTGGTAGTAGGGGAAAGAAGTGTGGGAGAGAGAGAGAGAGAGAGAAAGAAGAGAGAGAGAGGGGAAAAGATCAGGCACCTTCCAACACCCCCCCCCCCCCCCCCCCCCCCCTCAAAAAAAAAAAATCTCACCCGTTGTTTTGACATCCAAGATATGCGTTTTCAACCTTTTTCACTCCAGGGACCACCATTTGTTCAGCATTTGAGCCACGGACCACCTAAAACTAAAGAATTATTTTGGTTTTGTCCACAATTCCAGGCTGTATTTTGCCAACAAATCAGTGTAAACTTCTTAATTAAGTGGTGCTAATTCAGACGATGAATATTTTAACTCTTGAGAGTGTGATTTTTACATTCTCAAGAGTTACATCTGGTTAACCAACTTTCCATCATTTAGCCTGGGGACCACCTGTAACCTTCTCAAGGTGGTCCCTGGACTACCTGTTGAAAACCCCTGATCTAACAACCAACGTTTTGTACGTTTTTTCTTTCCCTTCAAGATGTGAGCGACGCTATACGGTCAGAAGAGAAAGAGAAGAGAGAGAGAGAGAGAGAGAGAGAGAGAGAGAGAGAGAGAGTGGTAAAGTAGTAGCACTGCCTGTGTTGTTTTGACTCGCGTGTGCGCTAGCTTGTGCCGCGCCGTGCGCGCACGCACGCACGCCGACGCGCACATGGTCATGTCTGTCATTGTCTACGGTTTTGTTGCCTTGGGTTAAGAAAGACTGCAGCGGTTTTGTCTAGGGGAGGCTTTTGTTTTGAAGCCAACAGCTGGAGAGGGGGGGGGGAATGATTGGCATGCGTTTAGAGTAAGTGACCGGCGGGAATTGGGGGGGGGGGGGGGGGGGGGGGGGGGGGGGTTTTGGGGGGTCTGGAGGAGGAGGAGGAGGAGGGTGGTGGTATGGGGGTTGATCTTAGAAGACACCAGACCACACAACCTGCGAGTTGCAGACATGCAGGGCTGACGGGTTGAAGCACGTGGGAGTTTTTTTTTTCCCCCTGCACAGTTCAGCCAGCGTTGAATGTTATAGGTTGTAGGGGTTTTCAACCTTTTTGATACCAGGGCCCACCATTTATTCACCATTTGAGCCACGGACCAACATTTGAGGGCATTTTAGCCACACAGACCCCCAAAACTAAAGATTTGTTTTGCTTTTATCCACAATTCCAGGCTGGATTTGGGGAAACAGACCAGTCAAACCTACATACCAAAATGACCATTAATCCTCTCCGTTCTCTAGTTGTGCAGACTTGGGATAATTCACATGATGATTTTAACTCTTGAGAATGTAAACATGAAACCACATGGACCCGCAAGGGAAATGCAAGGGAACATGCGGGCACGGATGCCAGCACCCAACCGATGCCCCACCTCCACTCAATCCTCAATGGAAAGGCTTTTCTCCCAAAGCCCAAAAGCTGAAATTTTAGCCCATGGCTCCTGGCCCCTGCCCCTTTTCACTGTCCACTACCTGTAGATAAACAGTTCTGGGATCTACAATCTACAAGCTCAATGGCTGTACAGCAATCTCTGCTATTTTGGTCCAAAAGTCCCCCTCTTTCAGGGTTTCAGCCCCTGCCCCAGTCAAACAAGCTTTGCTGCTCTTCTAGGATGTCTTAATGATGTCATCAAGTTGTGTTTCTCCATGTTAATGTTTTTTCAGACCTCCATTTCTAGGAAATACAGAATGGGGGATTTTTTTTTTTACCATGTCCACACTAAACACTACATCTCTAAGGTATATTAATGACAGTAAAATGTTGAAAATGGGTGGAGTTCCCCTTTAATCCTCAACCATTATGCAAACTGTCGTGACCGTTCTGCAAAACGGTCACTGCTGTTACGCAAAACGGTTGTGACTGTTACGCAAAACGGTTGACTGTTATGCAAAACATTCGCAACGGTTTATAACCGTTGCGACGGTGGTTATAACCGTTGCGACGGTGGTTATAACCGTTGCTCGGTGGTTATAACTGTTGCGACGGTGGTTTTAACCGTTGCGACGGTGGTTATAACCAGTTTTGGGCAGTAAATAATTTTAGATTACATATTACTGTAATATTATTACTTTTGCTCCAAAAAGTAAAGTAACGAGATTACTGTGCAAAAATGGGTAATAAGTAACGCATTGCTTTGCAAGTAACACCAAGTTACTTTTTTAAAATGAGCCTGTTGTTGCATGCAAAAATAGAACAGATTTACAAGCTATCGACAGGTACTGTAACAACAGAGATGTGCAGTAGATTGTAGATCCAGTCCACATGCAGCATCCTGCACACAGTTATGTACACTACAAATCGCTTGCTGCTTTATTTTGTATTTATTTTTAAATACAAGACCTCAACTGTCTTTGAAAACAATTGTGAAAAAGTTTAAAAAGTCAAAGAGACAGATTTTGTTGGCTTTGTTTTCAGGTGCAGTTTGTGGGATTGGAGACTATTATTATTCCAATAAATTGGATTCAGTTCTAAAAAGAGCTCGCTAAACAGATTATGTTGTACATCTCTATTTTTTCAAAGGTTGTGTTGAGAACTTGGGAAAGTAATAATGTAATATGTAATATATTACTCTTCGATTCCAGTAATAAGTAATGTAATGATATTACTTTGTCTGAGGGGTAACGAGTAAAGTAAAGAAGTTACTTTCCTAAGTAATATTGACCAACACTGGTTATAAGCGTTGCGACGGTGGTTATAACCGTTGCGACGGTGGTTATAACCGTTGCGACGGTGGTTATAACCGTTGCGACGGTGGTTATAACCGTTGCGACGGTGGTTATAACCGTTGCGACGGTGGTTATAACCGTTGCGACGGTGGTTATAACCGTTGCGACGGTGGTTATAACCGTTGCGACGGTGGTTATAACGTTGCGACGGTGGTTATAAACCGTTGCGACGGTGGTTATAACCGTTGCAACGGTGGTTATAACCGTTGCGACGGTGGTTATAACCGTTGCGACGGTGGTTTATAACCGTTGCGACGGGGGTTATAACCGTTGTGGCGGTGGTTTATAACCGTTGCAACGGTGGTTATAACCGTTGCGACGGTGGTTATAACCGTTGTGGCGGTGGTTATAACCGTTGCAACGGTGGTTATAACCGTTGCGACGGTGTTTTAACCGTTGCGACGGTGGTTATAACCGTTGCGACGGTGGTTATAACCGTTGCGACGGTGGTTTTAACCGTTGCGACGGTGGTTATAACTGTTGCGACGGTGGTTATAACCGTTGCGACGGTGGTTTTAAACCGTTTGCGACGGTGGTTATAACCGTTGCGACGGTGGTTATAACCGTTGCGACGGTGGTTTTTAAACCGTTGCGGCGGTGGTTATAACCGTTGCGATGGTGGTTATAACTGTTGCGACGGTGGTTATAACCGTTGCGACGGTGGATTTTAAACCGTTGCGACGGTGGTTATAACCGTTGCGACGGTGGTTTTTTAACCGTTGCGACGGTGGTTATAACCGTTGCGACGGTGGTTATAACCGTTGCGACGGTGGTTATAACCGTTGCGACGGTGGCTGCGGTCGCAAATTGATTTTTCCCCCCTCCTGGGCTGCTGCTGCTGCTGTCGGAAAATGTATATGAAGTAAATGTCACGGCCAATGGGAGGTGATGACAGGTACAGAGAAAGGACTAAACAAACTCAGGCATTCGCCAGTGAAAGACAGAGAGAGACGCTGGCAACCAGTGAGATTAGGCCCAGTGTTGCCAACTTGGCGGATTTGTCACTATATTTAGCTTTTTTTCCAGAACCCCTTAGCGCCAAAATTAGTGAAAAACTCCTGGCGTAAAATCTAGTGCTTTTTTGCTGGTCAGTTGGAGCGAAATTGATTGACAGGCGCCAGAGATAAAACCTTTGTTTTTCACCAATTTTCCTCCTATGATAGAGTCCTCCTTCCTTCCTAGAAAGGACCACTGGTAACTAAATGGACCATTATAGATCTGTAACTGCGTAAAACGGACCCTTTCGGGTCTGTTTGGTTTCATTTTACGCTCTCAAGAGTTAAATTATATTTAACCATCTGAATTACGTAATTTTCAAGAATGTACACATTTAGAAAAAGTAGAAGAATTGTTATTTTGACCAACATTTTGCCAGTTACATGTATCTCAACATCAAATGTTGGCCTGTGGCTTAACCCATTCAGGCTACTATGTACAGTATTCAAACATTCAATTGTTTGGTGCCGCTATATAAATATTTGAAGTTTTTCCAGAACAGTGGGCCCTGGTATGAAAATGGTTGGAAAACCCACTGCTCTAGCGCATTCTAGTGCATTTTGGAAGTGCCACTAGTGCATTTTGGATTTTGGCAGTTGGCAACACTGATTAGGCCCGGGTTGGAACTTAAGCAGTGCATACAGCAACATGGTTTGCAAGCTGTGTGTGTGTGTGTGTGTGTTGTGTGTGTGTGTGTGTGTGTGTGTGTGTGTGTGTGTGTGTGTGTGTGTGTGTGTGGTGTGTGTGCGTGCGTGTGTGTGTGTGTGCGTGTGTGCGCGTGTGCGTGTGGAAAAAAAGCAAAGCTGAGCAAACATCTTCTAGAATCCCAGCTCACGTAGAATAATAGTGAACCATATTCTGTCTGTTGGTGTTATATTCCAGTGTGTAATGTGTGTGTGTTGCTGTGCCAACACCTCAAACAGAAACAAGTTCCCCCCTAGAAAATGGCCTGCGATATGAAAACATAAGGAACTGCATGTTCTTAATGGTTCCTATAGTGCTCAGTAAGGGCGGCTACAGGTCCATGCACACACACACACACACACACACACACACACACACACACACACGCACACGCACGCACGCACACACGCACACGCACAGCACACACGCACACACACACACACACACAACACACACACACACACACACACACCACACACACACACACACACCTCCGGTGTAACTCATTCTGTAATGCCTCTCACCCACCCACCCTCCACCCCCCTTAAGACTTAAACTTTACAATAAACATCCCCCGTTCTGGTCTGCTCGAGGGGTCACATGGTTTGGGGGGAGGGAGGGTTTCAATTGGCATGAAAATAAATTGGCATGAAAGTTGTTGTGAGCGCAGTGAACTTCTTAACGCCTGTGCAGAGTTTGATTTCCGGTGATCACCGCGACCTCCGCCACAGCCGAGAAACTACCGCAACCACCGCTCTTTCCAGTTCCTTGCACTGCCACAGTGGTGGTGGTGGTGGCGGTGGAGGTGGTGGTGGCGGTGGTGGCGGTGGTGGCGGTGGTGGTGGTGGCGTTGGCGGTGGTGTTGGTCGTCGAAAATCAACCTCTGAATGAGCCTCAAACAAACACGGCCAACGAGGGTTACACACCTGAACAGATGTAAACTGCCAACAGGTGCTCTTTGGAGAGGGTATCAATAATGCAGCACAAGAAGATCTATAAAAAAGTTCAATAATGCCTTAGAAAAACTCACAAAATACTGTGAGACAGCAGTGAATCGGTGGCGAACTTTTGAAGAATGTCCAAGGAAGCTCTGTGCAGTAGAATCTAGAGTCTACTGCTGTTTTACAGTATTTCGTGACTTTTTCTAATGCATATTGCATTTTTTTTTATTTTCTTGTGCTTTATTACATTTGTCTCCTACTTTTTTATATTTTTTATATACCAAAGATTTGAAAGTCAGCTGTGTCCCACATGTGGTGTACTCTCCTACCACAGTGGTCTTTCTCTCAGAGTGAGTTGAGGGAGTTCACTTTCCTTTCTTCTTTTGGGACGGTGCCATTAGACTCGGGGTAGCAACGGCCCCCTATAGGTGACAACAACAGCAGGGGGATGCTGGTGTTGCAGCCACAATAACTTCTGCTTTTCCTTTTCTCTCTCTTTTTCTCCCCGAAGGGTAAAATTTAAATGTAATTGAAATGAACGGGTAATAATAGGCCATTGTCAACAACGCTCATCGTTTCATGCCTGCATAATGAAGACGTGTGTTCCCTCAAAGTGTAGTAAATCCCTTTGCAAGAAAGAGGGGAGAGGCGGGCGGGAGCAGGGCCGATCTAGGCATGGGCATGGGGGGACAATGCCCTAAATGCCCTGACTGCCCCACCAAACATGATGCCATGCAAAACAGCCCAAGATATTTCAAATTAAAGTGTTTATATTTAAAATGATTTGAAACACCACTACTGCTACTAACTAACTAGAGCTGTGTCACCACTAAACCAACAGCATTTCATCATTGAAAACAGAAAACTCTCTGAGTCAGACCTTTAGCTTTATGCATGCTGCGTGTCTGTTGCAACTTCAACAACAACTGATGTTATTATTGGTGTTTTACTTGCCTAATATAAGTCTTTTAACCAAAAATGGTATTTGGGCGACTTCATCGCCCGTGGCGCGAAGTCACCCCCATACCATTTTCTCTTGCCACCCCCCCATTTGGGAAATGTTACATCCGCCCCTGGGCGGGAGCGTGGAATTATAAAAGCAACATCTGCGATACCATTTGACTATACAGTATACTCTGGTCTGCCACAGAGCGGAAACATGCCCCGGACCTGGAACTGGCCCTGGCTCTGGTCCTGGTCGGCCCCGGGACCGGTGTAGCCTCTTTACTCTGGAGACCAGAAAGAAAATGTTTCTCCAGGGCCGTATTTAGCCAGCCCTACTAGGGTGGGCTGGAAGAATGGCAGGGTGTATGTATGGGTAACTCATATGAAGCAGTGGTTTTCAACCTTTTTCACACCAGGGCCCACTATTTATTCACGCCAAATAAATAGTGGGCCAAAACTAAAGATTTCTTTTGCTTTTGTCAACACAATTCCAGGCTGGATTTTGGAAAACAGTCCAACATACAGATCATAATGACCATTAATCTTCTACATTCTCGAGTTGTGTAGACTTGGGCTGATTCACATGATGAATATTTTAACTCTTCAGACCAAATGGACCATTGCGGGTCCATTTGTTTTCATTTTGACCTAGTTAACCAGTTACATCTGGTTAACCAACTTTCCATCATTTAGCCTGGGGAGCACCTGGAGCTCTCTCAAGGACCACTGGTTGAAAACCACTGATTTTCAACCACTCTCATTGGGTGGGCAGCAGGATGCACGTTTGGGTGGGCTCAGCCCACCCCTGCCCCCCCTCTAGATCCGGCCCTGTGTTTCTCCATTCTCTCTCTCTATCTCTAAAATCTCCCATATCCACACGTTGTTGCCCGCCGCAGGCTGTGTCTTGGTAACTGTCTCGCAAAAATATTCCTTTGTGTTGTATCCACGGCTAGAGACAGTAGCAGCATGACATGAAAATGATTGTCATGTCATCTTTGGCCGCTCTCCAACAAACGCTCCCTCCCAGACCGTCTCTCTCTCTGCTGCTCGCTCAGACAGACAGACAGACAGACAGACAGACAGACAGACAGACAGACAGACAGACAGACAGACAGACAGACAGACAGACAGACAGACAGACAGACAGACAGTTGAGGAATGGCATTTTATTGCTCTCGTGTTTTGAGTTTCTGGCAGCTTACAGGCATCTCTGGGGGCTGTTTGGAGATTTGATTCCCCCTCCACCGCAATGTGAGTGTGTGCGCCGTCCGTCGTTCGCGGTGTGCGAGTTCCTCTGTGCCCCCCCCCCCCAAGGAATGCATGCGTCATGTTAGCGGTATTGGGTTGAATTAATGCCTCCACTTGTCAGCTGCATCCCCTTTGCTAAGCTAATGGTCAGAGGCGGATCTAGGCATGGGTATGGAGGGGAATGCCCTGACTAACTCACCAAACATGATGGCATGCAAAACAACCCAAGATATCAGTGATATTCAGTGCAAAGTATTTGAAACACTACTGCTGCTACTAACTAACCACAACTGTGTCACCACTAAACCAACAGCATTTCATCATTGAAAACAGAAAACTCTCTGAGTCAGACCTTTAGCTTTATGCATGCTGCGTGTCTGTTGTAACTTCAACAACAACTGATGTTATTATTGATGCTTATACTTGCCCAATAAAAGTCCTGTAACCGAAAATGGTATGGGTGCAGCTTCATTGGCGATAAAGTCGCCCCCATACCATTTTCTCCTGCCCCTCCCAATTGGAAAATGTTACATCCGCCCCTGCTAACGGTGGCACCCGGACAACTCTTAGCTGCAAAGCCCATCTCTGTGTGTTTATTTAAGATCGGCCCCCGTGTTGCTGCGGCTGTCTGGTGTCATGTGTCTCTATCTGAGTGAAGACTTATTCATTTTCTACTACAGTGTTTTAGTTTCCTGCATGCTGACACATCCGTGGAATGAGTCAGGTATACTCGGCGTGGCGCCGCCATTCAAATCTTGAACGCCAGCCTACTTGCGCGGAGCTGTTGTGGAACGGCTGTCGCTCGTGTGTGGCGCGGCGAGACGATTGGAAATGTTAGTTCTGGCCTCCCTTTAACATCTTTCCTTGGCATTGTCAGCGCAGTGTTTTTTTTTTTTTTTTTTTTTTTTTTTTTTTCATCAAAGTGAGAAACAATCGAAGGGAAAAAAGTGCTGGTTGTTCTTCTGAGTGATCTACATGGTTACGGCGTGGCTGTGTGTGCCTGTATCTATGTCTGAGACCTTTTACAATTGATGTTTTTACTCTCTGAGCCGTGCAGAGCGCAGATCCCTTGTCAAGACGCGGCTTGCCAAGCTTTCCATTTCAAAAATGCATAGCTGTCAGACACGTTTAGGAAAAGGCAGACATGTTTTGAAGAACGGGAAACCATTTGAATGGTCTAGGGACCAGATTCAGGGAAGCAAATACGCCCACGCACTGAAGCGTACCGACATTAACGCTCATTCTCTCCCCTCGCCGGTAATCAGAAAGAGGAATTTCACACCGCAGGACGAGAAGTTCATCGCGCAGCCGTCGGACAATACGCACATTGGCAAGTCAGCTCAGGAGGTGGTGTAAGGAGCACATGGCTTGCGTATATGTACCTGCAACAGTGGAGTTGATACCAGGGCACACTATTTAATCAGCATTTGAGCCACGGACCACCAAATGGACCACCTGTGTGTGTGTGTGTGTGTGTGTGTGTGTGTGTGTGTGTGTGTGTGTGTGTGTGTGTGTGTGTGTGTGTGTGTGTGTGTGTGTGAACAAATCGACGATCACCGAAATCAAAGGCATTATAAAGGGATTTAATGACAATTCCAGCTCTCAAACAAGGCCCGGACCTCTATGGAAATAATAATACATAGGTATACCTTTTTCCTTTAACGGAAAAAAAATAAAACTTACATTAATCATGTCCCTAAACGATTTTTTTTTGTAAGTTCAATTTTACCACTGTATTAAAATAACAATCCTACGGCCCATCACTGCTTTTCCAACTCCACACAGAATAGTTTAATGTGCCTAGTAACTTACCTCCTTACGTCTTTTCAAAGGACCGTTATATCCAACACTGGAGCCTATATCCACTATCCAGTGGAATGAATGCAGCTGACGCGCTAAATTAATTAAATCACTTGAGCAGGTCTGTAGCCTACATATTGGGCCAAATCAATGAACTGTGCAAAGGTCCAACACCACCTCAAACTCGCTGGATTATAATTCAACACCGAAAATTATTGTGTCTGTTTTTGTTTTATCATGGATGGGTCTGTGCGACTCTCCAATCTCACAAATACCACATGCAGAGGCTGCTCTGCTGGGTGGCGCCCTTGCCAGAAATAGGCTAATAAATGAATAGCCTAATAAATAAATGTGAGAATATGCTGTGCTTCGGGTTGAAATGCATGAGAAGGTAGGTATCCATATGTAGAAAACGGATGCTTTTGGTGCTGGTCCAGGACCCCCCCTGACTTTTTCGCTTAGTTTTGTAGTTCTTCACAATAGCCTATTATTTATTCGAGGACGAGGAGGAGTGATCAGTCCATCTAGCCTAGACCCTGATGTCCCCTGAACTTGATGATCAGCTGATTTTGACAGCAGATACGCAATAATAAATATTATTGCCTGTTATATTATATTTCATTTAATATTGTAGGCAGCGTTGCTTAATAGATCTGACCCACATTCAGACTGGCATGATTGACTGTAATTACTTAATTGGTTGCACAGCTGTGTAACATTCGATATTTTAACATTTTAAAATATTGTAATATAGCCTCAAACATGTAGCCTACAGTATATTCGTTCAATGAGGTTTTGCCTTATAGAATAGGCCTACATGGTTCTCAGTTTTTCAAATCAAGCCCTTGATAATTAATTGGCACGCACATGTGGTCTAAGCTGTCTAAGCTCTATAAGCTGCGCAGATAAAAAAGGACGACGCATTAGGCCTATCTCTTTTCATATTGTTTGAAGTCATATAAAACCTATACCTATACCTATACCCAATGAAATATAAAATATATAAAATATACACTGTATTGACACATTGGAATTAAAACAATCGCTTGCAAACTGAGTGAGTAAGGGACAATTGAAATCTCAAGTTTTGACGAGTCCATGCGGAGTTGATGCCTGTTGACAGATGCTTGGATTCATATATGGTAAGTGCCTGCTTACAACGCACACGCACACTTTGACAAAATATGCAGTCTGAACAATATTGTTGTACATAAGCGGTGTGTGGCAGAATTAAACATTATATTTTGAGGTGGAGGACTGAGATGCTGAGGGCATGTGCGTCAGGCAGAAATGAGGAGATCTGCAAAGTAACGCCATAAGCTATAATAATAATAATAATAATAATAATAATAATAATAATAGTATTAATATGTTTGCAAATAACAGCTCATGGGCGCTTATTTGTACGTGGGCGATTATTTTGACAAGGCGTTATTAAGCAAAATGATGTGGGAACATGGGCCTTATTTAGTAGGCGGTTGTTTAAGTAAGGGCTGTTATTTGGTATTTTATGGTAGGCCTATGATCGTGCCTATAGCCTATATCTTTTTATTAGGCCTATATTATTGTTTACCTTTGCAAAGGTGAGAGTGAGCAATTGTTCAATAGAAAGGGCTTTTATATTTTAATTACCAAATAGCTGAGGTTGAACTAAATACTAAATAAATGCATTTGCATTATATAAGGGGCGGCTTATATTTTTTAGTGCTTGCATTCAATCAGTTGACATTGCAAGTGACTCTTCTGTCAAAATCAGCTGATCAACAAGTCCATGCGACATGGGGGACCACAGAGAGACCACAATGTTCAGTTGTAAAATTTCAGAACTCTGGGCTGCAGCTAGAGTTCAGACAAACTGCTGACTCACGTTTGTTGCCTTTTATGGTAAGAAATGGGGCGTGGAAGAATGAAAATGGGATGGTCCTGTCATTTGCGATCATTCTCACACGCTGGGAATGCTCGTGCACGGGCACCTGATGTACGCTACCTCCAGAGGATTACGCTCAGCGTACTCAGGGTTCTCTGTATTATACCGTTGGTTCGAGTGTAGCGTGTTTACGGGCACTTGGCACCCCCTATCGTTGAATTTGCGTATATTTTCTTTCCTGAATTAGGTCCTAGATCTGTACACATCCTCAGCGGTTGATGACATGACTTCTTTATTCCAATGTGTTTTATTTCCAAATCTATTCTATAGGCCTGGTGGTTTTCAAATGTTTTGCGCGCCCATTATTGCGACGCAATAATGGGCTAATTAGAATCCCAAACTTTGCAGGGAGCAACCCAGGGGAGAAAAAAAATAAACTTCTCAGTTTAAGCTCAGAAGCGTCTCTTGAGACACCCATGTTTATTTCTCATTTTAAGATCACCTAAAGATCACCTATGTCTCTTTATGGCTCCTAAGATGAATACTAGGATCCATAAATGAGGCAAAGCTGAAGTCTCTCCATTGGCTGTTACAGCTGTTTTTGAGAGATAAGCTGAAATCTTGCTATACATATATGCATAGTAAGATTTCAATATGACCATTAAATGACCATTAATCTTATTCTCTAGTTATGTAGTCTTGGGCTAATTCACATGATGAATATATTAACTCTTGAGAGCTCTCTCAAAGAGTTACATCTGGTTAACCAACTGTCCATTATGTAGCCTGGGGACCACTGGTTGAAAAAAAAAAAAACTGTCATAGGAAAAAATGGTGAAAAATGAGGGTTTTATCTCTGGCGCCTGTCAATCAATGACAGAAAGCATTAGAGAAAAGCACTAGAGTTTTTCGCAAATTTTGGTGCTAGGGGGGTCTGAAAAAAGCTGACAAATGTGTTTGCAACACTGCACAGGCGTACCACAGAACATGTGTTCTTCATGTGTGTACGAGGAACCAGCGCTGCAGGCATTCATAACAGCATTCATGACATCAATCTCTGTCGGTGACAATTCAAACTTACAACGGGGGAACACCACAGTTATTTGGTCTTGCATAAAATGTCTTAACAAAAGCACTCATGTGACCTCTCACAGAGCCAATGGGGCGTCAGCGCTGACCAAATCCACTCCGGCACAAAAAAAGCGAATGAAGTCACAAGTGCAAATATACCGCCAATCAACACCTCCGAAACTTTAACTAAATACAGAGTGTTGAGCGCTGGGCACCTCAGTGAACGAATGTTAAACAATGTAGTATAATTCATCTTTTATGGGGGCTCCCCTGCTGTGGCTGTGTGTACAGTACAGGTCTATATGCTACCACTACGCGCCGTTGAACAATTACCGAACAAAGCCCTTCTACTACTCATTTTCTGGCCCATTTGCCATTGGTTGTACACTCGGCACACGTACAGTATTTATTTGAAAGTCGTTATAATGAATCGTATGTTTGAGGTTAGATTCTGAAGCACGGAAAGAGAAACTACAGCTGCCATGGCAGGGGATAATAGTATTTGGGCTGCTTAGAGGTCAAGGCCGGGTCGCCATCATCGCCAGTGGGCTGTGGGGTGGTCACAAAGGAATTATTGAGCTTTTGGTATATATAGGAAACAAACCGTTTCTCATCCATCCATCCGTAGCCCCTGCAATACATCACAAACACACCACCCACAGGTGTTGCGCGTTGGCCAGGCTAAATACCGTATCAGGTGTGCTTATTGGTGTCGGCGCTCAAACTATTCAGCCAGAAAGACACACACACAGGCCTGGGACTATGCAGTCGAGCTGCAGCCTGCAGTGCGAGTTTCTGCTCTGCAAATCCATTCATTCTTCAGTTTCAGCTTTACAGGGGCGAACGGTGCGGGAGGGCCAGAAAATTACACATAATGAACAGCCAGGCCTGCCAGCCGCTGTCAGTCGCTGTGACCAAAATGGTCACAGGCTGACAGTCATGTCCCCTTTGTGTGTGTTTATGAAAGTAATGCTCTGCTTTCCCCATCGCAACCTCAGAGCGCCGGCCGTCGGTTTTCTGGGTGCCCCAAGAAGCTCTGCGGGCGGCCAGGCGGGCGGGTTAGCTAGCTAGCAAGGGCCCCCGCGCTTTGTGTGTGTTTTATATACGCCGTTCCTTTAAATAAACCGGGGGCGAGAGGAGCTAGTGCAACTCCGCCACATGTTCTTCTCTCTGCTACGCCGTGTTTAGTAGTCGAAGCTCGCACTCGTTATATCTCCTAACGGATCGCTAGCTTTAGCATCGTGGGACGCTGGTATGGTGGTGGTGGGGGGGTTCCATTATGAGAGTGTAAATCTTGCCATGTGATCGTATTTAAATTGACACAACGTTTGACTTTGCCGTGAGTGACACCCCCCTCCCTCTCCCCCACCAACCCCCTTTCAGGATATGATATAAATATTAAAACCAAGTCTCCGCTGCTAGCGCAGTGGCAGCTACTGTTTCACATGCCTGTGGCTGTGGCGACGCGCGACTGTCCGCGTGCAAACGCCTGCCGTGGGCCCATTGTTTTAAATCCGTCCCCTGTTGACCACCCGGACGCTGCAAAGTTAGCAACAATATACATTTCAGCATATAGGCTATAGGGCTCGTACTGGTATAAGCGCTATAACTGTATGGCGCGCTGCGCGGCAGGCAGCCGGCGGGTGACTTCTGTACCCTCTATTTCCCCATTGACCTGAACTGTTCTATTTATTATTATTGCATTGTAATTGCTTTGGCAATGTAAACATTCGTTTTCTCATGACAATAAAAATCCTTTGAAAAAAAAAAAAAAGTATCGAGTTGTTGCTCGGTGTGATGGAGAGTTCTAACAAGACACATGGCATGGTTGTATACGGCCAGCATTACAGACCCATAATATTATATATACTGTACATTTTGGTCAATTAGCTTTGTACCCCCTGAATCCTCCCTGGAGGACCTGCAGGGGTCCGCAGACTCCACTTTGGGAACCACTGGTGTAGACTATACACCCTAGACCAGTGATGTCAAACTCAAATTCACAGCGAGGCCAAAATAAACAAATAGCACAAATCAAGGGCCAGAGCTGCCAGTGGACAGTGTTTCAGAGGACGTCCTATAGGAAAACAGCAAAAAAAAAAAAAAAAGTAATATTCCTTGCAAAGACTAAACTGCATGCATTTAAAAACTGAAAATGCATTATTAAAGTTCAGTTTCCTGTTCTACGTTCCTCACCAAGCACTGCTTTCAGAATAAAATGAGAAAGTGATTCAAAGGATTTGCATTATTGTCTTATCATGGTGCATCAAATAAACCAGAGGGCCAGTTTCTAATACTAATTCAATGCCATCCCGCGAGCCGAAGATAAGTCATTCACAGGCCTGATTTGGCCCCAGAGCCTTGAGTTTGACATCCCTGCCCTAGACCATGTCCTGTACGGTGGAGGCTGGACTCGTGTTCTCCTAACACAGGGGTCAGCAACCTGCGGCTCAGGAGCCACATGCGGCTCCAGAACACAGCCCTAGTGGCTCAGTGGCTGTAGCATTATTACATACACACTGGGCTCTAGAACACAGCCCTAGTGGCTCAGTGGCTGTAGCATTATTACATACACACTGGGCTCTAGAACACAGCCCTAGTGGCTCCCTGGCTGTAGCATTATTACATACACACTGGGCTCTAGAACACAGCCCTAGTGGCTCAGTGGCTGTAGCATTATTACATACACACTGGGCTCTAGAACACAGCCCTAGTGGCTCCCTGGCTGTAGCATTATTACATACACACTGGGCTCCAGAACACAGCCCTAGTGGCTCAGTGGCTGTAGCATTATTACATACACACTGGGCACCAAAATAATATAAACATTTCATATCTGTCTGACAGTTGCCAGTTACAGTAAAGTAGCACCTGGCCATGTCAAAAAAGCCCAGCAGTTATGTTGTGTGGAAATGGAGTTCTGTAAAACTTTATTTTTTTAGAAACTCCATTTTTGAAGAAAGGTTGTGTTTCACCATGTTAATGATTTTTCTTTGAAGGTCCTGAAAGAGTGTGCAAATATGAACCAAATGGACCCTGGCGGGTCCATTTGGTTCCATTTGCACACTCTCAGGAAATATAATAATAAAATGCGGCTCCAGACAGATTTTGAATTTAATTTTGGGTCGAAAATGGCTCTTTCAACATCTTGGGTTGCCGACCCCTGTCCTAACACAATCAGGAATTTCTACTTCTTCAGCTGCTGCCAGCTGAATTCATTTGAATGTTTTAACTTTTGGACCGTACCACAGCTGTACTGTTCCTCCTGAGCTGTTTTCGTAGCATAATATCAGTGCAACGCTTGTTGTTTTCGTCTGGGAAGTTCAGCTTCCTGCGTGCTGGGTCGGATTTACCTTTCACTCCCTCACTATGCACCCTGTCCAAAACGTGTCGATTACCTTTTTTACACTTAGTTGTACATGCTGAAAATAGCCTAACTCGCACTGCTTGTAGTTCCATATTTCCAGCAAAAAAAAAAAAAAAAAAAAAACTAAATCATTAAAAAGAAAAAAACAACAAGCATTGAGGCATTTTTGTCAACAAAAAGTCGACTGAAACTGGACTATGCTAAAGCATTGTGGATTACTAAACTGTGACTGAAGCTAGTTATTGGGACTGGAAGGTGTATGTTACAATGTATCTACTCGGGTAACTCGTTATTAGAAGGTGAAGTGTTAAGATGTATTCAAAACCAGTGGTCCAGGGACTACCATTGGTCCTTGAGAGGGTTCCAGGTGGTCCACTGCTAAAAGATGGAAAGTTGGTTAACCAGATGTAACTCTTGAGAGCGTAAAACATTAAACCAAATGGACTATTGCATGTCCATTTGGTTCCATGTTTACACTCTGAATAGTTAAAATATTTGAATTAGCCCTCTTAATTAAGAAGTCTACACAATTAGAGAATGTAGAAGATTCATTTTCATCTCTATGTTTGCCTTTTGTGTTCATGAAAAAGAAAACAAATGAAATCTTTAATTTTGGGTCTGTGGGGTGAAAATGGAGGTCTGTGGCTCAAATGCTGAATAGTGGGCCCTGGTATTAAAACAGTTGAAAACTACTGAACTGAACTAAAGATGCCAAAATCACCATCACTATCCACAGTCCGTAATGCATGTGTGTGTATGTGTGCAGGGACGTTTCTAAGCCATGTGGAGCTCCAGCCCTGGAGCCCCCCCCCCCCCCCCCCCCCTTACCAAATGGACCCGTAAGGGAGGAAGTCTCCTGTGACGTCATACCTATGACAGGCACAGTAAAATGGCGCCCCCCAAGGGGGAAATTATGAACTATTTTTAAACTAAAGAACATATTATATGTGTTTTAAATTCTAGTTATAATGGGCAAGTATTATGTATTTATCCATATGAGGCTTATTAGTCTGAGATCCCTGTAAAGCAGGGGTTTTCAACCTTTTTGACTCCAGGGACCACCATTTATTCAGCATTTGGGCCACGGACCACCATTTGATTACAGTTTCACAACAAAGCCTTAAAATTAAAGAATTCTTTTGGTTTTGTCCACAATTCCAGGCTGGATTTTGCCAACAAAACAGTGTAAACTTCTTAATTAAGTGGTGCTGATTCAGATGACGAATATTTTAACTCTTGAGAGTGTGAAAATGAAACCATATGGACCCGCAAGGGTCCATTTGGTTTCATTTTTACATTCTCAAGAGTTACATCTGGTTAACCAACTTTCCATCATTTAGCCTGGGGACCACCTGGAACCCTCTCAAGGACCACTGGTGGTCCCCGGACCACCTGTTGAAAACCCCTGCTGTAAAGCATGTCTGTCTACTGGTCGCCCTGGTGCCCCCCCATTCCCTAATGGCGCCCCAGGCTAGTCTGCCTAATGGCAAAAACGCCCCTGTGTGTGTGTGTGTGTATGTTTCAGGTTGACAGGTAATGAACCTCTGTCCATCCTGCCTCTGAGCTCTCTACCGGAGGAGAACAACGTGGGCAGGGCCCACTACAAGCTGTGCGACCGCCTCAAGCTGGAGAAGAAGCAGCGGCGCATGTGCCGGCGGGACCCCGGCGTGGCCGAGACCCTCATGGAGGCCATCAGCATGAGCGCCCTGGAGTGCCAGTACCAGTTCCGCTTCGAGAGGTGGAACTGCACCCTGGAGGGGCGCCACCGAGCCAACATCCTCAAGAGAGGTGGGTGGGTGAGGAGTAACCTGGCTTCCCCATCCTCAAGAGAGGTGGGTTAGAGGAGTAACCTGGCTTCCCCATCCTCAAGAGAGGTGGGTTAGAGGAGTAACCTGGCTTCCCCATCCTCAAGAGAGGTGGGTTAGAGGAGTAACCTGGCTTCCCCATCCTCAAGAGAGGTGGGTTAGAGGAGTAACCTGGCTTCCCCATCCTCAAGAGAGGTGGGTTAGAGGAGTAACCTGGCTTCCCCATCCTCATTACAAGCATTACAAGCTTGTATATGAGTCTGGAGTTGCGGGCTGCACGGTTCTGATTCGCTAGCGATGGGATTTGACTTTCCGTGGATGGGATTTGGTTAGTGATTTATCGTAGAGCTCTGGGGTAAAAAGGAGCGCTTGTTTTATCCGCCGGCTACTACTAGTAGGGCGGGGCGAAGGAAGTTTTACTGAGGTTATGGTTAGGGTTAGGTTAGGTTTAGGCATAGGTTTACTGAGGTTAAGTTTAGGGTTAGGATTAGGTATAGGCATAGCTTAGGTTTACTGGGGTTATGTTTAGGGTTAGAGTTAGGTTAGGGTGAGAGTTAGACGGTGCTTTATGCGGTAACTAACCCTAAACATAACCTCAGTAAAACTATGCTTCGCCCCGCCCTACTAGTAGTAGCCGGCGGATAAAACAAGCGCTCCTTTTTACCCCAGAGCTCTACGATAAATCACTAACCATGGGATTTCAACTCCTATTGGTTAGAATCTAACCAATCAGAGCAGCGCTGATTGCCACATAGAACACAGGCACCGGTAGTGCATACAATTAGGTAGGACAACTTGTGGACAACTTTTTTTTATTTTTATTTTTTTTTTCCAAACAATGTTTATGTTTTAGGTTGTTATTAGAGAAAGTAAAAGATGAGTGTTAATTATTTTACATTCCTTGATTGCTTTAGTTTTAGAATTTTAGCTATGGGAGCGGGCATTCGAACATGATCCTAAATACATATTTGTTTGCACATTTTTTTAAGTGATTTCTTTTTTTATTATTATCTACTACAGTCCTAATAAACCACAGCAAATTACATCTGGCCACAAATGATCTACTGAATGTGACAAACTGCCATATTGAACCTCCATATGAGGAGGTGTGAGATATGCAGTGCTGTCTCCTTCACATTCTGTAGATCCTGCGAATTTCTCTGGCCAGAAGTTCTTGACAAACTTGTTTCTGCTTTAAATCACATGAAAATGACTAGGAGGAGGAATAAAACAGTATTCATTCGTCAGGCACGCATCAAACATTCGGTTGGTATAATGCGTGCACCAGGCCCCATGCATCCTCTCATCCTTCCTCATCTTAGGGTGACCAGATCCAAACTGTTCATTTGAGGGACAGAAGTGTTGCATGTGTGGGACAAGTGGAGTGTGGAAACGGGACAAAATGTCCCGTTCAAGATTCCATTTCACACAGCAAAAACAGTTGATCTAAAATCAAAAATAGCTGATCTACGATCTCAAAACGCGTCGCAGTGCGGCGCGTTTTGAGATCGTAGATCAGCTATTTTTGATACGACAGTATGCGATGAGTGAGTGTGGAAATATAGTGGTACCACATGTGGGAATTATTAAAAAAAAAACATAGCAAGAAATGATACAACAGAAATCCAACTATTAGGGCACTACAAATTATTAGGGGCATTTTGAACACTGATGTCTGTCAGTCACAATGTGGGACAGAGTCTCAATTTGTGGGACGCTTCAAAAATCTTGAAAATGAGGGACCCACGCAAAGAGGGACATCTGGTCACCCTACCTCATCTCCTGCCCCTGCAGGTTTCAAAGAGACGGCCTTCCTGTACGCCATCTCGTCGGCGGGGTTGACCCACGCCATGGCCAAGGCGTGCAGCGCGGGTCGCATGGAGCGCTGCACCTGCGACGAAGCCCCCGACCTGGAGAACCGTAAGGCCTGGCAGTGGGGCGGCTGCGGAGACAACCTCAAATACAGCAACAAGTTCGTCAAGGACTTCCTGGGCAAGCGCTCCAACAAGGACCTGCGCGCGCGCGTGGACACACACAACACCAACGTGGGCATGAAGGTGAGGCGCAAAAAATGGATGGACGTACACTATGCCCGCAAGCAGTGATGGGCAGTAGCTTGTTACAAGTAGCTAAGCTACATAGCTTAACTACATTTTCCAGTAACTTGTAGTGTAGCTTACTACATTTGTTCTGTGAATAGCTTGTAGTGAAGCTACACTACTTGTTTCGAGTAGCTTGTAGTGAAGCTACACTACTTGTTTCGAGTAGCTTGTAGTGAAGCTACACTACTTATTTTGAGTAACAAGGATTGTAGCTTACTACATTTTCGCACACACATTTTCAAATTCCGCCCATTTTTAATGTGTAGAAAACCTCAAATATACAGCCCCCTAATATACATAATACACATTTATTGATATTTTATTATTATGATTATTATTTAGAAAGTTGTACACTAAGTTGAGATATATATATATTTTTATATATGTAGTGTTGATGTAGCAAGCTACATCAAGTTACTTTTGTTGTGTAGCTTGTAGTGTACCTTGCTACAATTTGCTAGGGATAGCTTGTAGTATAGCTTAGCTACATTTTTTCGAAAGTAACAAGTAGTGTAGCTTACTACATTTTCCCAGTAACTTGCCCATCACTGTCCGCGAGGACGTGCGGTGCGCCAAAGCATTATGGAAATTTGCCCAAACTGCTAGTGAAAAATAGATCAACAAACAGCATGATAGGAATAAAGCAAACATAACAGTGACCACAAAAAAACTGCATCTATCTAATCACATGTAACAAATGTAATCTACAATATATAGGGGAAACTAGAAACACAACAGCAGACAGGCTGAACCAGCATAGATATAACATAAATAATGTGAAATAAATGTTGCTTAATCACAGTACAGCATTTTATGGCACATGGGATTAGTGCAATGGAAGACTGTGGACTAGAATCCAACCAGATGTGGAAGATTAGTTCTCTCAGGTAGATACACGTTCTGGTGTCATCAGCTTGTTTTGACTCAGAATGTTTCTTTGTTTTTGGGTTTAGTATCTAATGGGTGTAGGGTCTTAAAATGTATGCTTGCGTCTGACATCATAGACACAGAACCCACTGCTAAAATCTAAAATATCTAAAACCACATATTACACACATAAAGAAACGTTTTAATTCTTCTAAATGTCATTAACATATACAGTACATGTACCATTTTGCAAAAATGGTGTCACTTTGATGAATCTAGAAAGTTAGGCAAGGTCACCTCTTAAATTAACTGTTCAATAAGCTTGGAATTTTTTTCTCATCGATCAAAGCTGGCGAATTGGCTCACGCATCATGAACTAAACATGCTCATTGAATAGTCTAAATGTGGGAAAAGAGTGATAGTACTATGTCCAGTGTACAACACAAACAGCGTTCCTATATTAAACTGATAAACAGCAGTATAAGTGCTTGTGAATTGCGGCCCTTATCTGGTTAAACAGGGAGGGACAGGCTATCATAGGGCTTTTCTAACCATGGAGTATAATCATTGCCGTGTTGGCGATTGGCTTTGCTTTTTTTCCCCGAGACACATTCATTCAGCGCCTAGAGATACTGTTTAAAATGAACCAACGTGGAATTTAATGTGACCACGATAGAATAACAATGATAGAGTTTTATGGTGCATTCCAGTTGCAGCAGTGGAGACGTCTACCCAAAAAATGCTGCGGTTATTAAACAAATACCATATATTTTAAATCACCCCATATGAAAGCTTCATAAAAGCCAGAGAGTCTAAATAATTTAAATTAACTGCTGAATTCTGAAAGTATCTGAACGTACTTATTAATCAATATTCCGTTTCCGCTTTCAAATTAGAAGTGGTAATAATTGCTTTGGTTCGTGCTTTGGCGAAGCTGGGCGTTTTTGTTTGTGGCGAGGGAACAATTTGGCCTTTTTTTCCTCCTCCATCTTGGAAGTGATTTTAATAGTAAAAACAAAGAGAATAGTCATAAACTGTCAGGCCAAAGCAAACTCAATATCTTGGAGTCTAGCGTTTGCTTGGATATTTTCAAAATGAATTATTGCAGAAGCACACTTCCCAAATAGCAGACAGAGAAGCGCTCCCATAAGACCACGCTCTTCCTTTTTAACTTGGCTCTCAATTATCCATTCTCTCTTTTCCCTTCATTTGTGATAAAAGATTTACAGCAGTGTTTTTCTTTTCTTCTCTTTTTTCCCTCTTCTTTCTTTTCTTATTTGCACATGCAGCGAGGTGTACCACATTTGGGGTAAATTCCCATACGGAGTCGAAAATCTTGGAATGTGCTAGGCTCTGCAATCTAACGATATTTTAAAGCTGACATATCACATTTTCTTACACTGTCAAGTGTGTTGAATATGCACTTCTTATATCCTCCGCTCCGTTTTTCAAAAAAGTGTGAGAAAATAAAAAGTGAGAAAACGCCGTCCAAACCTCACCTAGTAGAAACCCGCTCACTGTTTTTTAATGGTGCATGGCTGCCGACGCACAAATGAACTTTGGCTTACCACAAAGAGGTCACGCTATGTTATAATAACACTCACGTTTTTTCATTATACCCCCCAGTTATTTGTGATTTTATACAATACTTTTAGCCTGACCTCAGTCTCAATTGTCATTTCGTTTCACTTCATTATTCAGACGTAGAAGTCCCTCTCTACCACAACAGTTTCTAGGAGGGGCGTGGTCAAAGTGCCAGTCTTAACGGTGATTGATTAATCTGAACCCCTAAGAATAGTGGGAAAGCAGACGACGTTTCTGTCGAAGTGATTGACAGGGCTGTTGGCCAATCAGGTGCAGGCGGCGTTGTGGTCGAAGTGATTGACAGGGCTGTTGGCCAATCAGGTGCTGGGATTGATTTTCCAACTCGCGCAAACGGCCCCAAAGGCAGGGAAGCCAGTCTGATTCAGGGACAGGCTACAATATCTTAGTCCTACAGTATAGGTATACTTTTTAACAGAATAAGAATAGACCTCAGTGTCTGGGCATCTTGTCTATTCTGTTTTTTTGCCTGACTCTGAATGGATCTTTTATTCAGAGGAAATACCTCTACCTACTTCACATAATAACAGTTATTGAGTTTAATTAAAAACCTGTCATCCATGGCTATCATAACAGTATCGGTATTCGCTTCACGCAAGCTGAGATTAATTTGCTCTTAGATGGACCTGTTTTTTTGTTCAGAGTAACATGCTGTGATATTAGTTCCATCTAATGTGATGTTGATGGTTGACAACCAGCAATAAGTAGACAGAGAAATACATTTAATCATGTTTTTTTTTTTTTTTTATTATTTAACCTTTGAGACATAATGTCTTTTTCATGAGGGAACTGGCCAAGAGGCAAAACAACAATTACACTACAGTACCACTTCGTACTTGTCACAAATTTTAACAGCGATTAAAAAATTAACCAAATGGACGGGCCCATTTGGTTCCATTTGTACACTCAGAAAAAAGGTCGGAAAAGAGAAACCATTAACATGGTGAAACACAAAACAAGGGGACTTTTTTATGACGTCCACAGTCCACACAACATCTCTACGTTGTATAATGTTGAAAATGGGTGGAATTCCCCTTTAAACATTGCGCTGCTGGTCTTGCAGGTCATCAAAGCCGGCGTGGAGACCACCTGCAAGTGCCACGGCGTGTCGGGATCCTGCACGGTGCAGACCTGCTGGCGCCAGCTGCTGCCCTTCCACGAGATCGGCAAGCAGCTGAAGCAGCGCTACGAGACGTCGCTGAAGGTGGGCAGCTCCACCAACGAGGCCACGGGCGAGGGCGAGATCTCCACGGGGGGGCGCAACAACAACCAGCAGCAGAACCAGCAGCAGCAGCAGCAGCAGCCCTCGCCACCCTCCAGCCCTAGTGGCCCCAGCGGCGGCGGCGGCGGCGGGGACCAGATCCCCCGCACCATGGACCTGCTCCACATCGAAGACTCGCCCAGCTTCTGCCGCGCCAGCAAGTACTCTGCGGGCACGGCGGCGCGCAAGTGCTACAAGGACAAGAACTGCGACGCCATCTGCTGCGGCCGCGGCCACAACACGCAGAGCCGCGAGGTGACGCGGCCGTGCCAGTGCCAGGTGCGCTGGTGCTGCTACGTGGAGTGCAAGCAGTGCACGCAGCGGGAGGAGGTGTACACCTGCAAGGGGTAGCCAGAACCCGGACCGGATCAGACCGGCCCAGACCGGCCCGGACACCCCAACACGCCCCTGGTCACCTCCATCCCCTCCCACCCACGCCGTGCCATGATGACCCCGCCCCCTGCTTTCAACCGTTGGAGTGAATGGAAGATGGGGCTTTGTTTTCTTTTTGGTTTGTTTTTTTTTTGTAAAGAGAGAGGGGTGCAGGTTTTAGTTTTCTTTTGTTCTTCATCTCGGACAAACGTTTGCTTCTGCTGTCGGAAAAAAAAAACATGTTTGCGGACAATTCAAGAGAGAGAGAGTTAGACGGAGAAGCAATAAGCACTTTGAGGGATCTCTGTGGACCTCGTATCCTGTGTTTTCCCAACACCATCACAGCAACCCTCCCATGCTTTGGGGGTTTTGCAGAGGTGAACCCCCCCAAGCCTTTCTTCTTCTTCTTAGACAACCGGGGATCGACATCTCTAGCTTTTTTTGTTGGCAAAGTTGCCTCGGGGAGGCAGAAAGGTAGGGACTTCCTCCACCTCTTTATCCGATCGGATTGGATCGGTCCGACAAGAGGAGGAGTCATCTTAGAGGGAACTCCAACTAGCGAGCGTCCGATAGAAAAAGGACTATGAGAGTGGTCGATCGGACAAAGAAGAACGTTGTGTGTACGTGTGCGTGCGTTCGCTTGCTCACGTTTGGACTTTGGAAAGCACCAGCGGCCGGTCATTGGACGGCAACTCCCGGGGTGAATCGAGAGACTGTTCAAGAGAGAGAAAAAAAGAAAAGACGGGGTGTAAGAAATATTCTACACGCACATATTTACACTCGCACACATATTGTGTGTCTGCATATGTATGTAAATAAATTCAACTTTTTTAATCGTAATGACATTATACAAGCCACTTATCTAACCATGTTAAAACAAACCACTAAACCGCCGCCGCAAAACGCGTTGTCGTTTCGCGCACGGCGCGCTCTCGCTCGTTTTTTTTTTCTTTTATTGAATTCAGTTCACGACAAGGCTCCTTGAAAAGCAGCACATTTTATGTCCTTTCTTTGCCACTCGCTGTGGATAATTTATGAATCGTTTGGGACTGCTCCTTGACGAGGAACGAGAGAGAGAGAGAGAGAGAGAGAAAAAAAAGCCCAATTCTCTTTCATATCTATATTTGTGTAATGATATGATGTAATATGAAGCCGTTCGTGTGAATACAGGACAGGAAATAGCTTTTTATTTCTTTTTTTTTCAGTCTTTAGGGCTGTTCTTGGCCTTTGGCAAACACAATCATCGTTCAGGGAATTGTTTAAAAACCACTATAGATATTGGACTAAGGAAAGTGCAAATGCAGACAATAGAGTGGTTACGTTACTTTTGACACCATTATGACAACAGGTGGGTCCATGTGTGACTTGCACAGCAGCCATTAGAAATCGAATATTTTGAATTTAGTTGTTTTTCTTTTTTGTGGTGGCTCATTTGAGACTCAATCTGATTACTTAGGATAATACTCTAACAGACAGAACAACTGTTGGGAGCCGTGAGGAATGCTGCATCCCTCCCTTCCTCCTGAGAAAAGCCACCGTTTGATTGAGCCATAAACAGCATGTCGATAATACATCAAGTTGCGACACTCTCTTGACTCGTGACAGGTTAGACGATGATTTATACCGGGGTCGCATGCATGCTGCGTTGCAGATAGCAGATCTACGATAACTTGCAACGCAGCATTGCCGCGATGCCTGTAAGCTTGTAGATCTGATATTCTCAATGCACAACAAACACCACCATGAAAGTACAATTCACAATTTAGGCATTTAGCAGACGCTCTTGATCCAGAGCGACTTACAATGGTGAAAAGTTTACAATTTAAGTACAGTATAAATCATCATTTCAGCCTCAAATCGATAACATATGTTAGGATAGAATCGATATAGTCAGTGATCCACACACTAACCCAGGAGGTGGCGATGGACGATGGACAGATCATGTTTTCCTGAACTCCATTCTGCGTCTATGAGAGACGCCGGTTCTGGCGATGGTCGAAAAGTGGGCGGGTCAACGTCGGCCTAAAAGAGAAATATAATTGAGCTTTTTGGCCGATACCTGAGCGATTTAGGCTACAGCCAATAAAATTCAAGCGTTGCTCGTTTTTTCGTGCGGCTGTTAAAACGCCCCATAAAGGGGCTACTAACTGCAAATGAGCTGTGTCTTCTTAAAAAGAAAAAGTCGCCGTGCCACAGTGGACTGATTTGAATAGCATTCATGTAAGTTTGTCACTTTTTTGTCCATACATCCATTCAATCAACACGAACCTTGTGAGAGGACAACCTTTTGGGCACGGCTTCATTCTATTCTTCTGCATTCATTTCCTAAAGGACAGAGTATGAAATACAAAAAGATAAAGACATAGGATATTTTTTTATGCCTTGTTTTCAGATGGGTGTGAATTAACTACTGAGTGAGGGACCCCCATTCACGCACTGAAGACCCCCTCCTCCCCCAATACTTTTCTTTTTTTTTTTTTTTTTGTCCCCTTGAGTATTTAAATATCTGTATTTATGGATATATCCAGTGCAGTGCAGTGCAGATTCTTTCTTTCTTTCTTTCTTTCTTTCTTTCTTTCTTTCTTTCTTTCTTTCTTTCTTTCTTTCTTTCTTTCTTTCTTTCTTCTTGTTATTGTAAATAGAAAAGGTTTATTCTCCTGTGGTAAGAACGAGACAAGCGTGAGGCACATGTTCAAATCTCACAGGCAATTGAAGAGGAAATTGGTAGCAATTGGAGCTGCGACACATTCTAATAATCATGAATGTGGAGTATATTTGCTGCTGTAAAAAAAAGAAGGAAAAAAGAAACATTTTATTATTGGTAAAGAGATTGATCAGTCATCAGTTACGGAGTGCCACCTGTGCCGATGCCTAGTAGATGACGACGTCACATGCAAACCTACTTAAAGAGAATTCCACCCTAATTTGGTTTATTTCCAGAAAGTGGTCCAGTTGTTATTTTTGGGGAAAAAAACTCCTTATTGGCTGTTCCCCCTTAGAGTGGGGCTATGGGGTGTTGTTCAAATTCACCTATTTCACCTCCAAAATGCATATTTTTGCTACACATTGTCTCTCCACCATGTCAGCATTGTGTTGACGCCCACTCCAACTCCCCTCTCTAGCCCTACAAGGCCCAGTGTTGCTTTTTAGTAACATTAAACCCTTAATTAATTCAAAATTGTTATGATTTTTCCTACAGTAAATATCATGGTGGTTGCTGATTGTTTAGTATTTCATTGGTATTTGAATAGAAATACGCCCCACAGAGGCTGCAATTAACCCAATTAAATCTTTGGACTTGATTGATTGATTTTTAACCTTTGGCCTTTAACCTTAATAAAAGTAAGTAAAATGCCTGCAATAAATATATTTTTGTGATTATTAGAATGTCTAGAACATGTACATTCATTATATTAAAATATATGCCAATTATTTTAGTAATTTATTAGAATTGTTTTAATAATCATCCTAATTTGCATGAATCAAATATATTTAAAAAAAAATACAAACTAGTAGTAAGGTTTAAAACATTGTATTCCCAAGTAGAAATATACCTGGGCCTTCTAGGGCTAAAGCCGGCTGAACCAAGGCTGAACCAAAAGTGAGGGCCAATACAGCGTGTGAGTCTCAACACTTGACATGGTGACAGAGAGACAATATATATAGCAAAAAAGTGCAAAAAAAGTTCTCGAGGGATAGAAACAGGTGATTTTGAACAACATTCCATATCGCCATTCTGAGCTGATGGTGTATTTCTTTATTAATATTATTATTAATATTATTTTTTTTACAAAATAACAAGTGGGACCCTTTTTCAGAAGTCAATCAATTGCAATTAAAGGTAAAAAAAAGCCTTCTCTGGTGGAATTCTACTTTAAGAAAATAAGAAATAAATAAAAGTCCCGATCACCATCATGTTGGGCAGATGTGGGTTTTGTCTGCGTTTTTTGTGTTTTTTTTTTTTAAGATGACGATGGTAGGATTCCGTCCGGGACAAATAAAATAAATCAGGCCTCAGGAAGCAAGCCTGGCTGGCATCACATCAGCGGGTCTATTTGTCCCCGAGGGGATGAATTCCAAGCATGCTGTTGATATGCTACAGGCGTGCCAAATAAAGGAATGGTCAAAAACATATACATAGAACTTTTGCACGCTACATGGAAACCATAATAGCTATGCTGAGATGCCCGAAAGCATAAATGCCTTCTTGCTTTTACCCACAGCTTTCGGTGTGTCTGGTACCCTGAGAGCAGCACACAGCACACTTCCCGGACCCAAAAAACTGTGGGTTCGCTTTTTTTTTTTTTTTTTTTTTTTGCTATTGAATTGAGTTCAGAAAATGGTAAACAGGCTCAAGAGAAATACAGTGTGCACAATTCCGGTGCATTTTTGTATGTTTATTGTACATAAATATATATATATATATATATAGGGCTACTCTGCTATATATATATATATATATATATATATATATATATATATATATATATATATATATATATATATATATATATATAGGGCTACTCTGCTCTATGTTTTTTTTTTTTTTTTGCGACAAAAGAACACCATCACGCAACGACAGTCGGTTCCGGATATTATTATTTTTGTTTTATTTTTGTATTCTGTGTCGGGACCCGTGGCTCTGCACTGTTTTAGTTGTCAGTGGATCATGTACAAAATTTCTATTTTGTAGGAAAAAATAAATAAAAATAAAATAAAATAAAGATAAATTATTTTTTAAATACTATATTATGAGCATGTGTTCATTGTAAATAGCGTCAAAGGTCTAAACTGATTTTATATCCTGTATTTTTTACTCTGTAAGTATGGGTGGTGTTGTTCCTTTTGAGGTGGAGGCTTCAAGAAGCATTGTATACCTTTTTTGTTTTGTTTTGTTTTGTTTTGTTTTTCATATAGATATCTCAAAACATTTGTAGTGATGTAAGCACAAAACAAATCCTAACGAATTTTGAAGCTCTGTTTTTGTTGTTTCTTAGTGGCACTTATATGGAACAAAGGCATACAAAAGGCAAATCATACATAACTATCTATTGATTATGTTCAGACGGCGGCCATTTTGCCATGAGAGTGAGAGCTGTTGAGTGATATCTAACGAGCGCTCCCAAACACCTGCGAGGACGGAATGTAGCTCATAACATGTCTGCAGGGGAATTTTATGAAACAAAAACTAGAAAGAGGAAAATTCAAGCTTTCCTCTCCGCTGTGGTGTTGGTGTGTTTGACATTGTGTAAAATCCATTCAGATTTTTCTGTTTGGATGAATGGACTGCAATGTGAAGTTGCACCTTGTTAGAACCTTGCCATTGACGCGATTTTTCAGTTGCCACCCGAAATATAGCAGCAGGATTGGGAAGGAGCGCTTGTTTAACCCTGTCGGCTACTACCAGTAGGGCGGGGTGAAGGCAGTTGTACGGAGGTTATGGTTAGGTTAGGTTTAGGCATAGCCTAGTTTTACTGAGGTTATGTTCAGGGTTAGGTTTAGCATTAGACGGTGCTTTATACTAGTAAACTATGCTCATAGTTTACTAGTAGTAGCCGGCAGGGTAAAACAAGTGCTCCTTCCCAACCCCGCTGCTTTTTTCGAGTGGCAACTGAAAAAACGCGCCATGGACTTACAGGGTAAGATGGCCGCCGCATGAATGAGGCCCATTGTATGTATGTTGCATTTGATAATTTACGTTTTACTCTCGTTCTCTTTTGAGGATGGGGGGGGGGGGGGGGGGGGGGGGGGGGTCGTCCAATGTTTTCTCCCCCCGGAAATGATAAATGACAATGAGCTGAGAGACCAGAGGTGTCTTTTTTTTGGTTAGGATTTGTCCTGTGCTTGTAAATATACACAGCAAACCACGTATTGCCCATTTTGTGATGATACTACACCAACAAAGCTTTTGTCCGCTGTTTCACTTATTCATGTCTTATGGGAACCCTAAATTATTATTTTTCCTCTACCTCATGTGTATAGCTTGTAGGTATAAACAGATCACAAATGACTGGTAAGAATGTATTTAAGTTATTTAACTTCTTTGTATAACAAAGGCGGAAAAAACAAATCTGAAATAATAAATGAATTTTAAATTATTTCAAATGGTATCCGGGTTATTTGTTTTGGACTGATGTCATGTATATTATCACCAACCAGTGATTGTTTTAATTTATGTGTTCATGACCTAGATCAAGGTCAATCCTTTAGCTGTCAAAGGTCATGACCTTTGTTCATATCAGAGCCTTCTAGTAGGAGAGTTGCGATATTGAGGGGTCAGAAACCAGAGCGTGACTATACAGAGCCTCTCTGAGTCCTAACTGCAGTTGGGAATACATTGTTTTCAACGAAATGGCCCAAATAAGAGCTATTTTAGGTACCTATGCAAAACGACAACTGTTTTAAAGTAGCATTCAGTCACGACTACAGTCTCTGTAATGTTTATGTTGCACTATTATTAAAGAACAACTGGTTTTAAAGTCATTAAAGCTGGATTAAATATCTGAGTCCAACGCATTTCTGGATACTCCTACTGCTACATTGGACTCAGCTGCAGCTTCACAGTCACAGGCAGTCTTGTGAGACGCCCCGTATCTGAGATTGTCAGTTGCTATCATTATGTGAGTGGGGTGCTGTTGGAGTCAACGGGAATATCCTAACTCTCCCCTAGAAGGCTCTGGTTCATATATCCTGTGTTCTGTGCAGGTGGTGTAGGAAGTACTCTACAGTACTACAGTAGTAACCTGCTACTGGAGTATACTAGCTTTACATTAAAGTAATACTGGGTAGTTTCCCTGCTGGTCACGGCCACAATGAAGCTTTTTCCACTAAATTGACATATGGTAGTTGCAACTATGAATTGTACTCACATCCCTGTGAGTATAATGAGTGTTTACATCCCTATTCTGTTCAGCATGGGTGACAAGTTATTGATTTTCAAGCTCTTTTCCACATAAACGAGATATCACCTTAAAGGTAGGGGAAGTGATTTCACTTTTGTCAGATATCACCCAAAAAATATTTTTTTCTGTTAAAATGCTCTATTATAAGGTGTCGAAACCACATATGGAGTTTCCCCCTCCCCCACGTTAGCAGAGGAGCTAATAAAAGTTCCCCAGGTCACCACAATTCTCCTCCAATCAGGAGAGAGCAGCAGGTTCACATAGTGTAGCTACTTTTGGGGGCCCCTAGTGCACCAGGCTGGTACTACACCATGAATTTCAAATCACTTCCCCTACCTTTAAGAACATATTTAGACGTATCTGGAACATGCTGGCTTGCTGGCTGAAATTCAGTATCCTGGAAACCAGCCTCCGCTGCCGTTGAAGACATTCAACTTCTGAATGTCACTGCATGGGCACCTGTTGCGTAGCGCCGCTGTTTCTGATTGGATGCTGTTCCCATGAACGTAAGCGGTTGTTTTTTTGTTTTTGTTTTTTTTTCCCCAAACAAACCAGGGACCAATCCGAAGCCTCGGCAGGATGTCAGCCATTCATAAGCCACGCCCACTCGTGGGATATGTTGAAATGAAAAGGTACATTTAGGTACATTTTTGTTAGAGTTTATTGAGTATGGCACTTTGTAGGCTATACTTTTCGTCTCTCTCCATTACATTTTTATGGTGAAATGAAAATGCACACACATGAGCATGACGTAAAATTAAAAAAGCCAAAAAAAAAAAAAAAAAAAAAAAAAACAGGGGTATGTCCAGTATAAGACATGTTGATGCAACGCGTGTTCTACACTCTAGATTTACATTTACATACTCTTAAAAGAAACCCTGGCTAATGACACAGATATGGATAAATACATTATACTTGCCATTTATAACTAGAATTGAACATTTAAAACACATAGAATGAGCTCTTTAGTTTAAAAATAGTTAGTGTTTTTATCCAATGGGGGCCTAGGGTGACCAGATCCCAATTCACCAGATGTGGGACAAACAGTGTGTTTGTGTGGGACAATGTGGGACACATGCGGGGTCGTGTCGGACTGTCGCACAAATGAATAAGTAGTACCTAATTTAGGTGTTCCTACTCTTCCCTTCACATACCACCACTACAGTTTGCCATCTGTTTCATCCACTATAAGAGGCACTTAACAGAAATGTTTTTAAATGAATATATAACTGAACCAGGGGCAAAGCAACCAATAACAAACTAATAAAGAAATGTTATCAATGTATCTTCCTCCTAACAAAGACAACTACTGCAAGTCTGAAATTGTAGAGGAACACAATGAATGAAATAAATCACCAGAAACAAATAAAAGTTTGGTTAGCATTGGAGCCATCAAATTGTAAATGTGTCTGTCATAGCAGCATGAACAGGCTATGCACTTTTAGGTTTTGTCCATCACAAACCAAATGGACCCTTACAGGTCCATTCTGGATTCATTACAGATATACAAGGGTCCATTTGGTTGCCAATGGTCCTTTCTAGGAAGGAAGGAGGACTCTGTCATAGGAGGAAAAATGGTGAAAAACAATAAGGGTTTTATCTCTGGCGCCTGTCAACCAATTTCACCCCAACTCACCAGCACTTTCACTAATTTTGGCGCTAGGGGGGCTGGAAAAAAGCTAACATTCCATAGCAATGCAGTCCATACAGATCTCCTGTGATGTCCCTATGACAGGCCATATGACAGGCACAGAGAAATGGCGACCTCCATGTGATAAAAACACAATTATTTTTTAAACTAAAGAGCTTATTCTATGTGTTTTAAATGTTAAATTCTAGTAATCGCGGACAAGTATAATGTATTTATCCATATTTGTCTCATTAGCCAGGGTTCCTTTTAAAGTCAACTCGAGGAGCAAGGCAACTTTCTGCAGTGACATTTGAGCCAAACGGGCTGCATGCACATACAGTAGATATTCACTCATTCAACCACTTCAGCTCAAGCAGGTAAAACAACTAAAAAAACAAACGCACAGCTTTTCATTTTGCTGTGGAAAGCACCCACGACGCATGCAGCTCTTAAGGGGGATTTTCAGTTGCCCCTGGCAACAAATATAGAACCGTAAACGAAGTGGCCCGGCGGCGCCGGCCCACACACACACGTATGCTAAAAACCCAAACCGTAAAGTTTTTTTTTTTTTTTTTTTTTTTTTGGCGTGGGCGTGGGAAGTTATGAGTCCAGTTGCATTTATATACGAGACGTCTGCACCTCTGTCAGCATCTAGGTATGACCAGCTGAAAATAACACACACACACACACACGCACACGCGCACACACACACACACACACACACACACACACACACACACACACACACACACACACACACACACACACACACACACCCTCCTGGTTGTGGAATGATGTCACCATCAGGATTCATTATGTCGGCCATAGCTGCTGCTGGGGCTACAGTATGTATTCAGATGTCATCGGCTGAGATAGGTGTTTACCAGGAATATGATACGCACAACCCCACTTATCACCGAGAGCCCACCCTTTATTTGCTATGACATTCGTACATTGATTCCGTGTAAACCGATGATCAGGACCTATTATACTGCGCTCCACTCGCGGCGGTGTCTGCTTACAGCTGTCAAACACGGTTACTCACGAAACTCATTAGTATCGGGGATCTGGACATAAACACATTTTCTGCGTGTTTTGTGTTTAGTTTTTTTGGGACATTTTGCTGCCAGACACTGATACGATCTCTCTTCCCCTCCTCTGTTGGAGCTGCTATTATTTCAACAAGCCCTTCTCGAACCGGCCAGATGTGCAAGGAATTAAGGGAATTTTCTTTCTCAACATCCTTAGCAAATATCACATGGAACCTTCCTCATGGCAGAAAAAAAACCCTGGAAGCCGGGGGGGCTAATCCGAGGGAGCAGTGAGTGGCCTTTTGATCCCTGGGCCCTGGCAACGAGCTGCTCGCACATTACGTGGAAACAAAACACAATTAACGCCCGTATCATAGCAAACACCTGCGGGAATGTTGATTCAACTCTTGCGCGAGTGTAAAAATGGAATCAAATAGGGCCGGATTTCACAGCGATAGCAGCACTAATACCTAAAAACACCACCGTAAAACCCCGTCGGTATCCCCTGACACGTGTAGTCGTGTACCTAAATTACACCCCTAGCTAGGGGTTTAGCTATGCCTCCCCTGGGTCCTATACTTGCCTCTAAGAAGAGATCTGTGGCCCCCCACCCGACGCTTAATTTATAAACGGAAATAGGAGACCAGTAAGAGGCGCGTAGATCCACCGTTTCCGGCGGTGCGACACGGCCACCACCACTGTACGACAAAGTATATACATCAGTAAGTATTCCTTTGCTTTTGTCCCCCCCAGCGAACCCCTTTTCCTCAAAACTTCCTGCGCCGTGCCCAGGCCTCTAATACAAGCCGTAACTTTGTGGTGCGCTAGTAATCCGGCAACGTTTTGACAGCTGTTACCATGAAGGAAGTGGGTGCAACTAAAGCACTGGGCAAGACAGAGAGAGAGAGACAGAGAGAGAGAGAGAGAGAGAGAGAGAGAGAGAGAGAGAGAGAGAGAGAGAGAGAGAGAGAGAGAGAGAGAGAGAGAGAGAGAGAGAGAGAGAGAGAGAGAGAGAGAGGAGAGAGAGAGAGAGAGAGAGAGAGAGAGAGAGAGAGAGAGAGAGACAGACAGAGAGAGAGAGAGAGAGAGAGAGAGAGAGAGAGAGAGAGAGAGAGAGAGAGAGAGAGAGAGAGAGAGAGAGAGGGAATAAACTCATGCCCTCACCCATTCTCTTGCTCTTGCTTACTCTCTTCCTTGGACTGTTCTTCTAGGACAGTGGTTTTCAACCATTTTCATGCCAGGGTCCCTATATTTATTCTGCATTTTAGCCATGGACCACCACTTGATGTTGAGTTTAGTCTCTCGAACCCAAAATCAAGGATTTTCAAGTTTGCATTCACATTCAAACATTCATTAAAACGTTCAAACGTTCAAAATACCAATTCTTCTACATTTCTAATGTAGATTCTTGAAAAATAAGTAATTCACAAGTAATTTAAGTAAGTAATTTAAGAGTTACAGATCTGTAAGGCTCCATTTGGTCACCAACTGTCCATCATGCTGAGGACCACCTGGAATCCTCTCAAGGACCACTGGTGGTTCCCGGACCACTGATGAAAAACACAAAAAGTCTCTGGCGCTACTGTGGCGAACAAGCAGATAGAGATTATTCTCCCTGAAACCCCCCCCCCCCCCCCCCCCCCCCCCCCCCCCCCACCCCCCTCCCCCCCCCGCTCCTCCGTATTCTACAGGATGTGTCCGTTATTATTGCTTAGTCTGCATGGAGGAGGTTTTGCTGAGAGGAGTGTGGGCTCTGCGGTCCACGCAGTCGCGTTTGCACGTAAATTGGCCGTAGTGGAGAGTGGAGGGCTCAGGATGAAACACGCAGTCACCGCTGTGTGGGCACAGAGCCAAACGGGACCAGAAACCAAAACAAGGGCAAACTGGACCTGTCACTTGCCATTTCAAACCACAACTCAATGAAGCCTTTAAAAGGGAAACTTCACCCATTTTGCAAAAAAGAAAAAAGGTGAAAAAAGAAAATGTAGAACAATTTCCCTGGAGGTCTTTCTTTATATGTGTATTACGTGGTTTTAGATATTTTAGATTTCAGCAGTGAGCCCCAAGTGTCTCTGCATGGTGTCGTCAGTTTGCTTTCAATATACACTCACTTTGCTTACAATATGCAAATATGGATTTCATGCCCAAATATGGAGTGTGATTTTCTGTCAGGCATGCAAAATCTAAGGGTCCATATATGGGCATGCCCAGTTGTGGAGTTCTATGGCGTCGGGCATGTCCATATACACACAAGTTTGTACAGTTCTTCATATTTGGGTCAGACAATTCCCAAATATGAAGTGTGTGGCGCACACACGCTCAAGACATTTCTGCCTGGGTTGCATACTATATTAATCTCAGTAGAAAGAAAGAAAGAAAGAAAAAGAAAGAAAGAAAGAAAGAAAGAAAGAAAGAAAGAAAGAAAGAAAGAAAGAAAGAAAGAAAGAAAGAAAGAAAGAAAGAAAGAAAGAAAGAAAGAGGGTAAATGAAGTGAACTAACGTTGCCCTTCGCCGCTACGAAGCAGGCCAAACACCTGGTAGCATCACCACCACAACATCAGCTTCAAGTGCTATACAGCTACCCAAAAAAGACGAGCTAATCGTTGTTGAAACATATGCGCCCAGCCTTATGAAAACACCTTAGCTCATGGCACAGGTCTGTAGCGGAGCTCTCTCTCTCACTCTCTGATTTATGATTTAGCTTTTTTTTTTTTTTTTTTTTCAGCTCTTAAAGGAAAAAGCTAGTTCCTCTTTGGAAAGTGTGATAGGGGTCTGAAGGGTGCCTCCCTCGCCCTCTTCCTGTTGCCCTGCCCAGGAGCATGGCCCTGTTTAGAAATGTTTCAGATTGTTGTTAAGTACCTGTCATGGTTCCCACTTGTCCCCTCGACCGCTCCTCCTCGCCTGGCTGGAAAAACATCTGAGCTCAGAATTTTACTCAAAAACAGGAGCAAAATAATAAATAATAACCAAAAAATAAATAAAATAAACGGTGTGTTCAAGGAAAAACACTTATACGTATCTGGGAGCCATCTGCTATGAAGACATGCCCCGGCCGTGACGTATTCGGGCGTGCTAGCGATAGCTAGCAAGTAGCCTAACGAACCCCTTGTAATCACTCTTCTCTTACTGTCAGCTGAGATAATTAAATGCGTGTATGCGTAGCTGACGCTTCACTTCACATTCTCACAGGTCCCCGGTAATGTCTATTAAATAAAGTCGGTAGTTAACGTTATCGGACAAGTTATTAGGCCACGCTGGTTAAATGCTTAAGCACAAGGCAGAGCGTTTAGGCGTAATATATCTTGAATATGTTTCGCGATACCACTCGGGATGTGCGCTGTGAAAACTATCAGGCGTTTTCATTGGGGAAGTCAGCATGCCTCTATTGGAGGTCTCTGTCATTTCTTTCCCCCCTCTCTCTCTCTCTTCTTTTTCCATGACTAGGGAGAAAACCTCACCATGTCCGAGGTCTATCCCTCCGAAGATACGATGGATAATGATGATAACTGGCTCAGGAGCTTTTCAACACTTGCTCACAATCATAAAAACGTCAGCCTCGCATGACAAAGCTCGTTTATCATAAAATCCTCGTCTAAGCTTGTACTCTTCCCCGAAAGAAAAAAAAAATCCAAAAAGGGGATGATTCAATACCGGACATAAATTCTAGCGATATTTCGGACGGGGGCCCTAAGTCAACAAATCTTCTTTCAGGGAAAAATAGAATAATAAATAAACAAACGATTCTATAAATAATAATGGGAGCATGTGTTTCTTTCATTGGCGGGGGGACATACTTGCGGAGTGAGGGAAAGCCCTGGAGATCCCATAGCGGGAGGTTTCTAGGGGAATGGGATAAACATAGATCTGTTCGACGCCTGGGCTCTCTTGGCAGCGCCTCCCGTTGTGCGCTCCGGCGATTGCGCCGGGGGAATTTCGTGAGCACTTGCCAGGAGAGGTGCAGGGTTAGCAACATTTTATTCTGGAGGAAATTCCTTCTATTACTCCATTATTCATCGGATCCTCCAAGGGGAACAGGGATGCTCTAACTGCTCTAACAGAGCCCCCGAAAGTTGGAATATAAAAAACGGTTCATCATTGAAGATATCCTAGACGTGGGGGAAGCGTTTTCTGATGTATAACCAGTAGGATATGGGATAGACATGCCCCCACCACCCCCCCACCACTCCCTCAGTCCATCAATTTGGCCCCCGGACAGTGAGTACTTCTTTGGGAAGGTCATTTGAATGGAAATTCAATACCGAAAGTATAAAGTACATCGTAGGGAAAGACGACAACAGGCGCTGACGGTTTGCTATTGTGAGAGAGGAACTCTGCCGGAGCGGAGTGGAGCGGAGCGGCCGGGTCAACACCTGCGTTGTGCATCAGGGCCTGCAGGCCATGGGGATGGATGGATGAAAGATTGACTCGTCTGACAAATTGCGGAGGCTTTATTATTATTTTTTTCTCACAAAATGGCCTGAGGAGTGCCGATCCTTCGCAAACACTTTTGAATTTGCATGGACAGACAACACATAGGATACAAAGTTTCCAGAGAAGGGTGTAACAAGTAACCATAACACTTTTCTCCGTAAAAGTTATATAATGAGATTCCGTCCTACAAAACATCATACAAGTTACTTTCGTCATGCTGCTGCTTTCAACAGTATTGCGTTGGTGAAGGGAGATGAGCTAATGTCACTTTACTTTGAGTTTAAAAAGCGCGATGAATTAACAGGGTGCAACCTATTATGAGTACAAAGCCATCTAGGGTCAAAGTTGTGACTTTGGGGGCGTCAAAAACTGAGCACTCAAGAGCTGGTCGTGCAGCTTCTTTCGCGGAAGGGGGAAAATAAAAGTAATATAAAAGTAATATAAAAAATAGCCCAAGTAATCCCTAAAGGGGTATAAGCAATAAGTCATATATTGCCCAACACTGAATGTTTACATCGTGTGCGCAGGATTCAGCGGTGGAAATTTGTACTTTACTTGAGAATTTCCAATCGCCAGTACTTTGAATTCTACTGCACTACAAATTTGTACCTTTTACTTCACTCCAATTATGCAAAAAAAAAAAAAAAAAAAAAAATGCAGTTATTAGTTACTTTTTGGCAATGCATTGTGAGCTTTTAGTTCAATAGATTTTTTTTCACATTTTGAAAATGTGACATTCTGCCACACAAGTACTTTTACATACTGTACTTTAAGTACACATTGCTGCCTTACCTTTATACTTTTACTCAAGTAGATTTTCAAATCTGTTACTCACAAATTGAGGACTTTTTCCACCACTTTCATTTGGGGAGTTTAAATCCGTGCCTCTGCTGTTGATATCACCAACATGTTCTATTTATTTATTTATTTATTTTTATCGCCAGCTGGAGATACGTTTTATCCATTGCTTCTGGTTCGGACCGAATGAAATACATGCTTTTTCCGCTTCGAGGAAATGTTTGACCGACACTACCTCATATAGATGTTACATATTCACGTCCGACGATATCGCAATTTAACAACCTCATTTAAAATTTATGTTTCGCTATATATATATCCTCCATTTTAAATCTGGTATGAGCTGTGTCATTTTCACTGTTTGTCGTAACAGCCCTGTTCTTCTGCTCTAACTGCTCTATGCATTCTACAGTGTCTACTCAAGGTTGTGTGGGCTTGTGCGTGTGTGTGCACTGTGCAGTGTGTATGTGTGTGTGTGTGTTAGTCCATGGTGCACATACAGATATGGTGCATGTGTGCATGCACTGCATTGCCATGGGACGCAATGACAGCATGATGAAAGTGAGGGGGGGGGGGGGGGGGGGGGGGGGTGAGGTGGGTTCAGAGAGACATGGCGTAGGGTGACCAGAACCAAACCGTTCATTTGAGGGACAGAAGTGCTGCATGTGTGGGACAAGTCGAGTGTGAAACAGGACAAAATGTAGTTAGCAAATTATTAACATCTTGATGTCAATATTCCAAAAAATATTTCAGGATTTCATTTCACGTATAGCAAAAACAGCTGATCTAAAATCAAAAATAGCAGATCTACAATCTCAATCTGCAGATCAGCAATTTTTGATACGACAGCATGCGATGTGGCCTCTCTAGAGTGAGTGTGGGAATATAGTGGTACCATGGGGGGATTATTTCAAAAACATAGCAGGAAATGATACAACAGAAATTCGACTATTAGTTAGGGCACTACAAATTATTAGGGCACTTTGAACACTGTTGCCTGTCAGTCACAATGTGGGACAGAGTCTCAACGTGTGGGACGCTTGAAAAGTCTTGGAAATGAGGGACTGTCTGTCCCACGCAAAGAGGGACATCTGGTCACCCTAGGCTGCCGCGGGGTCCAGTCCGGGCCCTGGTCAGCCAGCCAGCCAGCCAGTCAGCCAGCCAGCCAGCCAGCCAGCCAGCCAGCCAGTCAGCCAGCCAGTCAGCCAGCCAGCCAGCCAGCCAGCCAGTCAGTCAGCCAGCCAGTCAGCCAGCCAGCCAGCCAGTCAGCCAGCCAGTCAGCCAGCCAGTCAGCCAGCCAGCCAGCCAGCCAGCCAGTCAGCCAGCCAGCCAGCCAGCCAGCCAGTCAGCCAGCCAGCCAGCCAGCCAGCCAGCCAGCCAGCCAGCCAGCCAGCCAGCCAGCTCATGCTACGAGCGCGGCAGTAAAGATTCCCCAGCTGTCCCGAGGATTAGTCTGTGTGCTTATGCGATTAGGATGCATGGCACCGCGGCATCGGACAGGCGCCTCCGACCCGGAGAATGCAGGATGAGCAGGGTGATCCCGTCCATCCATGGGGACGGACGGACGGACGGATGGACGGATGGACGGTGATGCTGCCAGGGACACTCAACTAAGAAATGCACCAGTATAAATGTTAAAAAAATCCTTTGGATTAAATGTGGCGATGAAGTGGTTTTTCTTTTTGTTAACACTTCTGCTGCTTTGGATGTAATCATCTAAACCTATACCCAGACTGCTAGGATTGTGTAATTACTAGGGATGTGCCGCTGAGAAACTTTGGCTGATATCCAAGATAATTAATGTTATGGCCGATAGCGGATATTACCGATGTTGATTATTATCTGATTTCTGTATTAAAATATTAATATATATATAATATTTTTGTGCATTCTGAGAAGTGCATCAGGGTGTCTACACTACAGGCTTAGGAAAGATCCAGATTTAACTTTAAAACCTTTACAATTACTATTGTGAGCTTGTATAGATCTGTTCAAGATGTTACTTTAGGATTGTTTATCTGTAGAGACAATCAATCAATCAATCAATCAATCAATCAAATATGTCTTATTTTTTATTCATTATTATTTTTTGATTATTTTTTTATTATAGAGATTTCTCTTTTGATTACCTACGAAATAAACTAATAAACCCCAGGAAATTATATGTGGCCCAATAGTTCACAGGATCTACTGAATGTGAAGGTACCTGTTGTTGAGATACATGGACTATGCATCCATGCATGTGTATAATCACTCTCAGTGCCAGCACTTTTTCATATTTTTTTTAGGTAGCTAGTGCCAGCGATTTTCATCTAAAAGTCATATTTCATATTTTGTTCCATGTTTCCCGTCGGACAAGTTCCGGTTCCGGGTTGGTCCGTCTCTTATTTGGGTCCCTCTGATAGGAGGAGGCGATCGCTGCTCGCTGCCGTTATTGTGATCAAACCGGCGGCGGTGAGCAAAGTAGCGTGACCTAAACGGCACCGGTCATATTTGATAATGATAAGCGTGGCGTAGCTCTACTGCAAAGGCACACAGAGTGTTAATATGGCAGTTTGTCACATTCAGTAGATCCTGTGATCTTTCATGGACACATATTATTTTCTTGGATTGTCCTTTAAATGTTTTGCAATAGAGGATATATATGTGCGTGGATATAGTCAATGACAGATCGAGTGGCAAAGTATAAGTGACAAATGGGAATTTAATGTTGTTTGAAGTCATTTAATGCAATCAAACGGGACTTTTCTGTTTGTCAAGGCCAGAAAGTCAGTTTTTGACAATCAGCAGGCGTTCCTGCATAACATTTTCCCCTCTGAGCGTTCATGTGGTTACCTCTTGGGGCATGCCATATATTACTGCCCAAACACTTCCAGAAGTATTCCAAAATAATACTGAAAAAAGATATATATTTTCCCCCATCAAACTACATACTAAATATGAAGCTATGAATGTATGGAAAAACTCAACTCACTAAGAAAAACGCAGTGTAAGCACATCAGATCACGTCACTGAATAATACTGCATGGGTGTGAAGAATGGTATATAGCAGGGGTTTCCAACAGGTGGTCCGGGGACCACCTGTGGACCCTGTGGACCCCTGTGGGTCCATTTGGTTTCATTTTAACACATTTTCACACACAAGAGTTAAAATATTCATCATCGGAATTAGCACCACTTAATTAAGAACGTTACACTGTTTTGTTGGCAAAATCCAGCCTGGAATTGTGGACAAAACCAAAAGAATTCTTTAATTTTAGGTCTTTGGTGTGAAAATGTTATCAAATGGTGGTCTGTGGCTCAAATGATGAATAAATGGTGGTCCCTGGTGTCAAAAAGGATGAAAACCCCTAGTGTATAGTACATTTAACTCCAATCCTAAACATGTACATATACCCATTGGCACAAACGCTCGCAAAAGGTTATCGATCTCCTGCCTGAACGATGAATGGGAAATCAACGCTGCATACGTGGGGGCAGCATTGGAAAAGATTTTTTTTTTTGTCTTTTTCCAACTCGGGGGAAACATTGACGTTACGGGCAGGAGGGGGAGGAAGAAACGCATGGCTTTTCCTCCTGCATCCTCTTATGAAAATGTGTTCATGTTGGCTCGGGTGCAGAGCAAGAAATGACTGACATATGGAATGACAAACAATGTGACAGCATTGGTGTGTGTGCGTGTGTGCGTGCGTGTGTGCGTGTGTGCGTGTGTGTGTGTGTGTGTGTGTGTGTGTGCGTGCGTGCGTGCGTGCGTGCGTGCGTGTGTGTGCTCTGTGCAGCTGCACATAGCCCAGCTCCACTCGACCCAGACACTGTGGCATGGATTCAACAGTGACGCTGACCTCATGGGTCACAACCATGCTTCTGCCTTAAGCTGAAGGGAGTTGGTTGAGGCCATTGCCATAGAAGCAGGGGTGTAGTGGAGGGGGGACGCGGGGGGACGGCGTCCCCCCACTTCTCACATCTAAGATATTTTTGGGTCTGAAAAAAAAATCATTAGCATGGTGAAATACATCTTGATGACATCATCAAGATGTGTTTCACCATGTTAATGAGTTTCCTTTTTTCTGAGAGTGTACAAATGGAACCAAATGGACCCGCTAGGGTCCATTTGGTTCACATTTGTACACTCTCAGAAAAAAAAAAAAAAAATGGGGGAAATTCCCCTTTCAGAGGCGTCCCCCCACTTCTAAAAGTACCACTACAACACTGCATAGAAAAGCCCATAAAATGCAGCAACGAAACACTTCTTTTTTGCAAGGCACACAGAGCCCAAAGGTCCCGCTCCCCACACAACAAGGGGTGTTACAGACAGTAGTTTCATGTCATTCATTTCCCCGCAAATATTTGTCTGTAAAAAGTACATTTTCATCATTTTTAAGGGGGTTATGTCCTGGTTGGGTGAAAGAAAAAAAAATGCTGCTCAGTTCATGCTCAGAGGTGTCTCTTGAGCTGCCCACCTTTAAAGGTTGGGTAAGTGATTTGAAATTCTTTGTGTAGTACCAGCCTGGTGCACTAGGGGTGTAGTACCAGCCTGGTGCACTAGGGGTGTAGTACCAGCCTGGTGCACTAGGGGTGTAGTACCAGCCTGGTGCACTAGGGGCACCCAAGAGTAGCTACACTATGTGAACCTGCTGCTCCATCCTGATTGGAGGAGAATTCACCCTCCACCTGGGGAACTTTTATTAGCTCCTCTGCTAACGTGGGGGAGGGGGAAAACTCCATATATGGTCTGCACACCTTATAATAGAGCATTTTAACAAAAAAAAAAAAAAAAAAAAAAAGGTGATATCTGACAAAAGTGAAATCACTTCCCCTACCTTTAAGATCACCTAAAGATCACCTAATTCTCTTTATGGCTCCTAAGATGAATACTAGGATCCATTAATGAGGCAAAGCTGAAGTCTCTCCATTGGCTGTTACAGCTGCATTCAAGAGATAAATGAGACAAAGCTGGAAGATTTCAGCTTTGTCTCATTTATGGATCCTAGTATACATCTTAGGAGCCATAAAGAGACATAGGTGATCTTTAGGTGATCTTAAAATGAGAAATAAACATGGGTGTCTCAAGAGACGCTTCTGAGCTTAAACTGAGAAGTTTTTTTTTCCTCTGGGAGGAAGGCCACGTTATTCCAACCAGTTCCTGTCCCCTCCATCAAATTCACACTTCCATGCAGCCTCTCCATTCTCTAAAAGGAGGGGAAATTAACTGGAGGTGAGACTGTAGTTTAGGATAGAAGTTCCTGTGTTATATTTAGTAAGGTTGACCCAAGAGCACAGCAAAGGGAGGAGACGTGGAGAAAGTTAATGTGAGTTTTATTCAAACAGGTGATGGTTGGATACTGGCACAGTGGGGGGTAGGTGACTCTTCGGTGGCACACTCAGCGTGGGGGGGTCCAAGTACTGGGGGAGGAGAAGGAAAGGCAGTGTAAATCCTCAGGGAAAAACAACAACAAAGCTGTAAATGCAAAAAGTACACAGCTAGTAGAGAAGAGTGTCACTAGGCGAAACCTAAGTAACTGAAACTTAGTATAATAATACTGAATTAGGCCTGTACTGTTACCTATGTAGACAAGGTGAAGCTCTGGCGTGGAGTGGAGTGCAGGCTGGGCTTTTATAGTGGCTGTGTTGATTGCAGAATCCGGGGCAGGTGCAGGTGAGTTGATGGTGAGCAGGTGAGCTGAGTGAGCCAGGGAGTAGGGGGAGTGCCAGTGAGGAGGGGAGTGGCCAGGTCAGGCTTCAGTGTGGAGGTGAGGAGGAGTGAGCCGTAACATTCCTGGATGGATGTTCATGACCTCATGGACAGCCCTTCATAACTAACAAAAAGGGCTGAAATGGCCCTTTAAACATATATTTTAAAGCTACTGCATGTTAGTATGGCGGCGTGTAGCTCTGCTCTATCTCAGATTATCTGTGCACTGAGACACAGCTCTGATACTGTATATCACATTTGATATCTCAGATTATCTGTAGACAGAGACATATTTCTGATATATCACATTTGATATCTACACAGCTCTGATACTGTATATCACATTTGATATCTCAGATTATTTGAGACATATTTCTGATATATCACATTTGATATCTACACAGCTCTGATACTGTATATCACATTTGATATCTCAGATTATCTGTGCACCAAGACACAGCTCTGCTATCTGTGTGGCCATGGGGATGTCGTTGAGTGAGCATTAAATATGAACCGCCTTAAAGGGATAGTCTGTTTTTTTTTTAACTTAAAGTGGGGGTGCCGTGATTTTTGTATTTTTTTCCAATTTTGTACATGTTTAAGAGGTGACAGTATGTAAATAGACCCCTTGGTGTGTTTTTTATGTGCAATGATGTCTTCCCTTTGTATTTAGAGTTTCTTCCTGGGGGCTGAACCTTTCCAGCCAAACGTGCCAATGAAAAAAACTTCAATATAGTGACATCACATGCTCAGCCCCTCCCCTAACTCCTCCCCCTTTATCATGCAACTAAAGCTGTGGGCGTGGCTTCAGTTCAGGTGGATCTCCACCCACCACCACCCACCAGGCAAACCAGGCATACTTAATGAACTGGTAGGGTGGAATCATAAAAATGACAGTTTAACAAACACTGTACACTTTTTGGGAAAAAATCTTACTTTTCATATAACATTAATACCTGATGATCAAGTTTTAGGGTAGAAAAAATCCACGGCACTCCATCTTTAAGTTCTATGAAATGCTGTCCATTACTTTAGTGCTTTCCACTGCATTCAGTGATTGCCAGAGTGCGGTGGTGGGAGTTCTGCTCTGGTTCTGGTCCACATTAGGTAGTTCCGGTAATTTTGTGGCGGTCCCTGGGGGGGTCCCACGCAGTAAGAGTAAATTAATCCACAAAACGAATTATTCCCAAAATATTAGCATGTCCTTCGTTCATTCTGACCCCCATCACATGGAATTACTTTTTGGGGCGCAGTGATATGGACACAAAACACATAGTTCCCTGTGATAGAGTGGTCAAAAATGCACAAAGGATGTGCTAATATTTTAGAAATGGGTCAACAATACTAAGGAAATTAGTTTTTTGGGATTCATTTAAAATCCTCCAAAACCCATGCAGACAAAATGACCGGAACTGCTTCATATTTCACCAACACCAGAGCAGAACTCCCACCATGGGACTCTGGAGATCAATTACTACAGTAGACGCCACTATATTAATGTTTATTAATATGCATGTTGAAAAATATCAGATCTACAAGCTCATAGCGCGCCACCGAGTGGCGCGCTATGAGCTTGTAGGTCTGATATTTTTGAAAAACCATGAGAATGTGGTGCAAATCTTTCAGAAGCAAACATTCTGGGGGATCCCTACAACATGTTTTCAGATGGGGGTCTGCAGCCAAATGTAGATAATTCTGGTGGTCTGGTGGCATCACTGACAAAGGAACATAGATTTTTTCTAGAAGAAAAAAAAAAAAAAAAAAAAAAAAAACTACTATCTAGTGTCAGCAGGTAGAATCTCATGTCAAAAAGTAGAATCTCATGTCAAAAACTAGGATCTGGTGTCAGAAACTATAGGATCTGACGCCAGGGACTAGAATCTCGTGTCAGAGACTACATTCTTGCGTCAGAAACTAGAATAGATTGCCAGAAACTATAGAGTATATTGTCAAAAACTAAAAATCAGGACAAAATAAAAACAGAAGTGATAAACACAAGCGCTGTACTCGTGGTTTCAGGGAGGCCTGATGGAGCGAGCTCCGTCTGTTGTAATCCCCCAACAACTGCAAAGCTACAGTCTGTGCCCCCCCTGTTCAGATTCCCACCCTCGGCCGGTTTTTGTGAGCTGCTGTTTACCGACCAAATTGAATCCCCTGCAGGCGGATAAGGGGGTCTTGTTGAACAGAAGGGGTACTTGAGGATCTGTCACCATGATCTCAACAAAAGTGTGTCTGGCCGACTCAATGGGAGCCTCAGAGAGACGCAGTGGAAGCAGGAGAAAAAAAAAAAAAAAAAAAAACAAGGATGGAGGGGGCGGATCTCCATTTTGTGTGAATTTGGTCATTTGCTGGCTGAGGTCAGCGCTTTAAGATTAGTGTGTGTGTGTGTGTGTGTGTGTGTGTGTGTGTGTGTGTGTGTGTGTGTGTGTGTGTGTGTGTGTGTGTGTGTGTGTGTGTGTGTGTGTGTGTGTGTGTGTGTGTGTGCGTGGTGCATGTGTGCGTGCATGGTTGGGGAGTGAAATTGTTAATCCATTGAGTTTGCCGGAGTTAACACATTGGCCTGTGTCCAAGGGAGACTTAAGTCACAATTGGAGGAGGAGAGTAGATACATTGAGAGCAGAGGACGGTGGGAAAGTAGTTGAAATGCCTCCTTTCTTTCACCCAAAAAAGGGGGAATTTGAAGATCACTCACGCACGAGTAGGAAATGGAATCATTTTGCTCTGCGGTAGGTTGCCTATATCCTTGAAAACAACACACTGTTGCTCTTCGTTTATAGGACTCATAATGGCTATATTATCATATTTCTTCAATTTCAATTCCTACACTTCAACAAAACAAAAGATCTGTCAATTCCCCTCCAGGGTTTAAAGGGATTAAATATACTGTTTATATATCATTAACATGGTGAATCACATCTTGATGATGTCACCAAGATCTACTTCATCATGTTAATGATTTTTTTCCCCCCCATAACCTCCCTTTTCGACGAAACACAGAACGGGGAGACATTATTAAAACACAACACTAAACAGATACATTAGTGACATAGTAAAATGGCAAAAAAAAATCCCCTTTAATGTCATCTCCTCTCACCTTAACACTGTAACGCAAACTGTAAAAAATATGCACTTTTATAAGTGCATAAGACTCGCCTGATTTATGAAGCATCACCATAACCCGCGCCACGCTCGGCCGCCAGAAATCTCTATAAATATTTCCCATCAACCATCATCATCGTTGCACTCAGAGAAGTATTTTTCCATCGCTATATAAACATTACGAACGTTTGCCATCGTACTAGTATTAATAGCGTTGGCGGCGAACAATCTCATTTTGACGACTCTCTGGAACAAGGGCTGCATTGTGTCACGGCGACGTGATGACCTGTAGTCATGGATTCACAGATTCTTGCGGGGACAAGTTAAAACACGGACGGACAACAAACCAGGGGAAGGACAAAGACACATTCCTCGTGTCAACGATTCTTGTGGAGTTTTTTTCTTCTTCTACTTCTGTGTTTTCGATTACGTTAGCAGACGTGTTGAGAGAGAAGCAGCGAGATTACTGTGGAGAGACAGAGAGAGAGAGAGAAGAACGGCAGCTATATAGCGTACGACGTGTTCTTGACAGCTATTTATGGAGTTGCCGTGGCTGCATGCGGCCCTCGATCGCCTCGCGAAGGGAAGGAATGGTCCTCCCAACTTGACTTATTGAATTATGGAGAAGCTGTCGACAGGTTGAGCAACTGTCCCGGCGTCGCCCCCACCCGTCCCTCCCGTCCCCCACCCAACCGCCTCATCTGTGTGTTCCCCCATGCATGCATACATTCACTCATTTACTCATCGCTGCTCTGCGCCTGTCAGTTTGGCGCTCCATTCCTCGGCTGCATTGCGTCCAAACCTGGCAGGCTCACCGATGAGACGTGCAGTCAGTCAGTCAGTCAGTGTGCACCTTGCGTTCCCAAGCTGTTGTTCACAATGACAATCGACCACCGGGGGTCACCGGGGTCATCATTTCTGTCCTTCTGCGTGCATGTATAGTTGTGTAAAGCATGTACTGTAACTCGAGAACTGTTTGTCCCTCCATTGCCTTCAAATCCGTCACATACGTACTGTACCTACACCACTGCAGGGAGTGCAGTGTTCGCAACCTGGAGTCTGTGGGACACACTGTTGTCCAGAAATTCCACAAAAGGCTCCAGTCAGGCTCTGCCGGTGTCAGCCTAATCAACCAAAGTTCCCTCACCTGTGCAATGTCCAATGTACTTCATACAACTTAACTTAAAAAAATCGGAACTATCCCTTTAAAATATTCATCATATGAATTATGTCAAGTCTACACAACTAGATCATGTAGAAGATTAATGATCATTTTGTTCTGTATGTTTGACTGCATCTATCTTCTTCCGCTTATCCGAGGTCGGGTCGCGGGGGCAACAGCTCCACCAGAGAGCTCCAGACTTCCCTGTCTTGAGCAACATTGGCGACCTCCTCCTGGGGGATCCCGAGGCGATCCAGAGTCAGAGAGTCGATGTGATCCCTCCATCTGGTCCTAATTGGTCTGCCCCGGGGTCTTCGCCCAGTGGGACGTGCCCCGAGGACCTCCCTAGGGAGACGCTCGAGGGGCATCCTAACCAGATACCCAAACCCCCTCATCCTTCTCCTTTCCAGGTGAAGGAGCAGCGGCTCTACTCCGAGTCTCTCCCGAGTGACTGAACTTCTCACCCTATCTCTAAGGGAGATGCCAGCCACCCGCCGGAGAAAACTCATTTCGGCTGCTTGTATTCGCGACCTTGTTCTTTCGGTCATGACCCACACTTCATGACCATAGGTGGGGGTAGAGATAAAGCTTGGTAGACAGAGAGCTTTGCCTTCTGGCTCAGCTCTCTTTTCATCACAACAGTGTGCTGTATAGCGACTGAAATTCCGCCCCTGCTGCTCAGATTCTCCGGCTGATCTCCTTCTCCATCCTCCCCTCACTGGTGAACAAGACCGCGAGATACAACTCCTTCACCATGTTTGACTGCATGTTTCTCCGAAATCCAGCCTGAGATTGTGGACAAAAGAAATCTTTAATTTTTGGTTTGTGGGGCTAAAATGTCTTCAAATGGTGGTCCGTGGCTCAAATTCTGAATAAATAGTGCATGGGCCCTGGTATGAAAAAGGTTGAAAACCACTGATCTACAGCATAGGTCTGGGCATAGCGCGGAACGATGAAGTCAGCCAGCCGGCTGGCAGTGTGTGTGTGTGTGTGTGTGTGTGTGTGTGTGCGTGTATATGTGTGTGTGTGTGTGTGCACGAGAACACGCCACCGCGCATATGGATGGAGTCCAGAAAACACTGTAACCTTACTGTATACCAGTCAAAGAATGTGGACACGGCTTAACCGCGGCCAAGACGGGGAAATGCACCTGCCAAGATGGCAAATAAAGTATGAAGGGGGAACCTGGAACCTCTTGGGCTTTTGTCCTGCTGCGGGCCTCAGATGGTTCAGATGGTTGAAGGTGAGACTATACACATGCCCAGCTATAGGCCCCCGCAGAGCTGGGGGGGGGGGGGGGGGGGGGGTAACATTTTTACGATTGGGGGGGCATGCGAAAATGGTATGGGAAGCCGCACCCATATCATTTTCATTTACAGTCTTGTATTAGGCAAGTAAAGCATCAATAATAACTTTGGTTGTTGTTGGAAGTTGCCACAGCCCAGAGGAAAAAATCTCTAAAGCAACCACGTTTATTTCATTTCTCATATTAAGATCACCATAAGATCTTTGGCTCCTAATGGCTCCTAAGATGAATACTAGGATCCATAAAAATGAAGCAAAGCTGAAGTCTCTCTATTGGCTGTCACAGCTGTATTTGAAAGATAAATGAGACAAAGCTGAAATCTTGCTATATGTGTATATACAGGCATAGCAAGATTTCAGCTTTCTCTCGTTTATCTCTCAACTGGAGAGACTTCAGCTTTGCCTCATTTATGGATCCTAGTATTCATCTTAGGAGCCATAAAGAGGCACAGGTTCTCTTTAGGTGATCTTAGAATGAGAAATAAACATTTTTTTTCAAGAGAAGCTTCTGAGCTTAAACTGAGAAGCATTTTTTTCCCTCTCAGAGACACAGTTTTCTGTTTTCAATGATGAAATGGTGTGGCCTTAGTGGTGTGTTGGTTTAGTGGTGCTTAGTAGTGCTACTAGTAGTGTTTCAAATCAGTTTAATTGTAAGAATCTTTATTTGAAATGTCTTTGGAATTCGGGTTGTTTGCATGCCATCATGTTTGGTGGTGCATAGCCTGGTCTAGCCCTCAATGATTTTGGCCTTGGGGGCGGGGGTGTCGTGGGATACCCACGGCGGAAGTGCTGCGCTCTGATTTGATCTCACTAACGTGTCGTCATCTCCGGCCCCTCCCACGCCCGTCCACTGCTGTTCTACGTCACATCATTTAGAGCGACGCCCACCCCGGAAGGTTGACACGCCCCTCAAGGCCACTTTCCAACGTGCGTTAGTCCAGGCTTTCCGTTTTCGCGCAAGGCGGACGAAAATGAAAGCCTGGGTGTCGAGGCTAGGTGGTGCAGTCCGGGCATTGAGGGTTGGCATTGACCCCACCCTCCCATGCCCATGCCTATAGATCCGGCCCTTGGGGGCCCTTGCAGGAGGGGAAAGGTGTGGCGATGAGATGTTCATGTTGTCGTGCTAACCGAGCGTATCGGGGCGGCAGTGGGGAGCGTTCAGATTAATGTGCAGCAGGTGTTGGATGTCTAGACCTAAGTAGAGAGAGAGAGAGAGGGAGAAGTGCAGGGGCGGATTGGCCATCTGGAGTAGCCTACAGGGAGTTTCCCCGGTGGCCTGCGCCACCTAGTGGCCTGGACAAGATCCAAAATGCACTAGTGGCACTTCCAAAATGCACTAGAATGCGCTCGATGCTCGCCTGGAACATACAGATCAAAATGACCATTAATCTTCTACATTCTCTAGTTGTGTAGACTAAGTTGGGCTAATTCACATGATGAATATTTTAACTCTTGAGGGTGTAAAAATGAAACCAAATGGACCCGCAAGGGTCCATTTGGTTTCATTTTTACGCTCTCAAAGAGTTACATCTGGTTAACCAGCTGCCCCCCCCCCCCCCCCCCCCCCCCTGGCAAAGGCAAAATTGTCCCGGTGGGAAAATATGTGCCAATCCGCCCCTGGAGAAGTGCATACTCTGGCTGAGTAATTGAAAGTGCAGGTGCATCTTGGGACGTCGCCAGCGCGTACATGCATGGAGCTGCTGCACGCGTAGAAATTGTCTATTCATTTAACACTATAATTTGGGCCCAAATTGACCCGGTAAATGAAACGAACACTGATGATTTCACAGTGTGAATATTTCTTTCTTTTCTTTTTTTATCCTTTTTAAGCTGCATGGCATCTGGCTTTTGGGGGCTATTTCACCCCACGGTGAAAAACAACATGCGTTGTAGGAGTGCCAGATTCGCTCTCTAAAATATCTCGTGACGATTAAGGACTTCTGTTTCCTTAACGTTTAGCGGCGGACTATTAATGTTTCATGAGTTCACTTTTCTTTTTTTTCGCTCGTTGAAGTGATATAAAATGACTTGGCACCCAGACTGGAATAGAACCCTCACCAAATCTGTCCGTTTAATGAAAAAGAAACTAAAAGGGAAAAAAAAATCCCTCGCTGGGTCTGGCTTCCTCTATTGACACAAGGAAGCTGGAAGCCAATTAAGGTATACGATCAAATGTTCTCCAAAAAGGAAGTTCTTTTTCGGAATACAGATGGAATAATGTCACCCAATATGCATTGATCACCTATTGTTGACAATGACATTCTGTAACCACTGCAACAAGGGATGTGTTTGTTATTAAATGATTGAATTACATTACAATGCATAATGTATGAGTATAGTCTTATCTACAGTACTGTGCAATGATGTATCAAACCTGTTTTTTGAAGATAATAATGACGACTCTGACGTAGCCCAGTAAGCACGGTCATTGGTCAAGAACCAGGATGCAGGGGCGTAGCTAGCAATTCTGGGCCCCCTGCAAAGCTTTTCCACATGGGCCCCCCTCTCCCGGCGGAGTCAAAGGGGAATTTCACCCATTTTCTACATTTTTTCTGAGAGTGTACAAATGCAACCAAATGAACCCTAACGGGTTCATTTGGTTCTCCATTTGTACGCTCTCAGAAATATAGAAATATAGAAATCCATTAACATGATGACATACATCTTGATGATGCCATCAAGATGTGTTTCATCATGTTTTTGTGGTTTTTCTTCAGACCTCCATTTCCAGGAATCACAGAATGGGGGGGAAACGTTTTTATCACCCAGCACCTCTAGGTTATACTAATGACATATTAGAATGTTTTTTTTTTTTTTATATATATTTTTTATCCCACGATTTTGCAACCCATTTTTTCACCCAGTGCCAATTCCTAATGTGATCCTGGGCTCTACACACCCTCCACCAACCTGGGGAGGCAGCGGACTGGCCTCATGCTTCCTTCAATGCATGAGGAGTCCAAGCTGCCTTCTTTTCACCTGACAGGGGGGAGTTTCCCTGGTTGGACGTAGCGCGTGGAAGGAACACGTTATTCCAACCAGTTCCAGTCCCCTCCATCAGGCGCCCCGGCTGGCCAGGGGGAGGCAGTTTAGAGTCCAGGATTACAGCATGTTTTTGTGAGGGTATCTACCCTAGGGAACACGGGGAGAACATGCAAACTCCACACAGAAAGGCCCTTTCACCAACCCCGCCTCGGGTATGGGCACTGATGACGTGGAGGAGCAGACACGCCGCCAGCACCCACAGCAGCGCCCCTAGCGGGAATCGAACCCAGGACCTTCTAGCTGTGAGGCGACAGCACTAACCACTGTGCCACCGTGCCCCTCTACATATTAGAATGTTGAAAATGGGTGGAATTCCCCTTTAAAATGCTTCAATCTGGTGCACTTTTTGATCAAATATTTTTCATAACATAATCAATACAAATAAAACCTTATTAATGCAAGCTTTTAGTGGACCCCCCTGACTTTGGGCCCCCCTACAACTGTCCCCCTTTTTCCCCACGTGTCTACGCCCGTGCCAGGATGAATTAGTGACATCTTAATTGCTGCCACAGATCAAGGCAATAGAGATGCGCAGTAGTCAAATCTGGCCTAGAATATCACCTGCTTTCACAAATCCACACAAATCCTGTCCACTAAAGACGGACGTCTCTGGACGAATCAGAGAGTCAGGTTGAGGCCAGATTAGCCTGGTCTAGCCCTCAATGATTTTGGCCTTGGGGGGCGGGGGTGTCGTGGGATCCACACGGCGGAAGTGCTGCACTGAGTGCGCTCTGATTTGATCTCACTAACGTGTCGTCATCTCCGGCCCCTCCCGCGCCCGTCCACTGCTGTTCTACGTTGCATCATTTAGAGCCACGCCCACCCCGGAAGGTTGACACTCCCCTCAAGGCCACTTTCCAACGTGCGTTAGTCCAGGCTTTCCGTTTTCGCGCAAGGCGGACGAAAATGAAAGCCTGGGTGTCGAGGCTAAGGCCAGATTAATTTAAAGGGATATTCCACTTAAAAAAAAAAAAAAAAAAAAACTTTTGTTCATTTCATGGTCTACTCAGCCTCATGTGAACACACCAGACAGTTTATAAGTTACTCCATTCACTATTTAGATATTTGATGTTCATCTTAGTGTCTCCAGCTCCTTCCTATACGAACCCATTGTAACTTAAAACTCCATTTTAACCATGACAGATTAATAGATTATTTGGGCTCCCATCTGAATTAGCGCCACTTAATTAAGAAGTTTACACTGTTTTGTTGGCAAAATACAGCCTGGAATTGTGGGCAAAACCAAAAGAATTCTTTAGTTTTAGGGGCTAAAATGTCATCAAATGGTGGTCCGTGGCTCAAATGCTGAATAAATGGTGGGCCCTGGGATGAAAAAGGTTGAAAAACCCTGGCATAATGGGGTTTAACATGTAGTTAGCGTTACTTTGGTAAATCAAAGTGAGCATAACGTTGTTTGGTGGTTTGTTGTTTCCATTCATCGCGCTGCAGGGCCGCTGCTGGCTGGAGGCCCTTGCCCAGGGGCGGATCTAGACATGGGCATGGGGGGGGGGGGGCAATGCCCCCCTAAATACCCAGTCTGCCTCACCAAACACGATGCCATGCAAAACAACCCAAGATATATTTCAAATTAAAGTGCTGCGTGTCTGTTGCAACTTTAACACCAACTGATGTTATTATTGATGCTTAATTGCATAATAACAGTCCTGTAACTGAAAATGGTATGGGTGCGGCTTCATCGCCCGTGGCGCGAAGCGACGCGGGCGATGAAGCCGTACCCATACCATTTTCTCTTGCCCCTCCCACATGTTCTCTTGCCCCCCCCGCCCCCCCCCCCCCCCCCCCCCCCCCCGCCCCCCTCCCCTCCCCGGCTATCAGTCTCTCCAGGCTATAAGAGGATAAAGTGTTAGCTGATACCTCAGCTCAGTGCTGGTGCTGAAATGGGAAAAAGAGGGGGAGAGTTTTCTGGAGGAGGTAATGACGGACCACTTTGGTTTCTCCCTGAGAAAGAGGAATCTCTCGGTCTGGGGAGGGTCTCGAGACGTGCACTTTGTTATACGGAAGGAAACCGTCACGGAAAAAAAAAAGCATAGCAGATCTACAAGCTAAACGACGTCAGTGCATGAATGAATGAATGAATGAGTTCATTTTCGTGCAGGGGCGGATCTAGGCATGGGTGCCCAGTGTCAACACGCTGACACCAAAACAAAAACAAATAACATTAGTTAATTAATTAATTAATTAATTAGCTAATTGTCATATACAAGGTACATACAGTATATTGTTATGCATTGCATATGTACAAGGTACATATACAATACATACAAATCACCATAGCGTGCAAGAGAGAGACAGAGAGACGGTGAGAGGCCGAGAAGGAGACAGAGAGAGAGAGAGACAGAGAGAGACAGAGAGACAGAGAGACAGAGAGAGACAGAGGAGACAGAGAGAGACAGAGAGACAGAGAGACAGAGAGAGACAGAGAGACAGAGAGACACAGAGAGAGACAGAGAGAGACAGAGAGACACAGAGAGAGAGACAGAGAGACAGAGAGAGACAGAGAGACAGAGAGAGACAGAGAGAGACAGAGAGACAGAGAGACAGAGAGAGACAGAGAGACAGAGAGACAGAGAGACAGAGAGAGACAGAGAGAGACAGAGAGAGACAGAGAGACAGAGAGAGACAGAGAGAGACAGAGAGACCGTGAGAGGCCGAGAAGGAGACAGAGAGAGAGGGACAGAGAAAGAGAAAGAGAGAGAGAGAGACATGCTAGCGATGTGCGCAACGAACGTGTCGCGGTTGTAACGCTGCTATATACCTATACACCTCCATGCTTGTTCTTGGAAGTACATTGCCAGCTAACGACTTTGCAAACGGCATATTCTAATAATCTAACGATCGTAACATGAGGCGCAAGGTTTGGACTGTATACTTTCAGATTTATAGCGCATTCCTGATGTAATGATACAACGTGAATTCTCTATATTGCGATCCCCTATAGCATGAAATAACACGACGGCATTATACACCGAGGTAGGATGGTCTCGTTATATGCACGGTTTGAAAGAGCGAAACAACCTGGTAAAACATGACTTCACCCAGCCAACACACACACACACACACACACACACACACACACACACACACACACAACACACACACACACACACACACACACACACACACACACACACACACACACACACACACACACACACACACACACACACACACACACACAGCTCTGCTATAGTGCTATAGACCAGGGGCGGATCTAGACATGGGCATGGGGGGAGCAATGCCCCCCTAAATGTCCTGACTGCCCCACCAAACACGATGGCATGCAAAACAACCCAAGATATATCAAATTAAAGGGCCTATATATAAAATGATTTGAAACACTGCTACTGCTACTAACTAACTACAGCTGTGTCACCACTAAACCAACAGCATTTCATCATTGAAAACAGAAAACTCTCTGAGTCAGACCTTTAGCTTTATGCATGCTGCGTGTCTGTTGCAACAACTGGTGTTATTATTGATGCTTAATTGCCTAATAAAAGTCCTGTAACTGAAAATGGAATGGGTCGCGACACGGGCGATGAAGCCGCAGCCATACCATTTCCTCCTGCCCCCCCCCCCCCCCAATTGAGAAATGTTACATCCGCCCCTGCTATAGACTGTGCTGGGTGAAGCCGATCACACTGTAAGAACTGTGCCAGCAGTAGGCTAAGGTCTCCTTTCTCTCCTCAACACTGAGCCTCTCCAGTCATGGATCACGGCGCGGGGAGAAGCGGCTAATAGCTCTACTCTAGCTGGGCCCTGCGCTAAATTCTCTCCCTCCACTAAAATTATTCCTGGGGGAATCAATGGGCCCATTCTTTTGTGAGCCGCAGTTTGCTGGACGGTCCCAACCTCGACGTGAAACACTAGACAGGCGATGGGGAAAACATAAAACATAATACTTGTGTGACCGGCTTGTCATTGGCCTCTTCGGTGGCTTGTGTGTTAAGAATGTTGGCCCAGGACAGCAGATTCTGCGCAGTGAGAGAGAGCTGGACGGAGAGGAGCTTGTGCACCGGCCAAATCCTGGGTGGACCTTTAACCCGGGGAGTGTCACCAAATGGAACCGCGTCAGTGGACCCCTCATGGGTCCCGTTTGTTTCGGGGGTCCGTTTGTACACACTCAGTCAGAACAGGCTCTGCACGATGAGAACGAGTCACACCGACACATTCATTTCATTCTAACACCGTTTTGTGGAAACAGGGCAGTGCTTTTTAACCAGCTAGCGGCCTGGGGACCACCAGTGGGTCCTTGAGGGGGGTCCAGGTGGTCCTCAGTCAAATGACGGAGATTTGGTATACCGGTCTTACAGTAGATCTTTCACTCTCAAGTGTCATTTTACACACTCAAAAGTTGGGAGTCGAACCCGTGGCACGGCCAGGGGCGGATGTAACATTTCCCAATTGGGGGGGGGGCATGAGAAAATGGTAGGGGGGCGGCTTCATCGCCCATGTCGCTTCGCACCACGGGCGATGAAGCCGCACCCATACCATTTTCAGTTATAGCACTTTTATTAGTCAAGTAAAGCATCAATAATAATCAGTTGTTGTTGAAGTTGTTGAATACCCTATCTTTGTGTTTGTTTTGTTTTGTTTTGTTGTTTTTTTTTTTTTTTGTTTGTTTTGTTTTGTTTTGTTTTGTTTTGTTTTGTTTTGTTTTGTTTTGTTTTGTTTTGTGCATAAAGCCAAAGGTCTGACTCAGAGAGTTTTCTGTTTTCAATGATGAAATGCTGTTGGTTTTGTGGTGACACAGCTGTAGTTAGTTATAGTAGTAGTGTTTCAAATCATTTTAAATATAAGCACTTTAATTTGAAATATCTTGGGTTGTTTTGCATGCCATCATGTTTGGTGGGGCAGTAGCTGGGCATTTAGGGGGGTATGAAGTAAGATCTAGACATGCGCATGGGGGGGCACCCCATGCGCATGTCTAGATCTTACTTCATGCAGTACAAGACGTAAACTAGGGCTGTAACGATATGGTAACTTTTGAAATATATATCATTAGGTAAACAGAAAATATATTGTATTGTTTGACTTTGTATTATATCGATCCGCAATAATCTGTATCAAAATCGGTATCGAATTGCTTTAGGCCTACCAATACCTACTTATTGCATTGTTTTTAGCAATTTTAAGAATAAACATCTTGTGTGCAAAATACAATTTGTATTGCTGTATCTCATTGTGGACAAATTGTTACCAATGACAATATTCTTTAGTTTTTGATGTCATCAAAACTGGTGGTCCATAGCACGATTGCTGAATAAATAAGAGGTAAAACTCATATTTCAGATTCACTGAGATTTGGGTAGTTTTGGGTTCCCTGAGAGTATTTAGTAGTTGGGATGAAACCACAGGCCTTTAGGGTATAACTTAATAATCAAATGATATTTCTGTTGTTTGTTTGGTTTTTGTGGCCATGAGCCGGCGGCACCTTGAATGAAACCAAGGGATGGTCTAGCATTGCCTTTGGATTGAGATCCACAAAAATGTCGAACATCTAAAAGACAGACCGGAGCGTTCTCGGGAAAACAAACATCTCTGCCTCAACTCTTTTTTCTTTTCTTTTTTTTAATGCTCATCATGTTTCTGCAAAGAAAGAAAGAAAAGAAATAAAGAAATCTTCCAGTAATTGTTCCTTCAGTCGAACCACAGGGATCGCTACCCTTCACCCGAGGAGCTTAGCCTAGCCCTGGACCACAACATCTCCGCTGTCTGGCCACAAGAAACCTGGTCCTGGTTCCTTGTCCAGCACTGCCAGGATCTCTAGGCTCTTTGGCTCCCCAAATCAATTATCACGGAGCTGCCCAGACTTTCCCAGCTGACGACGGGAGCCTTCCACGCTCCCGCCGTCTCCAAAGAAACAAAAAAATAAAAGAAGGGCCTCGACTCGAGCGCAGGGCTTGGTTGCCCGACCAAGTGTGTGCGACTTAGTGCGCTATAACGCAACATGAGATATATTTGTCTTGAAGGTGGTCATTGCGCTTTCCCTGCTTTCTAGCCATCTCTCCTATCTCTCTCCCAGGTCCATTTGGTTCCAAACTATCATTTTGCCGGGGTCACGGACTTCCAGGATTCACAAGTTGAATAGTTACTGTCGCTGATTGCGACTTAAACATAAAAATAGTCTTTGACTGCGAAAGGAAATGTTTAATGCACCCAAGTAGAAAGTAAACTTAAATGCAAAATTTACTATGTATTTTGGGGGGCAAGTGACGTTGACCTGAGGGCAAGTAGAATGTGACTTGCACGATGGGCAAGTGCCTCGGGGACCTTTGTGTCAACCCCTGGAGTGGCACAATTACAATCGCTAGTAAATCCCCCCCGCAAACGATAAAACATGACAAAACATCCATAAATCCCCACATTTTAACATCAGGGAAAATACTGTTAATGATGCAACAGCAGCCACGGCGGAATCAGGCCCTCGTACCGTCTCTCCAAGAATGTGAAGCTCGCGCGAAGTGGCACGGTACAAATTAAGGAGCTTTAGCCTCAAGTGTTCATGGCAGACCAGCAGAGTAAAGTACCCAAATCAGCTTAATGAGACTAAGCCTAAATATTTACAAAATTACCACTCCTCCCCTGGCAGTACCATCCTTTCCAATGTCACTGCCAAGGTCAGCTGAATAACTATGACTTTTGTCGCCAGGCAAAACTGGCTACTGTTGAGGCTCGTTGTATTATCAGGACTTTGCGGGGTGAATTTGAGGCAGCCATGACAGTTGTCGGTTCGGTTGCCACCCGCGGCCTCTCGTCGCTCTCTCTGGTTACATGCCTGCATTCCGACATGGCTCCATTCCGACATGCCTCCATTCCGACATGGCTCTATTCCTACATGTCCCTATTCCGACATGGCTCTATTCCTACATGTCTCCATTCAATGACAAAAAGATAATGGTTGCCATTCCGACACATAATGCTTGTAGGAATGGTGCTACCTCTTCTGGCGGAGTGGCGACATGTTTTCAAATAATATAAGTACTGCTACTCCGACAATTGGACGTCAATGTAGAAGTGGCGGGATGTCGGAATAGAGCGGTGTAACCGCTCTCTCTCCGCTTCTCTCTTTTATTTGTTGGTCGGCCATTACGGAGCCTTTTGTTCGCACCTCAATGTAAGCTGATATGAGTCGTAAGCAGAGCCTGTTGCTACAAGAGTTCCTCCCAAAAGGTCAAACACGGTGGTTTGTTTTCCTAGGATTCCTCTGGGATGTAATGTGATTTTTTTCCCCCACCTGTGGACAATAAGGAGCGATAGCACCAGCTGCTGCCAGCTGGTCAATTAGAGACAAACATGCCTGTATGCCAGATCGGGAATTATGGTAAACAAACAATTCATAACAGTGCAGTGAAATCAATCCATCAAAAAGAAACGGCTGTCAACTGGCCACAGTCATTTACATACTGCAGACATGTTACAACAGCAACACGCTTTGTTGCTTCTGATGTGGAAGAGATTGTGACAGGGTCGGGCATGGGCATGGGGGGGGGGGGCAATGCCCCCTAAATGCACCCACTAAACATTATGGCATGCAAAACAACCCAAATTTCAAAGAGATATGACAAATTAAAGTGCTTATGATTAAAATTATTTCAAACACTACTCAATTAACTAACTACAGCTGTGGCACCACTAAACCAACAGCATTTCATCATTCAAAACAGAAAACTCAGACCTTTAGCTCTATGCATGCTTCGTGTCTGTTGCATCTTCAACAACTGATGTTATTATTGATGCTTACTTGCCTAATAAGTCCCATAACCAAAATCGGTATGGGTGCGACTTTTTGCGCCACGGGTGATGAAGCCACCCCCCCCCCCCCCCCATACATCCGGGCCTGGATTGTGAACTCTGAGTGTGAAATGTTCCTTCAAATCGACCCAGACAATAGCAATAGGTTCAAAGACCAAAAAAAAAGAGAGAGAATTTTGTGCTCCCCCAACCTAAACCTGTGTCAACTACTGGTCCATTAGATTCTGTGGGTGTGTATTGTTTGTGCACCGAGGTCGCAGAGGTCAAGTGTACACACTGACCTCTCCTTAGCTGGCACCGCTCCCATGACATCATCAAATGGAGATCTTATCACAGCGGTGTGCCTTCATGATGCTGTATATATATACGAGTGGAAACTGGCCAAGCAGGGCTACTGGCTTTCCTTCTACTTACTTCCCTTTGCACAAGTGCATTTCAGACGGGACTATAACTTACGCATGTTCGCTGGTCCCTTCCCTAACCAAAAGGGTGACGAGAAGTACATGTGGAATGTTAAGTGTTCTGTGTCAGGGGAAAAAACATCAAAGAATGTATTGAACCTTGAGGAACCAGTAAAATTAATGGCCCTGTGCCTGCATGGCCTCAGGATAATACAAAGATATGGGATAATGGGGCTACTATACGGAAAGGTCACAGTTTTGAATTCCTGCATTTGTTATGGTCTGGTGGACCATAATATTTCACCTGACTGGATTTGGGCTGGTTACTCGGTTTGGAGACTAGCGTCCCGTAAATTTGTGGACACTATAACTGAAATTTCATAAAACTGCATTGCTGTGATAACGGCCTGTAGTAAAGCAGGAATTGTAGAACGAGCGAGGCATACTCAGATACACAGCGGGCCAAAATAGAAAAATAGGAACAAGTCGAGGGCCGGAGACACCAGACTGTGTTTCAATACACGGATAGCGGTTTAGCATGAGGTTCCAGGTCAAACAGTAAAAAAGTAATTTTACTGTCCCTTAATATAGATAAGATATATGTAGAGATAAAACTGCATGCATTAAAAATGCGTTCATCGTAAAATGAAAAAGTAGATTGTGAATTGTGAATTGTGAAAGTAAAACAATTGCAACAGTTGCATTCATTCATCTCTTATCATGGTGCGTGAAACATGCCAGAGGGCCAGTTATAATAATTAAATATCATCCCATCTCTCATTTATTTCTCAGATACAGCTGTAACAGCCAATGGAGAGACTTCAGCTTTGCCTCATTTATGGATCCTTACATCTTAGGAGCCATAAAGAGACATAGGTGATCTTTAGGTGATCTTAAAATGAGAAATAAACGTGGGTGTCACAAGAGACGCTTCTGAGCTTTTCCTTTAAAGGTAGGGGAAGTGATTTCACTTTTGTCAGATATCACCCAAATATTTTTTTTCTGTTAAAATGCTCTATTATAAGGTGTGGAAACCACATATGGAGTTTCCCCCTCCCCCACGTTAGCAGAGGAGCTAATAAAAGTTCCCCAGGTCACCACAATTCTCCTCCAATCAGGAGAGAGCAGCAGGTTCACATAGTGTAGCTACTTTTGGGGGGCCCTAGTGCACCAGGCTGGTACTACACCATGAATTTCAAATCACTTCCCCTACCTTTAAACTGAGAAGCATTTTTTTCCTCTGGGCCGGACCCTGTGTTTGACATATGTGTCGTAGTGAGTCCAAATGACCAGAGGTCTAATGAATTGAAAGTAGTTTTTGTTTCAGTACAGTCATAGCTGTTAGTTCTCTGGAGGGGAAAAGTGTTGATTGGGAGTAAACGGTGTGGTTTTTTTTTTTTTTTTTTTAACTTGTAAGCGATTAAAGGAAGAATGTGTCAAATATGCTGCACTCCAAAAATAATCTGTCCATTTAACGTTGCATTATTTCACAGCAATCTGAAAAATGTGATCTTTATTAATGCATTTTTTGTGACCAATTAAGTCTAACCGCAAGTCATAATATTATTGCAGATGAATTTCAAATTCCTGTCAGTGCACGTCCTTGGTTTCTACTTGCAGAGCTTTGGGTTGTCAGGTGTCACTATACGGCCTTACAGCTATTGGGTGAAAGTGAAGGGGGTCCGCCCAGGTCTGGGACCCGGGAAAAGATTTCACACAGGGTCCCGCAGGGTCTAATAAAATATTAGGTTAAATAACCTGTCACCGCACGTACTGGTGTTACAATAACACCGTACTGGTGTTATTCTTTCTCAAACAATTTTAGATCGTTTTCAAATGGACCATGTGTACACTCTCAGAAAAAAAGGAAACTCATTAACATGGTGAAACTTATCTTGATGATGTCAAGCTGTATTTCACCATGGTAATGTTTTTTTTTCAGACCTCCATTTCTAGGAAACACAGAATGGGGGAACTTTATCATGACCTCTAAGGTATATTAATGACAGTAAAATATTGAAAAATGAGTGGAATTCCCCTTTAAGATTCTAATTGTGTGGACTCTTGAAAATTACACGATTCAGATGGTTGACTCTTGAGACTCTTGAGAGCAGTAAAATGGTTTCATTTTAGGGCATATTATGGGGGTTGAAATAATGCTGTTTTGCAGTAGTTTGTAACAAAATAAAATCTTAAATGAAACCTATTTCTTGTGTAGCCTAATGCCTCAAATACAGTTTAATCATGCTGAAATGGAGTATAGCCTAATGCAGGTGTAAGGCAGACCTGCTGTGTTTTATATTATGTTCCAGTTAGGTTAGGTTAGCTTACAGTGCCACAAAAAAGCATTTTCCTATGCATTTTAGGGACACTGTGGAGTTTGAACCTCCAAAAAAAAAATTCGGGACACTGTGGAGACACTTTGGAGTTTGAACCTCCAAAAAAAATTTCGGCCTGAACGCGTCACACGATGCTGTTTCCTATAGACCCGGCAAGAACTTCAAACACTTTCACCCCTGCTTACAGCTGTTGAGTAACAGCGGAGACTGGCGTGAGGCAATGGGTAAAATGTGTACATAATATGCGCTGTGTTGTACAACAGTATTTGCGTTGTACAGTAACGGCGCGGTACGGCGCAAGTTCAATGACATGCAATGCCAGAAACTTGATATGAATGCTGTATTGTTGAACCGCATGCAGGGGGAGGTGATTCCACTAATCTCTATTCAAACCTAATCTAGGGCTATAAATGCAATCTTCTGATCTGTCCTGCCACATTTTTTTCTTCCCCCCTGATATGATCTAATATGATATGACATGAATGTGCTTTAACTGCCATTATGGCAAGATGAGATGATTGCATTTATATACCTCGTCATATACAGTAACTCATATACCTCGCATTTATATACCTCGTCATTTCCAAGCGCAAAAACAAACAGCACACTTTTCTGCTGTTTGTTTTTCTGCTGTTTGTGAGGTCACGGCATGCCAGTAGATGTCACCGTTTCCCGTGCAGCTCAAAAGGGTTCCATGCCTCCAGAGAAAACTTCAGGCCACAGAAAATTCACAAAATGTTCAAAGTTCACAAGGATCCAAGATAGAACAGGGTTTACTCACTGATACAGGTACAATACAGGCCTGTATTATTATTATTATTATTGTTATTTTAGCGCCTCCCAGTGGCCCCTTATGGTCGCAGCCCACCGGGAGAGACTCCGGTACTCCGTATGGCCAGTCCGATCCTGGAAGCTGCCCCTGGTGGGGGCCTGGCTGGCTCTGGCGCCTGCAGCAGAATGACATAAATCCGTCCTGCTTTGAAAATAATTAGCGCGAGGATCAAGGCTGAGCGGTGCAGTCTCTCCCCAGCCTGGCGCTGAAGAGGAGACAGGTGCCACCAGTAGGCCCTAAGCCTATAAGAAGCCATGGAAGCAGGGCGGGGCGGGGCGGGGCGGGGCGGGGCAGGCCCGCTGGAGCTGCCCCGGCCCCTCGCGGTACGCAATTGACCCAACCTGGGGAGGGGGGGAAACACAGTGCCCAAAAAAAGGAAGAAAAAGAAAGCCGGAAGCCTGCTGATCGTTCTGATTGCTCCTCCCTATTCCCAGGGACGTGCACACATAAGGGGGCTTCAACCACTGCCCCTCGTGGTACGCAATTCACCCAACCTTAGGGGGAAACACAGTGCCCAAAAAAGAGGAAGAAAAAGCCTGCTGAACGTTCTGATTGCTCCTCCCTATTCCCAGGGACGTGCACACATAAGGGGGTTTCAACCACTTAGCCGCCTGTAAAAGCAACTGATTTTGGAATTTAGATTCATGCCGCGATGACAGTCTCTGTATCAAAAAAGAAAAAGAAAAAAAGAGTCACATAAGCAATCAAAGCTTCAGTGAATTGCGTAAGGCATCCAGGGCTCATTCATTTCTTTGACTGATGGTTTGCTGTGTTACCGACATTGACATGCTGCTACTTGTGCAGGTGTCGTTTGACGTTATGCTGTTTGGCATTAAGGCGACGGTCTGACGTTCAGTCGCTCCTAAAAATAAACACATGTATAAATCATATAGACATGCTGGTGGTGTGCAGAACAATGTTCGAGGCGTTATTAATCATTAAATTGCCATACAGATATGTTACTGACATACAGGGGTACAGCAGGGGTAGGCAGCCTTAGGCACGGGTGCCAACATTGGCACTACAGCGGATAATAATGGATTGCATTTTTATAGCGCTTTTCCAAGTGCTCAAAGCGCTTTACAATGGTCCATTCATCCATACATTGGGAAGTAGAGCGGCGAAAAGTCGACGCCAGCGTCCCCACTTCCCATATTCACACACCAGTGGTGGCAACAAGCTCACACTGACCAACTCATTGCAGGCAATTTGGGGTTCAGTGTCTTGCCGAAAGGACACTTCGACATGTAGTCAGGAGGAGCCGGGATTCGAACCGCCGACCCACAGGTCATTGCATGACCTGCTCTACCTCCTGAGCCACAGCCGCCCGTTGGTTGGATGATCACTGGCACCCTGGCACAAATGTGAGAGAGATGATTTAGGGTGAACAACGGTCTACAGATCATGAATACAGCGCCGGTTGGTGGAAAACTTTGCAGATCTCCTTAGCCTGG
>CM076976.1:52342700-52402700 GCA_039105355.1 Benthosema pterotum | reverse complement strand
GGTAGGGGTCAGGGCTGCCCCTCGTAGTTCACAGGGAGACCCCAGGGGTCTTTACATCACTGGAAATAACTGGCTTGTCTGGAATGTTACAGTAATGTAATGTAATACCACTACTAAGACTATAGCCTACCACTACTACAGCTATAATGACTAGAATTAAAGGGAAGGTGAATTCAAAAATATTTTTTTTCACACTGTCAGACCAACACCCCAACCCTCTAAACAAAATTCTCACTTTTGTGTATTTTTTATATTAAAGCTGCATAAAAAACTGATTGAATTAATTTCTGAAAACGAAACATCAATAAAAGCCTACAATACAAGTTAAGCTTGCCTGCTTTTCATATCCCATTTCAGAAGCATGTACTTTATATACCTGAGCGTAAGCCGTCCCATCGCCTGAAGGGATGCATGCTCTGATTGGTTCAGATAATCTGGTGGGATCCATAGTAAGAACCCTGCCATTGTTCACCGCACCTTTAAACATTGTTTACATTTCTGTAACCATGTGTGTGTGAAATGTAATGTTTTAACACTAGCATGCCTGCGAGGTCATTCTGACCGTTTTATGGATATTTTAAAGTAGTTTATCTTTGACCATGAAGCTTTCAGAAGGTTCTCCTTCAATGACCATCATCATCCATCATCTCAGAAATTTTGGTCATCTGAAAAAAAAAGAAAAAATCTGAATATGAATTTAAGCAAATGCTAATTCTGGCCACTTTTTCAGGCATGATAGTGTTAACTATTAGCCTACATGAAAACAAAAAAAAATAGTTTACCGCCAGCGTTTTCCCGAAGATGAGCTCTTATTTTGAAGTGCTGAATTAAAGTGTAAAGTGATACTATTGTTTTATATCATTTAATTGACGGGCTGTCAACGCTAATGGTGTTTTTTCATGTTAACTATTCAAATTCAAATTGAGTCCCTCTGCAGTGAACCGAAGTGACTGGGTCTGTCTGACCCATCGATGGCCACTGGTTGCTCCATTTATTATCGCTTATTATCGCGTTTGCTTACCCCTTTGGAAATTCTTTTTTTTTCACATGGCGTCGCTGGAGCAGGAAAGAAGAGGAGAGTGTCAATTGCTTGGCAGGCTGACGCAGAGACCATCACTTTCCACACTTCCAACGTACAGTTCCTTGTCTATACAGCAGACGCTCGGAGAGAGAGGGAGCCAGGGGCGGATGTAACATTTCCCAATTGGGGGGGGGGGGGGCAGGAAAGAATGGTATGGGTGCGGGTGCGATGAGGCCGCACCCATACCATTTTCAGTTACAGGACTTTTATTAGTCAAGTAAAGCATCAACAATAACATCACTTGTTGTTGAAGTTGCAACAGACACGCAGCATGCATAAAGCTAAAGGTCTGACTCAGAGAGTTTTCTGTTTTCAGTGATGAAATTATGTTCGTTTAGCGGTACGACAATTGTAGTTAGTTAGTAGTAGTAGCAGTATCAGTAGCAGCGTTTCAAATCATTTCAATTATAAGCACTTTAATTTGAAATGTATTTGAAATTTGGGTTGTTTTCATGGCACCATGTTTGGTGGGGGAGTCGGGGCATTGCACCCCCCCCACCCCCCCCCATGCCCATGCCTAGATCCGCCCCTGGTGGGAGCAAAGGAAAAACAGGATAAGGGGCAGAGGAGAGGAGAGGAGAGGCGGACGGACGGAGAGGAGAGGAGGATATTGGGTGTGAAACCCATGAGAAGTGCAGCCACCTCCTCCTCCTCCTCCTCCTCCTCCTCCTCCTCCTCTCCTCTCCCTGGTGTCTGTGTTCAGGGGCGGATTGGCCATCTGGAGTACAGGGAGTTTTCCCGGTGGCCTGCGCCACCTAGTGGCCTGCTGGACAAGATCCAAAATGCACTAGTGGCACTTCCAAAATGCACTAGAATGCGCTAGATGCTCGCCTGGAACATACAGATCAAAATGACCATTAATCTTAATCTACATTCTCTAGTTGTGTAGACTAAGTTGGGTCTAATTCACATGATGAATATTTTAACTCTTGAGGGTGTAAAAATGAAACCAAATGGACCCGCAAGGGTCCATTTGGTTTCATTTTTACGCTCTCAAAGAGTTACATCTGGTTAACCAGCTGACCCCACCAGGGTGGCCTGGCAAAGGCAAAATTGTCCCGGTGTGAAAATATGTGCCAATCCGCCCCTGTCTGTGTTTCTGGTGCGTGGCTGCTGGAAGCAGCGGGGCTATCCCCTCTCAGATCCTCCTGACTCACGGTGTCCAGTGTTGGAGAACCAGACAGCTGAGATGTTCCCATGTCACGTCTTCTGTTGTTGTTGGCACCCGGGGTCATGGGGATTCTCTTTCTGCCCTGTCGGTTGAGGGAGAGACAGTTGAGGGAAGCTTCCATGTCGTCAGGGCGTTCCTCGGCATTCCCTTTGCCTGCTCTGCTCTGGTCTGGTCTATCAGAAAGTCAGGCAAGCATGAGACATTAGGAATTGATTCAGTGTACGGAGGCATTTGTCATTTTTCAATTATTTGTTATTGTTTCCCACATCTCCACCGAAACGTCCCTCATCTCCTCAGTACAGTGTGTCCAACTGCCAAAATCCAAAATGCACCAGAATGTGCTAGAGCATTGGTTTTCGACCATTTTCATACCAAGGCCCTCTATTTATTCTGCATTTTAGCCACGGAGGACAACCCTTTTATGTGTACAGTAGTTGAGTTTAGTGACTCGGAGGTGAAATAACTGGTAAACCGTTGGTAATTCAGATGTTTAAATAAAATAAGAGTTACAGATCTATAAGGGTCCATTTGGTTACCAATGGTCCTTTCTAGGAAGGAAGGAGGACTCAAAAACAAAAACAAAAAAAAACAAAGTCCACAAGTGTGGATATGCTATTTAAGATTACAAACAATCGATCTCCACACTAGTTCATAAACAATCCTGCAGTATTTAGAAACGGGTTTAGAAACACTCTGTGCCACGTAATCAGGTGGAATCCGTAATAAAACGGCTAATACACCGATTCCGTTTCATCCCATCTTTAAAATCCTCCGGGTTGCCCCTCCCCCACCTCACAAACATGGCGGTCTCCATTACAGGCTCCGTTTCAAAGTACAAGACAGTGAATAAACAAGCTGAAATGTGATGTTCCACCTCCTCCCTGCAGTGTTGCCAACTTGGCGGATTTGCCGCTATATTTATCTCTTTTCCAGACCCCCTCTAGCGCCAAAATTAGCGAAAAACTCCTGGCGGAAAATCTAGTGCTTTTTGGCTGGTGAGTTGGGGCGATGAAAGGACCATTGGTAACCAAATGGACCCTCATAGATCTGTAACTCTTGAGATCGTAAAATGAAACCAAATGGACCCTTACGGGTCCATTTGGTTTCATTTTACACTCTCAAGAGTTAAATTATGTTTAATCAATTCTGAATTACCTAATTTTCAAGAATCTACACATTTAGAAAACATGGAAGAATCAAATCAAATGGTGCACTGTGGCTAAAATGCAGAATAAACAGTGGGCCCTGGTATGAAAATGGTTGAAAACCCACTGCTCTAACGCATTCTAGTGCATTTTGGAAGTTCCCCGAGTGCATTTTGGATTTTTGCAGTTGGCAACAGTACAGTTGGCAACTGTACATGTCATCAGGCAGGGAAAACTGCTGAGTCACATCATGACACCACTATCTGAATTATGTGACAGTGAAAGATGTTTCCTTTACAACTCTGTTTATTCTCCAGGTGAGTTAGTGTGCGTGTGCGTGTGCGTGTGTGTGTGTGCGTGTGCGTGTGCGTCTGTGCACACGTGTGTATGTGTGTGCATGATCAAACGTGTGAGTATTAAAATTAAAACATTGATAAACAGCAATATTGCACCTACAGGCTACGCATTAGCTTTACGTTACTTTTTTTGGTCATTTTTGTTTAATAGAAATCCACCATAGATGTTTATCAAGTACAGTATATCAGTGGTTTTCAACCAGTGGTCCGGGGACCACCAGTGGTCACTGAGAGGATTCCAGGTGGTCCCCAGTTAAATGGACAGTTGGTAACGAAATACCCTTATATAGCTCTATAACTCTTGAGATCGTAAAATGATCTCAAGAGTCAAATTATATTCAAAAATCTGAATCACGTAAATTTCAAGAATCTACACTATGAGAATGTAGAAGAATTGTTGTTTTGACCAACAATTTCCCAGCTATCTCCTAAATTGTAGACCAAAACTTGAAAATCCTTAGTTTTCTCAACTCAAATGGTGGTCCGTAGCTAAAATGCAGAATCAATAGTGGGCCCTGGTATGAAAAAGGTTGAAAACCACGCTACTAGAGTATCTGGAATAGAAGAGAGTAGCGACACAGGGATTCAAGTTCCAAACAAAGCGCTCTGGCCATCCAGCTCATTGTGGCATTTTAGGACCTTTTAACGCAGGGGTTTTCAACAAGTGGTCTGGGGACCACCAGTGGTCCTTGAGAAGGTTCCAGGTGGTCCCCAGGCTAAATGATGGAAAGTTGGTTAACCAGATGTAACTCTTGAGAACATACACTCTCAAGAGTTAAAATATTCATGATCTGAATTAGCGCTTAATTAAGAAGTTTACACTGTTTTGTTGGCAAAATCCAGCCTGGAATTGTGGACAAAACCAAAAGAAAATGTAATCAAATGGTGGTCTGTGGCTCAAATGCTGAATAAATGGTGGTCCCTGGAGTCAAAAAGGTTGAAAACCCCTGTTTTAATGCATTAACAGACCTCTCGTCACTCTAGTGAATAATGACCTGTTATCGCCTTAGTTCATATATATCATAAGAATATAGGCAGGCTGCGCTACAGCACACTAATTTCTACCATATAATGTGTTCAGACATATATTCGAACGTGATGATTGAGTTTGATTTGAGTATTTCTGACTGTAATCAAAGCCACATGTGTTTGTGGACGATGATTCAGAAATTAGATAAAAAAAAAAAAAAAACATGCAGCTTTTAATTTCGAATGGCTTTTTCATGTGATAGTGGATATGTCATCATGCAGCATGTTTTCGTTAAACCAAAAGTAAACTAAAATGCTTTTCAAGAAGTTTTGATATAAAAGTAGACAAAATTGAAAATATTCCCTTTTTTGGCAGGCATTGATGGGTATGGCCAACATGTCCATGTAATGACCACAGATGTGGTCTAAAACTGTGGAAAAAAACCTATTTTTCATTTCACTGGAGCTTTAAAGAGCCCCGGTGTAGCCTTAGGCTTAGGGAGTGTCTACCAATATGCTGCATTACACATGGCAAAGTTCATGTTTTAGCTTGTAGAGAAAGTACAAACTTAAGAGATGAATGTTCATTTATTTTTATTTGCTACTTTTTTTTTTAGTTTAATCAATTTTAGCTTATTACCATGTACCACAGTACTATACTAGACCCCAAGAAATTACATCTGGCCACAAAAGATCGCAGGATCTACTGAATGATATACATATTACAGGAGCCCCAATAGTCCTTTTCTCTTCACCGTGCATATGAGGAATGCCTGGGGACCGAGGCTATAGGGTTCGCTAGACTATAACTAGATCAGCACTCAGTAGAGTGCAAAGTAATGCGTAGGCCAGGGGTCAGCAACCTGCGGCTCAGGAGCCGCATGTGGCTATAGAACACAGCCCTAGTGGCTCAATGCCTGTAGCATTATTACATACACACACTGGGGTGATCTGCACCAACATAATATAAACATTTCAGTCTCCCAAAATGTGTTGCTGTGTCTGACAGTTGCCAGTTAAAGTAGCACTTGGCCATGTCAAAAAAGCCCAGCAGTTATCAGAGGTGGAGCTTTCAATCTGAACCATCCATTTTCAAAGGTTTACTCAGTTTAGTATGTCATTAACAGTTTTCATGCCATGGAAATAGATCTACGTCATCCGTTATCATTATGATTTACAGTAACAACTGATGCCGCTGACGTTAACGCTACTGTACGTGACGTAACTTTCCGACGCCGGTTCAATACGATCCCCATGCTAACAGCAGCTAGCAGCGACCGCGGCGACCATTGCTAGAGCATAACAAGGGACGGCCTAACCCGGAACCAAAAGTGTGTGTCCGTCCACTAACTTGTCCGTGGGGAAACATGGACCGAAATATGAAATATGAGTTTTTGATGAAAAAAAACTGGCACTGGCTACCTCCAAAAATATGAAAAAGGGCTGGCACGGAGAGTGTTAATATACCTTAGAGATGTTGTGTGGACTAGGAATGGAGTTCTGTAAAACTCCTTTAATTTTTTTAGAAACTCCATTTCTGAAGAAAGGTTGTGTTTCACCATGTTAATGATTTTTCTTTGACAACCTTTTTTCTGAGACATTTGCACACTCTCAGGAAAAAAATAATAAAATGCGGCTCCAGACAGATTTTGAATTTAATTTTGGGTCGAAAATGGCTCTTTCAACATCTTGGGTTGCCGACCCCTGGCGTAGGCCATGGCCTACTTGTGTGTGAGCGGTGTGAGCGAGCAGAGAGCAAGTACGCCAACACCTCCAGGAGATAATACTCTCGCCAATTCTTAAAAATACTTTAAAGAGCTCTTAATTACCTCACCATTACGTCCTCACCAATCAGAGTATACTTTGAGGGACGGCCGACGGTGTAAAAATGAAACCAAATGGACCCGCAAGGGTCCATTTGGTTTCATTTTTACGCTCTCAAGAGTTACATCTGGTTAACCAACTTAGCTGGGGACCACCTGGAACCCTCTCAAGGACCCACTGGTGGTCCCCGGGCCACCTGTCGAAACCCCTGCATTAGGTGACGGAGCCCACATCAGTCACAGGGACAGTGAAAGGTATTTTAATCGGCCCGATGCCAACATCATGGCTCTGCGCGTTGACACGTAGTTAAGGGGTGACTTTCAATTGGATCCAGCCCTGCAGAGCTGAGCTGGCCTGCACGCATTCTGGACTACATGTCTGAGTTATGGTGTCAGCAGAGACTAGACCTTGACGTAACTAAAGGAGAAGCTGGGGCAGGGACGGAGTTAACATTTCCCATTTGGGGGGGGCATGCAGGAGAAACCGTTTTCATACCAGGGCCCAGTATTTATTCAGAATTTGAGCCACAAACCACCATTTTGATGATATTTTAGCCCCACAGACCCCAACAGTAAATATTGCTTTTGCGTTTTGTCCACAATTCCAGGTTGGATTTTTGAGAAAACAAAACAATCAAACATACTGAACAAAATGACCATTAATCTTCTACATAGTTGTGCAGACTTGGGATAATTCACATGATGAATATTTCAACTCTTGAGAGTGTAAATTTTTAATGCTCAAAAAGAGTTAAACCAACTATCCATCATATCATTTAACCTGGGGATTCTCTCAGGGACCGCTGGTGGTCCCCGGCCAGCTGTTGAGAACCTCTTCTTTACCTCATACCCCGGTATTTAGTCAGTGACTCCATACAACCGAATGGCGAGGTCAACAAGACAAAAGAAACTCGCTCAGTTGCGAGAATATGACCACCATGGGCAGCGTAGTGCCAAGTAATAACTGCTCTGTTGCCAAATTTTCTCGATGACAAAGTAGCAGCGTCTGGCAAATCATGTAGTTCCTAGCTTTGCGTGTGCCAAACACACTTTCCTCTCATTAGCTATTGATGACTGCAAACATGTCGTGTTTATTTGAACAAGGAGTCGGGAGTTATTATTTCCTATCGAATAGGAAATGTGGACACTTATTAAAACCTTCGCACGCGCCAAGCATTTATTTGTACGACAAGGAAAAGCAGCAGGAAGCGACGGGAAGGGGCAGGCGAGAACGAGAAGAATGGGGGAGGTAGGAGAGCTGGGCCTGCCCTGGACCTTCACAAGGAGCAAGTCAAAGGGTTAGGGTTTGGGCTATAAGGGGGTGAGCATTGGCGATTTTAGGAGGGTGGTGCCAGAGGGGCACTTGGCCAGGGTCGGGACGTTTCTGTGTGGAGTACAAACTTGGACACGGCGACGGCGGGCATGATGTACTAGAGGTGGTTACTAGCTCTAGCATACACCTCACTGTGTAGCGATTCAACAAAATGTACAAGTGCCGCTGTACGTTATTTGCGTAAAAAAAAAACAGTTCTTTCAATTACCCTATTGGCCTGAATATAAGATATAGATAGTTGGGTCGTTTCCGACCGTTCCGTGACCGTGGAGAGCGAAGGTCCGTTTCTCAATGGAATTATCATCTAAGAGGGTTATTAAACAAATTTTGGCCGGGGTGTACTTTCTGAAAGTGCGGGCAATTTTTTTTAGAGCCCATAATCCAAATGTCCGCCCAAAAATGTGTTTTTTTTTTCCTTTCATAACTTGAAATGCATTGATTTTACACCCATAAATGTATTGAACATTAATACAAAGTTTGGCATTACGGACGATTTGGTACCAAGCACATGTCTGTATCTTCTATGTTCTCGAGATACAGCATATAGTGTACTTTCACAGATTGAGGAAAGCAAGACATTTGTAACATTGATTCTCAAGTCAATCAAATGTGATAAAGGCATGAAAATTGGTACACACCATCTTCAAACCCTACTATTTCCTAAAGTACTGTGTGCCCTGCAAAATTCCAAGATGGCAGCCCCCAAAATCCAAGATGTCCGTCGAAAAATGTGGTTTTTTCATTCATAACTCGAAATAGAAAGATTTTAAGCCTCATAAATTTATTGAAACGTTAATATGAAGTTGGGCATTACGACATTTTGATACCAAGTACATGTCATGTATGTACTTACGATTATTGAGTTACAACATATACGTAGTGATGTGGCACACCAAAGGTAACATTTTGGCACGTTTCACTCTTTTACTCAAAGATCCCTTTATCACCATACTAACCATTTTCAGGAAACGGACCTACATGGGTCTGCTATCATTAACCACTTCAAGTTTTTCAATTGATTGATGAAAAGTGTCGGGAGTTATTAAACCGAACGTGAATGCTGTTTCAGTGCTAAATTTTGCTGTGTATATATTTGCCAACATAAGCCACGCAGAAATGGTCTGTCTGTGCTTCACATGGAGTGTGTGCTTCACAATAAGGGCTCCATTTTCGTCACATACGCAAAACCCTTTATCCCAAACCCCTTATTATTATCCTCTTTTAGTATTTTGATAAACCTTTTGGTATGCCAATCTACTGACACGTTGTGAGCTTGTAGACTGCCCATTTTAACTATATTGAACAATGTTTTTTTAAATACATTAAAAAGGCAAAGAAGTTAAGGATAATGGGTTTAGAGGTAACGGAAACCCAGGCCTAAGTGGATATCTGAAGTGGATATCTGAAACGCACAAGTGTAGCATGTGTCATAGTGTAATGGTATAATATGCTAATAAGTGTAATAGTGTAATAATATGCAATAGTGTATAAGTAATAGGCTAATAGTGTAATATTTGGTGCATTAGTAATAGTGTAACATTGCAATATATGCAATAGCGGTATAGTGTAAAAGGACAAATGTGTAATAGGATCATAGTGTAACATGTGTAATAGGGTAATATTCGGGCCTTAGCGTGATAGTGTAATATTGTAATATATGCAATAGCGGTATAGTTTAATAGGCTAATATGAGTAATAGGGTCATAGTGTAACATGTGTAATAGTGTAATAGGGTAATATTTGTGCATTAAGGTAATAGTGTATATATGCAATAGGGTATAGTGTAATAGGGGTAATATGTGTAATAGTGTCATAGTGCAACATGTGTAATAGTGTAATAGGTAATATTTGTGCATTAGGGTAAAAGTGTAATAGTGTAATATGTGTAACATATGTAATAGGTTAAAATATGTAATAGTTTAATTAGTTTAAAGTGCAATAGGCTAATAGGTGTAATAGTGTAATATATGCAATAGTGGTATAGCGTAATCGGACAATTAACTATACCACTATTACATATATATTTCACTAACGCATACATATTACCTGTTACACTTATTTGCCTATTGCACTTTTTCACATATTACACTATTACACATGTTACACTATGCTCCTATTACACTATACCACTATTGCATATGTTAAAATATTACACTATTACACATATTTTACGCTATTGGCCCTATTACACTATTACACAGTTTCATATTACACTGTTGCATATATTACACTATTACACATATTAAACTATGACACTATTTACACATATTACCCTATTACACTAAACTGCTATTGAATACATTACACTATTACACTATTATCCTAATGCACATATATTACACTATTAACCCTATTATGCTATTACACTGTTGCATATATTACACTATTACACATATTACCCTATTACACTATACCGCTATTGCATTACACTATTACACTATTTTCCTAAGGCACAAATATTACCCTATTACACATGTTACACTATGGCCCTATTACACATATTGTCCAATTACACTATACCACTATTGGATATATTACAATATTACACTATTACCCTAATGCACAAATATTACACTATTAGCCCTATAACGTTATAACACTATTGCATATATTACACTATAACACTATTGTATATATTACACTATAACACTATGACACATGCTACACTTGGTGCGTCCGTTTCAGATATCCACTTAGGCCTGGATTTCTGTTACCTCTAAACCCCTTCTCCCTTAACTTCTTTGCCTTTTTAATGTCATTTTAAAAAAATTCAATGTAGTTAAAATGGCCAGCCCTTATTGTGAAGCACAGACAGACATTTATGCATGGCTTATGTTGGCAAAATATACACAGCAAATTTACCACTGAAACAGCATTCACGTTCGGTTTAATAACTCCCGACCCTTTTCATCAATTGAAAAACTTGAAGTGGTTAATGATAGCAGACCCATGTAGGTCCATTTCCTGAAAAATGGTTAGGATGGTAATAAAGGAATCTTTGAGTAAAAGAGTGAAACGTGCCAAAATGTTACCCTTTTGGTGCCTCATCACTACGTATATGTTGTAACTCAATAACCGTAGTACATACAGACATGTACTAGGTATCAAAATGTCCGCAATGCCCAACTTTATTATTAACGTTTAATACATTTATGAGGCTTAAAATCTTTCTATTTCGAGTTATGAATGAAAAACCACATTTTTGGACGGACATCTTGGATTTTGTGGATTTTTGGGGCTGCCATCTTGGAATTTTGCAGGGCACGCAGTACTTTTAGAAATAGTGGTGTTTGAAGAGTGTGTACCAATTTTCATGCCTGTATCACCATTTGATTGACTTGAGAATCAATGATACAAATGTCTTGCTCTCCTCAATCTGTGAAAGTACCTATATGCTGTATCTCGAGAACCATAGAAGATACAGACATGTGCTTGGTACCAAATTGTCCGTAATGCCCAACTTTGTATTAATGTTCAATACATTTATGGGGTGTAAAATCAATGCATTTCAAGTTATGAAGGAAAAAACACATTTTTAGGGCGGACATTTTGGATTATGGGCTCTAAAAAAAATTGCCCGCACTTAATGAAAGTACACCCCGGCCAAATTTGTTTAATAACCCTCTTAGATGATAATTCCATTGAGAAACGGACCTTCGCTCTCCACGGTCACGGAACGGTCAGAAACGACCCAACTAAGAGATGTTTTTTCCCAATGAAAATATCCCAAAAATGCAGTCGTCGTATATTCAGGGGCTATACTATTTGACATTCAATGTTCTTTTTTCTGTAAATGGGTCTTGAAAAATGGGGGTCGTCTTATAAACGAGTCGTCTTATATTCGGGACAATACGGTAGTTCTTTACTCAGAGCTGGCGGCTGTCCTTTTCGGAATCGAGGGCCCTACGCAGAGTGCGTAGTATGCATATAGAAAGAATCGGTGCTTGGAGAGAGGGGGGTCCTTTCACGGGGGGCTGCGCCCCTGCCTTCGGCCACAATGGGGGGGGGCTGCAGCCCCAAAAGCCCTATACTCCCAACGCCTATGTTGGGAAATGTTACATCCGAGCCTGGTATTTGGCTACACAGCAGCTTCTGAACCAGATGAGCTACGGATTCAAACTTGGTGTCCATTTCAGGATGTTTGATAATAATAAAAAAAAAAAATTTTGTAATAGTTTTCATTATGATTACGTGTGTCTGATCACCTGATTTGCATATGTCCCAGATATGAACTCCGAAGAGGTGAACTTTGGAGTTTAAGTTTAAGCCGATGCTGCTGGGACAGACAGGGCTTTCCCCTCTCGCATGTGGCCAAGACTTGGCAAAAGCCCCAGTGGAACCAGCGGAGGATATCCAGCCAACGAATGAGGATGACTGAGTGAGGAGGAAAGATTTGCAGGACGTCTTGTGCCCATAATGTCTGTGAAAAAACCCCACTCCACTAGACCAGACACAGTCCAGTGGGTTTCACATGCGAGATATCTAAACATCATTTACAGCTGATTAGTAGTGAGGACAAAACTTAAGTATGCGCATAAAAACTAAAATAAAATTTAAAAAACGCCTGTGTGAAATGTACACCGCGTGGAGGTTTCGCCAACGAAATCGGTCCGCGACCGCAATTTTGTCAGGGACAAATCATACGACTGAGCTACTTCCTTCCAAAATAGTGTTTAAAGAACCGCAGACACAAAGAAAATCGGCCCTTAGATTTAAATACGAAAGGGCAATAATGACATCCACGGTTGTATACCAAAAAGGACTCCTGATCAATTTTCACCCTGTAGTAACGTTATAGCAGCGCAACCACACCAGTCTTAATTTCTGGGCTTAGAGTGCTTAGCACAGAGATTGGACCTTGTGTGTTTTGGAAGTGAGCCAAGCTAGGGCTCCATATTGTGGGCTATCTGCAGTAGCAGCGCTTCAATGGTTTCCTTTAGTGGATAGAGAAGATGAGAAAAAGGGAGAGGCAGGGGCGGATGTAACATGTCCCATTTGGGGGTGGGGGGGCAGGAGAACATGTTGGAGGGGCAAGAGAAAATGGTATGGGGGCGGCTTCATCGCCCGCGTTGCTTCGCGCCACGGGTGATGAAGTCGCACCCATACCATTTTCGATTAGTCAAGTAAAGCATCAATAATAACATCAGTTGTTGTTGAAGTTGTAACAGACACGCAGCATGCATAAAGCTATAGGTCTGATACAGAGAGTTTTTTGTTTTCAATGATGAAATGATGAATGAAATGCTGTTGGTTTAGTGGTGACACAACTAGTTAGTTAGTAGCAGTAGTGTTTCAAATCATTTTAAATATGAGCACTTTAATTTGAAATATCTTGGGTTGTTTTGCATGCCATCATGTTTGGGGGGGGCAGACTGGGTATTTAGGGGGCATCCCCCCCCCCCCATGCCCATGCCTAGATCCGCCACTGGGGAGAGGGGGGAGGGGGGGGGGGGGGGCACTGGAGTTTGTGTATCCACTGACATCAGCCAATGACCGAGACTGTCAAATAATAAGACACCAAAACATGCACTTGGGTGAACTGCACACTCCCTTTCCCCACATCCCATCCCCGGGCCCTTCATGTTGTCCACACAATGGAAACCCAAACACACAAGAGAGGGATTTTTTTCCATGCAAATGTGAAATCCATACAGGAAAAAGAAAAATATACAGTTAAAAAGGATTCTCCGTTTCGCCCCAAAGAAAACAACACTCTAGCGTGCGGGAGCTGCCAACCCGCGGCAACCTCCTGCCTCTCAATTAGCCTGCCAGCAGTATATCAAGTTGACAAATATGGAAGGATGTGACCTCTTGATTTTGAGCTGAACCCAAATTTACCTCTAAATCATAGTCACGTTGTGCGAGCACAGACAGAAAGGCAATGCATCTGGCCTAATAAAAATAGTTACAGTGTGATGATGATTCTCAAACCAGGTTCCAGTAGTTTCACATGATTCCTGCGGTGTATTGAAGGACAGGATGTTAGATTTTTCTTACTGACAGCATGCTTATGATTCAAACTGTATTATTTGAAAAAGGCGATGCCTTTAAATCCGTTTCAGTCATTTTTTTTTTTTTTTTTACTATAGCAGGCGTTTTAAAAATTGTAGGAAAGTCAGAATCTCAAGGTACACGGTACAGGCAAAATCTTTTTTTTGCTTGAACACAAGCACAATACAATGATACACAAGCTTAATTGTGATATGTTGCACAGTGACACATTGAAAAGCAGTAATTACTGGGCCCTCACACATGCAAGTTACTCGCAAATAAGACACAAGTTAATATAGGAGAGAGAGGGGCTGAGGGCGAGAGACACCAGGCTAACATAGTAGAGAGGGTGAGGGCGAGAGACACCAGGCTAATATAGGAGAGAGGCTGAGGGCGAGAGAGGCTGAGGGCGAGAGACACCGGGCTAACATAGGAGAGAGGCTGAGGGCGAGAGACACCAGGCTAATGTAGGATAGAGTCTGAGAGTGAGAGACACAAGGCTAACATAGGAGAGAGGCTGAGGGCGAGAGACACCAGGCTACTGAGAGCGAGAGACACCAGGCTAACATAGGAGAGAGGCTGAGGGCGAGAGACACCAGGCTAACATAGGAGAGAGGCTGAGGGCGAGAGACACCGGGCTAACATAGGAGAGAGAGGGGCTGAGGACGTGAGGCACTGAGGGCAATAGGAGAGAGAGGCTGGGGGGGGCGAGAGACACCACCTTAATATAGGAGAGAGGCTGGTGGGTGAGAGACACCGGCTTAATATAGGACAACAATATTTACAATAGAATCCATAATGACAGTTGAAAATACTTATTCTACGGTACCTACCGTAGAGTGAGTATTTTTAACTGTCATTATGGATTCTATTGGCATCTTTTTTCTGCAGTTCACACAATGCATTTTGCAGACAGCATCCACAGCCATACAATCTATGTGGTCTATTATCACATCAACCAGTTTCTTTCACAGTCAACAGTTAATAAGGGTTGCTAAGCACCCAGAGGAAAACAATGCTTCTCAGTTTGAGCTCAGAAGCGTCTCTTGAGTAACCACGTTTATTTCTCATTTTTAAGATCACATAAAGATCATTTATGCCTATTTATGGCTCCTAACCCTACGTTTTTACGGCGGGGATGGATTAAAAAAAAACGTCGCCCGATATGAGCGACGCCGACGGTCATTACCGTAAATTCTCGCTTAGAATGGCATGCAAAATGAGTACCGTAAACGACGGTGCTGTGGTGCACTGAAAAAAATAGTATGGTGGTGGAGGAAGTGGGACGGAACTAGGAACCAAACTGCGCCGAATGGTTTTGGGTCGAGGGCAAAAAAAGCAGCACTTGGCTCCGATTGGTTATGCCCGGCCAAACGTCGGCCGATTCGGCCGAAAAGCTCGCCAATTTTTATCTTTCCGGGCGACGTGGCCCACCCATGTCGCCCGACGTCGCCCGTTCTGCTGCTGTCGCCCGAATCAGCGGCTCCCATAGAGAAATAATGGACGTCGGGCGACGTCGCTTTATCACCCCCCTGCCGTTAAAACGTAGGGTAAGATGAATACTAGGATCCATAAATGAGGCAAAGCTGAAGTCTCTCCGTTGGCTGCTACAGATGAATTTGAGAGATACATGAGGCAAAGCTGAAATCTTTATATACACATATAGCAAAATTTCAGCTTTGTCTCATTTATCTCTCAAATACATCTGTAGCAGCCAACGGAGAGACTTCAGCTTTGCTTCATTTATGGATCCTAGTATTCATCTTAGGAGCCATACAGAGGCATAGATGATCTTTAGGTGATCTTAAAATGAGAAATAAACGTGATTGCTCAAGAGACGCTTCTGAGCTTAAACTGAGAAGCATTTTTCCCCCCTCTGGGTAGAACAAACACCCGAGGTAATGATGAATAAATGAACAAATAAATAAAGACGTGCATGGGTCAAAATACTTTTTCTTTTTTGCTGTGTTCCTTGTTTTCTGAATGTTATCTGGCTCCCACATGCAGCCATTAGCCTACATTGGGCAGCTGCTCTGAAACCGGGGGATCTAGGCATGGGCATTGGGGTCTGCCCCACCAAACACCATGGCATGCAAAACAACCCAAGATATTTCGAATCAAAGTGCTTCTATTTAAAATTATTTGAAACACTACTACTGCTACGAACTAACTACAACTGTGTCACCACTAAACCAACAGCATTTCATCACTGAAAACAGAAAACTCTCTGAGTCAGACCTTTAGCTTTATGCATGCTGTGTGTCTGTTGCAACTTCAACAACAACTGATGATATTATTGATGCTTTACTTGACTAATAAAAGTCCTGTAACTGAAAATAGTATGGGAGCTGTTTGTCAGGTATATCCTGACAACAGCCGCTTAAATGAAAACAGTTGCTTAAATGAAAATGGTATGGGTGCGGCTTACCCCCCCCCCACACCCCCCCCCTTCAATTGGGAAAGGTTAGATCCGCCCCTGGGGGAAGGTATGACCATTTACAATTATATTCAATCACAGGGTTGGGCAATGTTTGGACTAAGCTGGTCTTGTATCAGTGTTTAAGATCATTATTTTTTAGACTTGTGTGGCATTCAGACATCGTGTCCTGACACTTCATCCAACAGTCATGCAGCAAATGTCACCCTTTAATGATTTATTACATTATTAATTAATAGCGCTGAGGTACTTCTGTCTAATTAGTCGTTTCTTGTATATACTCTATATAGCGTGTCAGCGTGTGGTCTGCATTATTGTTTTTTTTTTTTCTTGCTTGATGTTTTTTTTTTTCCTTTTTGGCCATTTTCGGTAATCTTTTGAGGGGGTACAGATAGCATCTGCCGCCGCGTCCCTACGGACAGGGGACCGGCTGAGGACCAGTGTTGCCAACTTGGCGCATTTGTCGCTAAATTTAGCTTTTTTAGACCGCCCCTAGCGCCACAAATTAGTGAAAAGCTCCTGGCGGAAAATCTATTAAAACCCTCATTTTTCACCATGTTTTCCTCCTATGACAGTGGTTTTCAAAGAGTGGTGCCTAGGCTGTTAACCAAAATATGCAACTCTTTCAGAGCATTTTTTAAAAAATATTCATCATTCATCATCATGGTGTTAGCCAAGTCAACACAACTAGAGAATGTAGAATATTAATGGCCATTACATTCTCTAGCTGTGTGCTTCCGTCTCTAGTGCTTCCCTTCCAGGCAAGCATCTAGCCTAGCGCATTCTACTGCGTTTTGGAAGTGCCACTAGTGCATTTTGGATTTTGGCAGTTGGCAACACTGCTGTGGACAGGGGACAGGCTGTGGGAAAGTATATAAAAGTGCCAGTGAAATGACGATCCTCTCATCAGATGGGACGGCAATTATAGTGTCTCCTGAGCACCACCCACCCTCCGGCATGTCGTCGGTCGTCTGGTGCATGGCGCGGCGCGGCGTGCTCCCCAGCAGTCTGTCCGTCCCGTGGTCACGTTTGTGTGTTTGTTTTTGTCACTCAGAGATACAGTAGGTTGATTATTTGTTCACAGATCCCAGGTTTGATTTCTGCCTGATATACTAGTTAGAGCAGTGGTTTTCAACCTTTTTGACTCCAGGGACCACCACTTATTCAGCATTTGAGCCACGGACCACCATTTGATTACATTTTCACGCCAAGGACCTAAAATTAAAGAATTCTTTTGTTTTTGCCCACAATTCCAGGCTGGATTTTGCCAACAAAACAGTGTAGACTTCTTAATTAAGCGATGCTAATTCAGATGATGAATATTTTAACTCTTGAGTGTGAGAAAATGAAACCAAATGGACCCGCAAGGGTCCATTTGGTTTCATTTTTACATTCCCAAGAGTTACATCTGGTTAACCAACTTTCCATCATTTAGCCTGGGGACCACCTGTAACCTTCTCAGGGACCACTGGTGGTCCCCGGACCACCTGTTGAAAACCCCTGAGTTAGAGTGAACAGCAGCACGTTTCTCTTGCACATACTTCAAGCGCCATGAACCCTTGGTTGGGTTAATTGCCCAAATTGCCCACCATCACATTTCAACATTGCACTATGATGTCACTGAGCATCATAAAGCTACTGAAAGACTCGTCCACCTCAGACATCAGCAACATTATGATGTCACTGAGCATTATGAAGCTACTGAAAGACCCGCCCACCTCAGACATCAGCAACATTATGATGTCACTGAGCATCATGAAGCTACTGAAAGACCCATCCACCTCAGACATCAGCAACATTATGATGTCACTGAGCATCATGAAGCTACTGAAAGACCCTCCCACCTCAGACATCATTATGATGTCACTGAGCATCATGAAGCTACTGAAAGACCCATCCACCTCAGACATCAACAACATTATGATGTCACTGAGCATCATGAAGCTACTGAAAGACCCATCCACCTCAGACATCAACAACATGATGTCACTGAGCATCATGAAGCTACTGAAAGACCCGCCCACCTCAGACATCATTATGATGTCACTGAGCATCATGAAGCTACTGAAAGACCCGCCCACCTCAGACATCACAACATTATGATGTCACTGAGCTTCATGAAGCTACTGAAAGACCCGCCCACCTCAGACATCACAACATTATGATGTCACTGAGCATCATGAAGCTACTGAAAGACCCGCCCACCTCAGACATCAGAAACGGTATGATGTCACTGAGCATTATGAAGCTACGGAAAGACCCTCCCACCATTATGATGTCACTGAGCATTATGAAGCTACTGAAAGACCCGCCCACCTCAGACATCTCAACATTATGAAAATTGCAAGAAAAAAATATCCAGGTTTAGTGTTCTAAGGTAAATTTGTATTTCTAAATACAAATACAATACAGGGCAAGTACATTCACAGCTAGAGACGTGGAATTTTAAGTCCGCAGTCAAGTTATTTTTACATTGCAGTCAATATTTTATTTAAAGCTCTATTGATAATAAAAACGGCGTTCCTCATTCTAAGGGAATATATTCAACACAGCAACATTATAATAAATAGCTTCATTAGCATTAATGTTTTTCTTCTTTTCCCTCAATATAGGAGGTTGGCATTGCTCAAACCTTAACCCACTTTTCTAAATATTTTTTTATCCCACGATTTTGCAACCCATTTTTTCACCCAGTGCCAATTCCTAATGTGATCCTGGGCTCTACACACCCTCCACCAACCTGGGGAGGCAGCGGACTGGCCTCATGCTTCCTTCAATACATGAGGAGTCCAAGCTGCCTTCTTTTCACCTGACAGGGGGGAGTTTCCCTGGTTGGACGTAGCGCGTGGAAGGAACACGTTATTCCAACCAGTTCCAGTCTCCTCCATCAGGCGCCCGGCTGGCCAGGGGGAGGCAGTTTAGAGTCCAGGATTACAGCATGTTTTTGTGAGGGTATCTACCCTAGGGGACACGGGGAGAACATGCAAACTCCACACAGAAAGGCCCTTTCGCCAACCCCACCTCGGGTATGGGCACTGATGACGCGGAGGAGCAGACACGCCGCCAGCACCCACAGCAGCGCCCCTAGCGGGAATCGAACCCAGGACCTTCTAGCTGTGAGGCGACAGCACTAACCACTGTGCCACCGTGCCCCCGCTAACCCCACTTTTCCGTGAGAATGCATAGTGGGACAAAAAGGAAATAGCACAGACCTCCGAGGACAGATATAGATGTCATCGGCTTTTAAAGGCACTACATTTTCTGGGCCTGGTTGCCATGACCCTATAGGTTAGCAGCGGAGTATGCGTTTAGCTGTCCCTGCTGTAAAGCTGATGGGCAACCACATAAAATTAAGAGGAGCTTATTGGCAGGGGCATCTTTTGACAGATTGTAAACTGGCCCTGAATTCTGCCTAGCGCCCAAACATACCTAACATCAGGGGCGGATTGGCCATCTGGAGTACAGGGAGTTCTCCCGGTGGCCTGGACAGTTTTTTTTTTTTTTTTTTTTTTTTTTAAGTCCAGGGCAGGCCAGGGCGCCAGGCCCAGGCCAGGCAAACTAGTGTTTCTATCCTCCAAAAAAGGAAAGGTGTCCTACACCAGAGCCTTCAAGGAGAGTTGCCATATTCCCGTTCACTCCTGTGCGCCAGGGCACTGCACCCGCAAGGGTCCATTTGGTTTCATTTTTACGCTCTCAAAGAGTTACATCTGGTTAACCAGCTGCCCCCCCCCCCCAGGGTGGCCTGACAAAGGCAAAATTGTCCCAATGGTGGGAAAATATGTGCCAATCGCCCAAACATACCTAACATGTAAAACACTCGCCGAATGAGTCACTAAAACACGGTTTTGGGTGCTGCCAACGACGTTTACGTGCTCCGCCGACGTGCCAAAGAAAACTCATAGATCAGAGCACACAAGAGAGGCCTAGTGTGCATCGGTGTAGTATGGGAACCCTGCAGTTATTCCATTATGAAAAAATGTAAAAAAGAAAGAAAGGGAAAAAAAGAAACAAACCTTATTAGGTGTATTTAATAAAATGTGTGCGCTAGTATAATATTGCATGTGGGAAAAATAGGGTTCCTCCCTTATCTGTTAAAAGGATCCCTGGCCAATAAGGCAAATATGCATTAAAACATTCTCTACTCTGAAAACAGGGGTTTTCAACAGGTGGTCCGGGGACCACCAGTGGTCACTGAGTGGATTCCAGGTGATCCCCAGGCTAAATGATGGAAAGTTGGTAAACCAGATGTAACTCTTGGTTAACCAGATGCAAGTCTCTCTCAAGAGTTAAAATATTATAAAATATGCATCATGTGTTAGAATGTAGAGGGTTAATGGTCATTTTGATCTGTATGTTTAGGAGGGTTTTGTTTCCCAAATGCATATTGTGGACAAAAGCAAAAGAAATCTTTAGTTTTGGGGTCTGTGGGGCTAAAATGTCATCAGATGGTGGTCTGTGGCTCAAATGCTGAATAAATAGTGGGCCCTGGTCTGAAAAAGTTTGAAACACAAATGAAATAGTAAAAACACGAACTTCTGTAGCAAGTTCATGATGTCATATGTAATATGTTAATGTGTGGTCTATAGCCATATATGGAATGCATATGCTAATAGTAACAACACGATACTTCCTGTAGTTAAATTATAAACATTAAAGCGATACTTTAAATAGGCCTACTTTTTATTAGCATGTGTGTTCCATATATTTCATATGGCTGAACACACATGGACTTTATGACATCATTAACTTATGACAGGAGCAGCTCCTACTGATTGAAAGCTTCTCAATGAAAGAAATACCAGGGGTTGACACTAAGGTCTCCGAGGCACTTGCCCATCGGGGCAAGTGCAAGTCAGGTTCTACTTGCCCTCTGGTCATGGTCACTTGCCCCCCAAAAATATTTTGAGAACGTAAAAATATTTTGAGAACGTAAAAATGAAACCAAATGGACCCTTGCGGGTCCATTTGGTTTCATTTTTACACTCTCAAGAGTTAAAATTCATCATCTTAATTAGTCATTTTGATGTGTTAATTTGCCTGTTTTGTTCCCCAAATCCAGCCTGGAATTGTGGACAGCTAGAAAGCAGGGAAAGACACAGAGGCAGAGTGCAATGACTGCCTTCAAGATAAATTTATCTTGTGTTGTGTTATAGTGCACTAAGTTGCACACTTGCCCGATCGGGCAACCAGGTAGCAGTCTTCACTTGCCCCACCATTTTTTTTACTTGCCCCGGGCAAGCGGGCAAGTGTTAGTGTCAAGCCCTGAATACAATATGCACATTTTTTAAATCTTTTTGTTTCGGTTATAGAGGGCAGGTATAATATTTTAAGGTGTATGTTTTAAGACCATGCTTATACTTTTGACCAAGTATGCATGGAGTCAGAATATACACTTAGATTGTCATGTCTCATTCCAAGCCGAATTACAGATATTACCGTAATCAAACATAAATGAATTAGCTATAGCACTCACAATACAAAAACAGAAACTTAAAGGACTGCTTCACTCATTCAGTGTTTAATTGTGCCAACACCACACATTAATCTGTTTAACAAGACAAATTGGTATAATAGATGACGATCGTGAGCTGACAGACTCATGAGCCAACTCCTGACTGTATATATTCATAATATTAACAATATCTGCCGCCCTGGTCTAGATAGGCCTCTAAAGAAAAAAGAAAATGCCCTTCTAAAGCCACAAGCCACATCTTGTTTTCATTCCGCAGATATTTATATAATATACATCTCTTGGAATATACACTGGATGTGAAATGGACCAAAGTAATACAGGGGGAGAAAAATGAGCCCAATTCTCGACCCGCAGCAAAAAAAAAAAAAAAAAAAAAAAAAGGGGGGGGGAGAGATTTAAGAATGTGGCCTCGGACTTGGCACAAATATGGAAGAGACAGTCACGAACCGAGTGCGGGCAATAAACAACAAGTCACGCAAAAGTACACTTCACATGCAACGCAGCGAGTCGGGGATTCACTTAACCGTTTTTTTTTTTTTTTTTTTGTCGAGGCCTGTATTCCCTGTGGGCGCAACTCGGCTTACACACATGACCCTCTTTTGTTTTTAATTTGTATATCATTCCAGCGGAGCGCAGCGTCCGGCCGGCGGCCATCGAGGGCTGGATTATTGATCTGAATAACAAGTGCGCAAAAAAGACACTATATTCAAGGACGATCTGAATAAAACGGATCTCGATGCCAACTACGTTTCGTATACTCGGGGACAATGGAGAGAGAGAGAAAAAGAAAGGTTTGGCCCTCTCAACCCCTCCTCCTCCCTTCTGAGAGCTGTTCCCTTCTTGCGTCATCCGTCCTCATTAAAACAATACACGGCAGACTTGAACGCGCGGGGCAGGGCATTAATGACCGCACAGATTAATCGTGAATCATGGTCTCTGGTCGTGTGTCAAATAAATGGGCGATGCGTCGACTTCCCACGCATGAGGGCTTGTTGCTGCTCTGTGCTGCATGCTGTCGGACTGGACTGGAGCGTCGTTAACACTTGGGTAGAGTTGTTTCCTCTTAATGGGAGCATATAATTAAGCAGCTACTAAATACTTCCTTTTTGCCAACCGATCCAGGAAAGGAACCTCCTGGATAGAGATAACAGTAATAACACAGCAGCGGGTGGGGGGAACACTAGTAGCCAGTAGGCCTAATAATACTATTGAAAAAATATCAAATCTACAAGCTCGTGGCACGCTATGAGCTTGTGGGTCTGATAATTTTCAAAAACCGAATATATTATTATACATTATTGAATATATTACTTCAGGAGCAAACATTCTTAACTGAAATCTTTGATTCTGGGGGATCCCTAGAACAACATGTTTTCACATGGGGGTCCGGGGCGTAATGCAGATAATTCTGGTGATCATTGGCATGAAATATGTTGAGCATCACTGACACAGGAACAAAGATTTTTCAGAAAAACTGGAATCTAGTATCAGAAACTAGAATCTAATGTCGGAAACTAGAATGTAACGTCAGAAACTAGAATGTAGCAGCAGAAACTAGAATCTAACGTCAGGAACTAGAATCTAGCGTCAGGGACTAGAATCTAGTGTCAGAAACTAGAATCTAGTGTTGGAAACTAGAAACTAGCGTCAGAAACTAGAATTTAGCGTCGGAAACTAGAATCTGGTGTCAGAAACTAGAATCTAGCATCAGAAGCTAAAATCTAGTGCTAGGAACTAGAATCTCTCACTAAAAACTAGTGTCAAGACAAAATGTATTAATGACCGCACAGATTAATCACGAATCATGGTCTCTGGTGTGGGTCCGAACAGACTGGACTGGAGCGTCGTTAACACTTTGGCAGAGTTGTTTCCTCTTAATGGGAGCCTATAATTAAGCAGCTAAATAACTAAATACTTCCTTTTTGACAACCGGTCCAGGAAAGGAATAGAGATAACAGTAATAAGACAGCGGCGGGTGGCGGGAACACTTGTAGCCAGTAGGCCTAATAATACAGAGGTTTTGCTGTTCGTGAGACTCGGCTATCAACAGCCGCCTACGACACTGTCTGGCATCGTGGTTTACACCTAAAGCTGTTAAGGACGATCCCGGACCGGCACATGGTCAGATTCATCATGGAGATGCTGTCGAAGCGCAGCTTTGTCCTTCAGACCAGTGATGGTCAGACCAGTAGACTTAGGAGGTTGAAGAACGGCGTCCCTCAAGGCTCCGTCCTTTCGCCAATGCTGTTTACATATTTACATTCAGGACCTGCCGGACACAACATCCACCAAATATGGCTATGCAGACGACTTGGCCATCATGCTCCGACGCCCATCATGGAAGGCTATGGAAGACGGCCTCAACCCTGACATGAACAACATCCTGGCTGACTACCTCCATAAGTGGCGTCTCCAGCTGAGCATAGGTAAACAGTCTCTGCAGCTTACCACCTCAACAACCGGGAGGCAAAGAGGGAACTGGAGGTGTGCGTCGGTAATAACCGTTCCAGCAAGTCCCCAAATATCTTGGTGTACGCTTGGACCGAACCCTGTCCTACAAGCAGCACCTTGATGAAGTGAAGGCCAAGACAACAGCAAGGGTCTCGCTCATCCACCACCTGGCAGGCTCAACTTGGGAGCTTCCCTGCACACCCTATGGGTATCTACGCAAGCCCTGGTCCTACCCGTGGCGGAGTACTGTGCCCCTGCCTGGAGCAGAAGTCCACACGTCAACAAGTTGGACACCACCATTAATAGCCTATTTAATATTGGTAGTACGTCCAACCTACGACGCCAGTAATGAATCGCTCTGTGCTCGATACATAAGCCTCGTGGCCATCCTACCCTCTCCTACGACGGCAGAACGCGGCTTTTGGCGTCATGTTAACAATGTGGACGAGAGCTGCGCTGTAGAGGAGTGTCACCATGGAAACCAGAGACGCCAGTGGAAGAGGTGGATCCAGCCGGTGTCGCCTGCTTTCTTAACTATGTTGGGCTTCTGTTGCAACTGCGACGGACCACGCCTACTGTTCTCGTCGTATCCAAGGCCTAGACACGGAAACTTAAATTCCCTGATAGCGCTCTCCGGACAGTAACTGGTTGCCTCAAACCCACCCCTGTGTCCTACCTCCCAGTCCTAGCTGGAATTGCTCCAGCCAGCCTCCGACTGGACGCTGCTACCCTCTCCCTGGCAAGAAAAGCCCAGACTAACGACTGGCACATCCTACATAAAGCCACAACAACACCAGCTCCACGTGGCAGGCTCAAGTCTCGCCGTCCATATAACAAGGCAACGCAAGAGATGCTTCGGACGATCCCGGAGAGTGTGTCCAGAGACGCCTGGCTGGCAGCATCCTGGAAGCAGCCATGGGAGTCGGCTGAGCCTTCCAGCATCCAGCGCTACATCCAGGACCCTGCAGGTGGAGTAAAAGGAGAAGACCTGCCACGCCACCAGTGGACCACGCTGAACCACCTGCGCTGTGGCGTCGGACGCTTCAAATCTTCTATGAAGAAGCGGGGCCTGAGTTTTTCGTCTCAGAATGGCCATGCTCTGCAGTCCAGCGGATTCGACCGTTATCAGTAGATAAGATCAGTTATCACGTTGTCATCAGCAGCCATGCTCTGCAGTCTGAGACGCAAAACCCCTAGACCCCTCCAACCGTAACCCTAAGCCTAAATGCCCGACCCTCAACCTAACCTCACAGGGGATTTAGGCTTAGGGTTACCGTCGGAGGGGTCTAGGGGTTTTGCTACAAACATTGCTACACCCTTCTCTAAACCTACCCCTAAACCTAACCGCAAGCAGATTTGACTGTTATCAGTGGATAAGATCGCAGTTGTCATCTTATCAGTGGAGTAGGCTCCAGACAACATGCTGTCATCGATAAAATGGTGCTGATAAGCAGCCTCCTGGGAATTATCGCTTGATAACGGTAGAAGCGGGTGCAGAGCACATACAGGTAATTACAGACTGCCCCCTACTCAGCCCACCATCAGAAGCTATGGCCTCTTTGACCTTGGACCAGAGACGAGGGCATGGCTGCAAGACACTGAGTTGGCCATCTGATGATACACGAAAGAAGAAGCTATAGCCTAAACAGGGGTGTATTGGAGGGGGGACACAGGGGGACGGCGTTTATGAGATCAACAGACTGCCAGATGGGTCAGCAGAGCATGACCATACTGAGACGAAATTGTCCTGCTGACGAAAACTAATAACTGCGATCTTATCTACTGATAATGGTCGAAGCAGGTAGTGTTACTGCGTTCTCCTTTGTGTCAAATGAAAACCCCTCCAGAAGTTTGGTAAATGGTCCAGCCACAGTATTTCTAGGTTTAGACCGTTTTGTCTCGTACTTCTTGAAGTGAAGCACCTGCACAGCATACCGTGATGGGAATGTGTGAGCCGCCGAACGGCGAGACACGAGAAAACAAACCTGAAGAAGAGAAACTGCTGCTCTTTGTCACGCCATACGGTATCAGATGATCAGATTTTAATATTCTCTTATAAACATTTGCACGTTTGCCAGGTCCTGTGTCCAATGGTGATTTTTATCGAATTTCGAGACGGCAAACACGCTGCATAATCACATTCTCTAGATGTAGTGTCATTTCACAAGCGTTTACAATCCAACCACAACTTCAGAGTAGGCTACTATTTCTTTTCGGAACAACTTCTTTCGTTGCAGTGGCTTTTCGTTGCATTCAGTGATGTGGGTGATTTTGGAAAACACCCCAGTACAGCCCAGGTAACAAGATATGCACATGCACAAGCTCTACAGTATCACAATGTCCTATTTAAGTCATTATAATACAGATGCAAACCATGCCAGCTTGGAAAATCACCAATGGTGGACATTGTAAACAAAGTGGAAATGCAAATTTGGAACTGAAGACTGAAGGAGAGGAAGAATTATGCAATAGCACTGATGACAATATCACAGGGACAAAATCAAACAAGTTGTTCCTGAGAGCACTTTCCAATAATCCATTGTGTCCCGTCTAGATTTCTTGTTTCTGAATAACAAAGATTTGCACCACGTTTTCACGATTTTTCAAAAATAGCAGATCTACAAGCTCATAGCGCGCCACTCGGTGGCGCGCTATGAGCTTGTAGATCTGCTATTTTTCAATAGTTAAAACATAATGCTTAGAACACCAAAACGCGTTCAGTACACTAATTAGGGTTAAAGGTGCTGCAGTATATATGAAAGACTGATTGTTCCAACTTGGGTTATTTGTGGGCAGGGGCGGATCTAGGCATGGTCATGGGGGGGGGGGGGGGGGGGGGGGGGGGGGGGGGGTAATGCCCCCCTAAATGCCCAGTCTGCCCAAACATGATGGCATGCAAAACAACCCAAGATATTTTAAATGAAAGTGCTTATATTTAAAATGATGTGAAACACTACTACTGCTACTAACTAACTACAGCTGTGTCACCACTAAACCAACAGCATTTCATCATTGAAAACAGAAAACTCTCTGAGTCAGACCTTTAGCTTTATGCATGCTGCGTGTCTGTTGCAACTTCAACAACAACTGATATTGATGCTTTACTTGAGTAATAAGTCCTGTAACTGAAAATGGTATGGGTGCGGCTTCATCGCCCGTGGCGCGACGCGGCGATGAAGATGCCCCATAGCATTTTCTTCTGCCCCCCCCCCCCCCCCCCCCATTGGGAAATGTTACATCCGCCCCTGTTTGTGGGGATAGAAACTACACATGGGAGCACTAAAACACACAAATAAATGAATAAATAAAAGTTGAATTTCATGCTATTCCCCATTTAGGTGAAATCAATAAATATACCTTTAAAAGATAACATACATTCACAAATACACAGATCCAGTTTTAGGCTCTATATCAGTGGTTTTCAACCTTTTCATATCAGCATTTGAGCCACAGACCACCATTTGATGATATTTTAGCCCCACAGACCGCAAAACTAAAGATTTATTTTGTTTTTGTCTATAGAAACAAAACAGAACATACAGATAAAAATAACCATTAATCTTCCACATTCTCTAGTTGTGTAGACCTGGACTAATTCACATGATGAATATTTTCCATTTGGTCCATTTGGTTTCATTTTTACGCTCTCAAAGGATTACATCTGGTTAACCAACTTTCATTTAGCTGGGGACCACCTGGAACTCTCTCAAGGCCACTGGTGTTCTCGGGACCACTGGTTAATAAACACTGCTCTATACGTAACATTCCTAGGCAGCCAGAGGTAAAAGCTTGTTTTCATTGTTGACTTTCTAAAATACTGCAAATCTATACTACGCACATGTATTGCCAGGAACAATGCAACCGGGCACATGTTTGTCGTTTTGGCTGCCTATAGGAAAAAGAAATGCGGCCGTTATCTTTAAAAAGTTTTATTTATGGCCTTTATGGCATCTTAGCCGTGTGATATCCTGGATAACATTTCTGGGGGCGAGGTTGTTGACAATAAACCTGCCACTCGTTTTCTTATGATTTACAGGAGCTGGATGAAATGCGGCCCCACGACTACATAACCGCCGCGGAAACAATATTCCTTTGGAAGTGAAAACCCCACAGCAAAAAAACGGTAATGGCTTTCCGAAGACTTGCAAAGTACGTATTATATGACTGGGTCCTGCCGTCGCCCCTATCTAAAAGCAACCATGACTTATTGTTTGGAGTTACAGTAATACGTGTAAACAGACTTAAGCCTGTCAGGGTGTATTAGAACGGTGAATTTTCCGCCCCATGGCCACGTCCCAGAACCATTTCAAAGATTCATGTCGTGTTTACGGCGCAGCGCGTGTGTGTGTGATCCCGCGGGCCGCTAGAGTTCAAAGAACAGGTTACACACCCTCCCGTTTTCCCCCGGAAAAATACAAAGGCGCAGAGACGGTTTAGTGACCTTTACACCTTGGGGTTGTGCGCGGCGTACAATCAATCCCAGGTCAGCATGTGGTTCTGTTCATCCCTCTCCACCTTGAGGTTCTTTTTTTGTGTGAAAAGATGAAGTAGATAGCACGCAAAGGCGCAACAGACCCTCCTTAAAGGGCCACCTCCTCGCTAGTCCAGATGCAGCCTTTCATCTTTTTTTCTTCTTCTTAGAAGCACATTTTCTGTAATGATTTCTGCTCTGACAGAAGGTCTGCGTATGATCAGAGCAGTGAGACAGACAGACAGACAGACAGACAGACAGACAGACAGACAGACAGACAGACAGACAGACAGACAGACAGACAGACAGACAGACAGACAGACAGACAGACAGACAGAGATCAGGCATGCATGTCATTTATTCCCCCTGAATCTGCAAGGTATTTCATAGTGGAGGATTTTCAGGGCCGGGTTGTTTGTGTTGTGTGTGGGTGGGTTGTCAATAACGGGAAGGGGGGGTTAAACAATATGCAGCCCCCCCCCCTTCCCCCCGTTATTGACAACTTTTCTCGTTCTTGTAATAGTAATTGGTGACATGCTAAACCCCTTATCCTTTTTTTTTTTTTTTTTTTTTTTTTACTATTTTAAAAAAAGTTTTGGGAATAGTTCAATGTGCCAATCTATTGACACGTTGTGAGCATGTAGACTGGCCATTTGAACAATTGAAAAATGTTTTTTTTTATATACGTATATAGTTTAAAAAAGCCAATGTTTGGCACGGTGGAATGTCTACATAAATACAACACTACAGGGGCGCATCCATCCATCCATACACACACACACACACACACACACACACACACACACACACACACACACACACACAACACACACACACACACACACACACACACCCATACACACACACACACACACACAGGTTTTCAACCAGTGGTCTGGGGACCACCAGTGCTCCCTAAGCCTAATGCATGTGGTCCCCAGTGGTCAATAATTGACCGTTATAGATCTCTAACTCTGAGAGCGTAAAATGAAACCACATGGAACCTTTACGGGTCCAATTCAATTCATTTGTTGCTATTTTGACCCACGTTTGGCCAGTTAACTAAAATTGTGGACAAAAAATTGCGGACAAAAACTCCTTGGTCCTTTTGGTTCCAAACAAGAGACTAAACTCAACATCATAACGGTGGTCCGTGGCTGAAAGGCAGAATAAATAGTGGGCCCTGGTATGAAAATGGTTGTAAACCACTGCTATAAACCAACGGGGGTCAGTGGACAAGTCCACAGCCCCCTTTTTTTGGAGATCAAATAAATGCCATTAAAGTGCCGATTGACCTCCTTTCTGTGTGCTCTTGGTGGTGATAAGACCAGCACCGTGAGGCTCTCCAGACCGCCGCTGTGCCAGACGCAAGATAAACGGCTTCCTCTTTTGAAACGTCTTCTAACTCCTCATTTGGATAAGCAGTTTAATCAGCAAAACACTTTAGGCTAAAAAAGAAAAGAAAAAACACCCATTCCCTCATTAATGTTAGCATAAGCTGCCAAGAGGAGGGCAGCTGTTGTTTGGTCCGGAGTCAGTCTGGACATAGTCCATACGACACCGCCACCATGCACCCCCACCACCATGATGATACACCCCCTACACCCCCACAAGGGCTTGACACTAACACTTGCCCGCTTGCCCGGGGGAAGTAAAAAAAATGGTGGGGCAAGTGAAGACTGCTACCTGGTTGCCCGATCGGGCAACCAGGTAGCACTATAACACAACACAAGATAAATTTGTCTTGAAGGCAGTCATTGCACTCTGCCTCTGTGTCTTTCCCTGCTTTCTAGATATCCACAATTCCAGGCTGGATTTGGGAAACAAAACAGGCAAATTAACACATCAAAATGACCATTAATCTTCTACGGTGTAGACCTGGGCTAATTAAGATGATGAATTTTAACTCTTGAGAGTGTAAAAATGAAACCAAATGGACCCGCAAGGGTCCATTTGGTTTCATTTTTATGTTCTCAAGAGTTACATCTGGCTAACCAACTTAACTGGGGACCACCTGGAACCTGGGGGGCAAGTGACCATGACCTGAGGGCAAGTAGAACCTGACTTTCACTTGCCCGATGGGCAAGTGCCTCGGAGACCTTAGTGTCAACCCCTGCCCCACCATGATGAGGCCTTTGAAGGCAAGCCACGGCACGAGCACTAGTGTTGTCCACCATGTACGCATTTAAAGGTGCACTGAAACGGAAATGGAGGGCAGTGTTGCCAACTGCCATAATCCAAAATGCAGTAGTGGCACTTCCAAAATGCACTAGAATGCGCTCGAGAATTGTTTTTCATCGTCCGTGGCACAACAACATCACAACAACATCACAACAACAACAACAACAACAACAACGATTGAATGGCTGTTTATGGGAACGATGCACAATCCCGTGATATTTGCAACAAGAGCTAGCAAAATGACACCAACGATGCCAACTGAATACTAATATCAATTGATTAATCAAAAGGTCTATAAAGAAGTGATTGACGTTGATCAACGCCATTGGCCACAACAATTGTTACCATCAACACCAATGGCGGTAAAATGGTTCATGGAAAAAAGGCTCAGTATGTCAACAAGCAAAACAAAATGTTTTCATGACGTTTGTTTGAATCTTCATGTTTAAAGCCACATGAGTCTCTGATGTCGAATCCACCAAAGTAGGACTGCCGCAATTATTGTGGCTTTGTGACATGAATAGCGTTCCATGTCCCGAGTTATTAAGGAAACGCACAACTGCATATTCACATGTTTGAAGTAAAAGGCGATGGATTGAAGCCGGGGGCATACAGATGTTTGGAGGCTCTCACAAACAGAGGAACTGGAATGGTATCATTTACTATAGAAGGACGGAATTATTACGATATCAAAAGCAGATGATGGAATCATGGAGGTTTGAAGTTTATAAATGTGTCAGTTCAACTCTGCTCTGAAATGCTGGTGTCAACTTTACAGAGTCATACGGCAGCACATGTGAGACCTGTGACAGACACAGCGCTACACTACGCTGTTAGGAGACATCTTTTAAGTCCGTTGGCGGCCTTTCATTACGCAACTAAAACGCTGCAGTGCATCAAACTTCAGCAAGATGTGCAAAGCACACACTCTACAGTGGGAGAAACGGGACACACAAGGCCTGACTGGAGTCCTGACTGACTGGGTTAAAGGGGAATTCCACCCATTTTCAACATTCGCAAAACGAAGCGTGTAAAGAAGTCCATTAACATGGTGAAAATACATCTTGATGATGTCATCAAGAGGTTTCACCACGTTAGTGGTCCGAAATGATCGTTGGACAGAATTTAATTTGTAAACTTCCTGTTGATTCTCTGCAAACGTCATCAGGGTAACATAAAAGTTTGGGGACACACAATTGGCAGGTGCATTGCGACAGGGGCTGGGTAATTATTCACACCACCTAATAGCCATGCAGGGCTAGATAACTTGTATATGTTGAGACATTTTCATAATACACCACCATACCTTAACCTATAGAAGGAAGAAAATCCAAATTTTCATCATGCTTTACTGTATGTAGCAATAGCATACTCCCTGGGCCTTATAAGTGCAAGCAGGCAAAAATCGAGGCACTCCATCTTTCATATTTGATCGACATTACTACCCCACTATAACTCTAAGGAGCACCATTTCTAGTTTATCTTCAAGGTCTTTCATATGCCAATCAACCCATTTGCATGCCACTTTTATGTTTTATCCTTTTTAGATATTAAAACGTGTTGCTATTGTTGTACAATGAGCTCATTGGTGCGTTGCCACCAGCACACATTTGAAACAGCTGGACCTCTAAATAGTTCTGCAGTGGAGACTGTTGACAGCATGTTCCAACGATGGAATCAGTGGAATGTTGAGTCTCTTCTTCGCGATGAACTCCAAAAGAATACCTACTGTATATTTATACCTCCCTCCTTGTATGGGGAGTCTGCAGGGCTATACACCACTATCAAACCATCAGTCTGCTTGGTCAGTCTGGGTGTTCCCATCAGGGGCGGATGTAACACTTCCCAATTGGGGGGCAGGAGTAAAATGGTATGGATGCGGCTTCATCGCCCGTGTCGTTTTGCGCCACGGCTGATGAAGGCGCCCCCATAGCACTTTTGGTTAGAGGTATAGGCAATTAAGCATCAGTAATAACATCAGTTGTTGTTGAAGTTGCAACATGCATGCAGCATGCATTGTCCAGCTGCTTGTAGATCTGCTATTGCATTTCCAAAAGTGCTCCTTCGCGGGATTTCAGCCCCTGCTTCTCTAACAATACCGTTCATGACTGAATTTGCATGGTTTGCAAGTGCATGCTTCAAAACCGCGCAAAACACATTAAAGCTATAGTAAGCGATTTCACTTGATTCAAATATTTATAGAATAATATTCTTCTATCTTCTTCTATGGCTAATTGTCACACCCCGGTCTCAGGTGAGCGTAGTACAATATGTGACCCAAGATTTACATCACAGATGGCAACAGAGGTTTATTCTTCCAAATGTGACATCAGAAGAGAGGAGACCAAAATGTTGTTGCTTACAGGAGGATGGTCTTCCTGCTTTCTCTGTCGCACCTCCAACAGTGCCGTGGTGGACTGTGCATGGCAGGGGCGTCCTTGTCCCTGAGCCGAGCCTAGGCCTGACCGCATACCACAACAGGGTAAGTTTTGCTGCAGGGTCATCAGCTGGGGATCACCATTCATGGATGTTTCGCCCCTTACCCAGAACATCTCCTGGTGGCGGGGCAGTGAACAGGGACGTCTCCCCGACACCCCCTGCAGCGCAACTTACCCTGATGTCCCTCCCCAAGACTCTCGTCTCGTCGTCTTAGCCAGAGCCAGTATTTATATTATTAAATATTTATTTAAATATAAGTCAGGCCTTTTAATAAAGTTATTCATTTATATAAATATAACAAGTCCAAATGATTGTGATCAGAATAGAAAATCCATTGCAGCCATGGTTAAAATTAAGAAATCACCTCCTCAGAGCCTGACAACTCCACCAGCACTAGACTTCAGCTCACAGCAAACCACCTGAAAAGGTGCACTTTTCTGAGCTATATACACCCCAATGGCTCCGCCCACGGGACAGGACCAAATGGAAAGGGGTCAACATAATCCACAACATGTCACAATAGCTCAAAAACGGTGCGCAATCACATTTTACACACTGTACACTTCACTCTGTAGTGCTTGTAGATCTGTCCTTTCTTATGTCTTTTGCGTTTTGAGTCTTTTATACTGTGGTTGAGTGTCTCTCTGTGACACAAACTACCCCCCCCCCCGTCCACAGACAGGAGTTGGTCTAGCCCAAATTGCCCCAATTTGTGTTCAGCTGTTTTAAAGACACAGGCCTAGATTTTTGGCACCGCTAAACCCCCTATCCCTTAACTTCTTTGTCTTATTAAACTATTTAATACCCTACTGGCCTGAATATAAGACTATGTTTTTTTCCCAATGGAAATATCCCAAAAAATGGAGTAGTCTTATATTCAGGGGCTATACTATTTGACATCCGATCTTCTTTTTTCTGTAAAAAGGGTCTTGAAAAATGAGGGTCGTCTTATAAACAAGTTGTCTTATATTCGGCAATACGGTATATGTGTCAATACTAGATCGGCCTGTCGAACTATTCCAAATAATATAAGGATAAGGAGGGATATAAGAGAGTGTAAAAATGAAACCAAATGGACCCGCAAGGGTCCATTTGGTTTCATTTTTACACTCTCAAGAGTTACATCTGGTTAACCAACTTAGCTGGGGACCACCTGGAACCCTCTCAGGGACCACTGGTGGTTCGCCGGACCACCTGTTGAAAACCCCTGATATAAGGAGTTCCTCCCTCTCCCCAGTGAGCCGCTCCAGGCGTGAAAAATAAGACGTAGTTTCAGTTTGGACTTTGGGAGAAAAGCCTTTCGTCCAATCAGGATGAGTGCCCTTCCTCCGGTCAGGATGGAGTGGGGGCGGGCCTTGGTGCATGTTTATGGCGGCTGTGGCTCAGGAGGTAGAGCAGGACGGCCAATGATCCAGTGGTCGGCGGTTCGAATCCTGGCTCCTCCTGTCTACGTGTCGAAGTGTCCTTGGGCAAGACACTGAACCCCACCTTGCCTCCAGTGGTTGCCACTGTTGGTGTATGAATGTGTGAAGTTTAGGACGCTGAGCGTTGACTGTTCACCGCTCTACTTCCCAATGTATGAATGAATGGACCATTGTAAGCACTTTGAGTATACACGCTGTGCATAGAAAAGCGCTATAAAAATGCAATCCATTATGTGTTGTTGGCCTGTTGCACTGTGCATCGTGTGCCTGTGTTGGCCTGTTGCCTTGTTTTCTCTGTGCGCTTTGATTCATTCAATCGACAAGAACACATTTAAACCGGAGTTCTACCCCCAATTGTCTCTGTCAGAGACTCTAGTCCTCTCTGAGTTAACAGCCAGGCAGGGGCGGATGTAACATTTCCCAATTGGGGGGCCAGGGGAAAATGGTATGTGGGCGAAGTCGCGCCCATACCATTTTCAGTTACAGGACTTTTATTAGACAAGTAAAGCATCAATAATAACATCAGTTGTTGTTGAAGTTGCAACAGACACGCAGCATGCATAAAGCTAAAGGTCTGACTCAGAGAGTTTTCTGTTTTCAATGATGAAATGCTGTTGGTTTAGTGGTGACACAGCTGTAGTTAGTTAGTAGCAGTAGTAGTGTTTCACATCATTTTAAATATAAGCACTGAAATATCTTGGGTTGTTTTGCATGGCATTGGCTGCCCCCCATGCCCACGCCTAGATCCGCCCCTGCAGCCATGGTGATGGAGCTGTTGCTGACAGCTGTATTTCATGTCTTCTCTAAGTATCCTCCTGGCCAGCCAGCCCTCGTTCCTGTCTGACAGACATGTTTCAGGTCTTCTTCTCTAAGCATCCTCCTGGCCAGCCAGCCCTCGTTCCTGTCTGACAGACATGTTTCAGGTCTTCTTCTCTAAGTATCCTCCTGGCCAGCCAGCCCTCGTTCCTGTCTGACAGACATGTTTCAGGTCTTCTTCTCTAAGTATCCTCCTGGCCAGCCAGCCCTCGTTCCTGTCTGACAGACATGTTTCAGGTCTTCTTCTCTAAGTATCCTCCTAGCCAGCCAGCCCTCGTTCCTGTCTGACAGACATGTTTCAGGTCTTCTTCTCTATGTATCCTCCTAGCCAGCCAGCCCTCGTTCCTGTCTGACAGACATGTTTCAGGTCTTCTTCTACGTCGACCCATCAATGTGTCTTCAGCAGCTGTCGCCAACGCGCGCGCGCGCGTGTGTGTGTGTGTGTGTGTGTGTGTGTGTGTGTGTGTGTGTGTGTGTGTGTGTGTGTGTGTGTGTGTGTATCTCAGCTGCAGTGTGCTCATGCTCACTGTCATGTCCTCAGCCTGTGGTCTCTGTATCTTTCTAGACAGGAAGATCGATGCGACCGCCATGGGCAGCATCGTTATTAATGAAAAGTGACATCATCGCGTGGTTCTGCTAAACAGCAATCAGGGCCTCCCTCTCTCTCTCTCTCTCTCTCTCCCTCCCCCCCCCCCCCTCTCTCTCTCCCTCTCTCTCTCTCTCTCTCCCTCTCTCTCTCTCTCTGCGGAGCTCAATTCAATCCAGATGTCCGTTTGATTAAAGGCTTAAACAAGATTGTAGAGGGTGAGAAGAGGGAGGGGTAGCGTAGCGTATATACAGGTCAAACTCCTGGATTCTAAAACAAAGAGTTTTATAATTCTTTTTTTTTTTTTTTTTTTTCAAATAAAAAACACATGCCTGGAAATCCCCCCCTACCCCCCTTCTTCTTCCCATCTCTCTCTCTCTCTCTCTCTCTGCTCCACCAAACATGATGGCATGTGAACAACCCCAATTTTCAAAGATATTTCAAATTGTGCTAATACAGTATTTAAAATGATTTGAAACACTACTGCTACTACTAACTAACTACAGCTGTGTCACCACTAAACCAACAGCATTTCATCATTGAGAACAGAAAACTCTCTGAGTCAGACCTTTAGCTTTATTCATGCTGCGTGTCTGTTGCAGCTTCAACAACAACTGATGTTATTATTGATGCTTTACTTGCATAGTCCTGTAACCAAAAATGGTATGGGTACGGCTTCATCGCCCGTGGCACGAAGCGACGCGGGCGATGAAGCCGACCCCATACCATTTTCACCTGCCCCCCAATTGGGAAATGTTACATCCGCCCCTGTTTCCACTTGATAAGGCGTTACAGGTTTCGCCACTCTAATAGCTGTGGGAAAATAAGATAATGCACAATGTCTCTTCTCTTGCTCCTTAATTGTCCCTCTCATCCCAAAGCTATAGCCTACATGCAATTACATACACTTTACCACGCAGTGCGGGGATATTAAATATAATTTACTTCACATCGCAAAGGAAGACATTAATCCTGGTCCAGATTTCAACATGGCTGTGCATCCATCATCATTTCCAAAACGTTGCTTTTATTTCTGCAGCAGTTTTGTGTGCATACTGCAACCCAAATAAGAAGTCAAAAGGAATGCTTCCATGCACGCAAGCGAAGACGTACAGTACAGTACTGTGTATGGTACCCAGGATGGGGGGGCCTTCATGATGATGCCACCATGACATGCCACCAGATTTGGTGGCATGCCAGCTCATTGGCCTTATGGTTAAAGTGTCTGCCCGGAGATTGGGAGGTCGGGGTTCAATTCCCGGCCGGGTCATACAAAAGACTCTAAAAATGGGACCCAATGCCTCCCTGCTTGGCACTCAGCATCAAGGGCTGGATTGGGGGTAAGTCCCTGTGATATACTAGCGTCATGTCCAGGGGGTGTACTTGTACATCAAGCTGCCTCACGCTACAGAAACAGGAGATAGGCTCCTGATCTGCAGTATATGGGCCTCTATCTCAGCTGGGCCTCATGACATCACGGCCTGGCAAGGCTACTTACTTATGTTTGGTGGGGTGGTCAGGGCATTTAGGGGCAGGGCTTGACACTAACACTTGCCCGCTTGCCCGGGGCAAGTAAAAAAAAATGGTGGGGCAAGTGAAGACTGCTACCTGGTTGCCCGATCGGGCAAGTGTGCAACATAGTGCACTATAACACAACACAAGATAAATTTGTCTTGAAGGCAGTCATTGCACTCTGCCTCTGTGTCTTTCCCTGCTTTCTAGCTGTTCACAATTCCAGGCTGGATTTGGGAAACAAAACAGGCAAATTAACAAACACATCAAAATGACCGTTGATCTTCTACAGTGTAGACCTGGGCTAATTAAGATGATGAATTTTAACTCTTGAGAGTGTAAAAATGAAACCAAATGGACCCGCAAGGGTCCATTTGATTTCATTTTTTCAAGAGTTACATCTGGTTAACCAACTTAACTGGGGACCACCTGGAACCTGGGGGGCAAGTGACCATGACCTGAAGGCAAGTAGAACCTGACTTGCACTTGCCCGCCTCGGAGACGTTAGTGTCAACCCCTGATTTAGGGGGACATTACCCCCCCATGCCCATGCTTAGATCCGCCCCTGATAGCAGCATCGATGGTTATGGATAAAGTCCTGATATGAAGATACATCCGAGCCAGTTTTATTTCCAAAATAGCATCTACAAACAGCCTGTCTGCGTACTAGAGTCAGGGATAGGCCTTGAAAAGCTCAAAGTGGCAGCTATAGATGCAGTCATTTGGCAAAGTCACCGACAACAGGCGTCTAGTAGTCCCCTCCGTTACGAAGGGGATTTTAGCTTTAAAAAAAGAGAGGGGGGAAAAAAAGAAGGGAAAAAAGCAAATGTTACACCTGTCAGAGATGAGGATGAATTAAAGTCTAACACTGTTTTTTCCTCTCTCTCACTCCCACTCACTCGCTAGCTTGCTTGCTTGACCCGTCCTGGCGGGTGTGCCAGACTGCAGCCAGCCCTGCTGCACAGCGGCTTATTTGAACGCACAACATGGCAACCTGAACTGCCACATAAAATGACTCACCTGACAGACACACAGCGGCTGGGCGTGGTGACGCCATGCACCGCGCCGTAAGCATGCATAAAAGGCTCACATTTTCCGCCGCTGGCCAACATTTTGATGAGAGCAAAACGACGACGCGGCCAAAGGGGCTGAAACCAGAGACAGCGGAATACGTTTGCGACCGCAACGGCTGTTGCAACCATTTTGCATAGCAGATGACCATTTTGCATAACCACGACGGCCGCGATCGACGACCATTTTGCAGTCATGGCCGTTTTGCATAACAGTCATGGCCGTTTTGCATAATAGTAGGGACCATTTCATAGTCGCAAACGTTTTTTACACAACAACTTGTCAACTACTTTCCCTACTAAACCTAACTCTGACCCTAAACATAACCTCAGTAAAACCTTTGCTAAAAAACTTAACCTTAACCCTCGACCGTTATGCAAACCGTCGCGAGTGTTACGCAAACCGGTCGCAGCTGCTATGCAAAGCGGCCACGAGTGCTAAGCAAAAACAGTCCACTGTTATGCAAAACAGTGTTATGTTAAAAGGATCCCTGGCTAATAAGACAAATATACCTTAAAACACTGTACTTGCCTTCTATAACTAAAACATGCAGATAAAAACACCTTCAGTACTTTATTTCTTTCATAAATAGTGAATCTTTAACTCAATAGGAAATGCTCCTGTCGCAGGATGATGATGTCACATCAGCATATGCATTCCTATATCCCTATATTCCATAGAGCCAGACCACACAAGGACATATGACATCATCAACCTGTGACAGGAGCAGTTCCTGTTGACTAAAATATTCTCTATTTATGAAAGAAATAAGATGCCAATGGTGTTTTTATTTTATTAATTTAGTTGTATAGGGAAAGTATAATGTTTTAAGTGATGTTTGTCTTGTCGGGATCCTTTTAAATGATCCATTTGCGGTTATACAACCGGTTATAAAACCGTTGTGACGGCCGTCGCGGTCGCAAATGGATTTCCCCCTCTCCTGGCTGAAACATAGACGCATAGTAGCATGCACAGTGCAGCTATAGCTATAGCTATAGCTAGCTATAGCTATAGCTATAGCTATAGCTAGCTATAGCCAGCTAACGCCGCACACGGCACACACTTGTTTTCTTTAGCGTAGATGCTGCTGATGCAGGGCTGGACGCCACGGGTGAAACACGAGAAGCTTTACTATGTTGCTCTTTACACTAGCAGGCATAAACTTTTAACAGTTTACCAAACGGACCTCTGGTGCTCTGGTGGGTGTCCTGTGGTTCTCTCTCTACGTCTGTGATGTCATCCAAAGCTCCTGAGCGTCAGCAATAAGAAACTCTATGTGTTGTTATGATGTCATATAAGCAGTTGGTGATTAACCACATGGGTGGGTGCGGTAGTAGTGTGTGTGTGTGTGTGTGTGTGTTGTGTGTGTGTGTGTGTGTGTGTGTGTGTGTGTGTGTGTGTGTGTGTGTGTGTGTGTTGTGTGTGTGTGTGTAAGGGGCAGTGTTGGTCAATATTACTTAGGAAAATAACTTCTTTACTTCACTGTTATGCACTGTCAAATGGTAATAATGTGGTAATACTGTGTTTTTACCATTTTGACAGTGTGTACCAGTTCCCACTAATATCCAGCAACTTCACACAGCCATTGAAGAGGAGTGGACCAACATTCCACAGGCCACAATTGACAATCTGATAAACTCTATGCGAACAAGATGTGTTGCATTGCATGAGGAAATGGTGGTCACACCAGTACCGACTGGTTCGGAGGCCCATACACCCAATAAGGCTTTTTTTTTTTTGCACATTTCAGGGTGTCTTTTTATTGTGGACAGTCTAAGGCACACCTGTGCACTAACCATGATGTCACATCTGCATCTTGATGTGGCACACCTGTGAGGTGGGATGGATTATCTTAACAAAGCAGAAGTGCTCAATATCACACATTTAAGCAGATTTGTGAACAGTGTTGGAGAGAAATGGTTATATTGTATATCTGGAATGAATTTTAGGTCTTTACGTCCATCCCCTGAAAAATGGGAGCAAAAACAAAAGTGTTGCGTTTATATTTTTGTTGAGTATATATGGAGAAGGAGATGCAGTCCCAGCCGAGCAGCAGGACAGTGAACCCCTTGATAGACGACTGCAACCAACTCTGAGGGAAATTCCCTCTGTGTGTGTCCAGGCTCTTATTAGCTGCTCTGCCTTTTAAGAGCCAAATGTTACACATGCACCACGCAGAGCTCATCGCCAGGGGCGGATCTAGGCATGGGCATGGGGGGGCAATGCCCCCCCTAAATACCCAGTCTGCCCCCACAGAACATGATGGCATGCAAAACAACCCAAGATATTTCAAATTAAAGTGCTCATATTGAAAATGAAAGTCGTAGTGAAACACTACGACTGCTAATAACTAACTACAATTTTGGCACCACTAAACCAACAGCATTTCATCATTGAAAACAGAAAACTCTCTGAGTCAGACCTTTAGCTTTATGCATGCTGCGTGTCTGTTGCAACTTCCACAACAACTGATGTTATTATTGATGCCTACCCTTGTCTAATATACAGTAAGTCCTGTAATCAAAAATGGTATGGGTGCGTCTTCATCTTCACGCGCCACGGGTGATGAAGCCGCACCAATACCATTTTCTCTTGCCCCCCCAATTGGGAAATGTTACATCCGCCCTGCTGTCGTCAGAGCTGCTATGATGCTATCTGTTGGTGTAAGCAGCATGACAGCCGTGTCACACGGCAGCTAGCGAGGAGGAACTCATTTAGGGTGGAGCGCCACCCTGCACATCATACAGAGAGGCAGAGAGAGTGTTAGAGTAGGCAGAGAGGTGTTAGAGTAGGCAGAGAGAGTGTTAGAGTAGGCAGAGAGAGTGTTAGAGGCAGAGGAGTGTTAAGAGTAGGCAGAGAGAGTGTTAGAGTAGGCTGAGAGAGTAGGCAGAGAGAGTGTTAGAGTAGGCAGAGAGAGTGTTAGAGTAGCAGAGAGTGTTAGAGTAGAGAGTGTTAGGCAGGCAGAGAGAGTGTTAGAGTAGGCAGAGAGAGTGTTAGAGTAGGCAGAGAGAGTGTTAGAGTAGGCAGAGAGAGTGTTAGATTATAGGCAGGGCCCACGGAGGCAACGGTGGCACAGTGTTAAGTTTAGGTGCTGACCATTACGTCATCAACTAAACCGGACTTTTCGAAAATAATTTATATAAAGACGATTACAATGCAGACAAAGCCAACTCGGGTCGTGACAAATCATGATGACACACACAATCTTTTGGGACGATCAAATAATTTCTAAAATGAAAAACGAAACAAAAAGTGTTGTATCCTGCCGTTTTTTACTTATTGCTAATTAGATATTATATGATGATATTGTTTGTCATCATGATTTGTCACGACCCGAGTTGGCTTTGTCCGTGGCGAAATCGTCTTTATATGAATTATTTTCGAAAAGTCTATGAGAAAAATGAATGGGGAAAAACACTTCTGGAACAGGGGTGGTGACGTCACTGCGCAGTCTATACCGGTAGTGTATTAATGCTCTGTCTGGAGAGGAGGGCGGCTGTTTTACGAAGGGGGTAAAAGGGTCATGGGGACTGCATGAAGAAGCCCCATTTGATGTTGATGTGTGCACGTTCCTGGACTAGCGGGACAGATGCAGATGCAGAGGAGGTAGGAATGACATAACGGCCAAAACTCCACGGCGGACAGAGGCGTAAACAGGGCAGTGTGTGTGTGTGTGTTGTGTGTGTGTGTGTGTGTGTGTGTTGTGTGTGTGTGTGTGTGTGTGTGTGTGTGTGTGTGTGTGTGTGTGTGAGGCCTGACCCCTCAGTGTACGTGTTTTGCTTTAGCCATTAATTGTTTGTTTATTTACAGTGCGTCTGTCTGGTTCATTCTGTGGCTGCATGACTTTATATGTGCTGACAGACAGGGAGGCTGTTGGATCATCTGCATACGCTGCTGCACTACCATCTGGATGTGTGGCACTGAAACAGGTTATTGATGCTTTACTTGCCTAATAAAAGCCCTGTAAGTGAAAATGGTATGGGTGCGGCTTCATCGCCCCCGAATGGGAAATGTTACATCCGCCCCTGGCAGAGACTCGCAATGGACGGGACATCATCGCTTAGTGCAGGGGCGTTTTTGCCATTATAGGCAGACTAGGCAGTTGCCATGGGGGGGGGGGGGGGGGGGGCACTGGGGCTAATAAGCTTCATATGGATAACTAAATAACATTATACTTGTCCTCTATAACTAGAATTGAACATTTAAAACACATATAATATGTTCCTAAGTTTCAAAATAGTTATTTTTTTATCCGTTGAAGGGTGCCATTTTTCTGTGCCTGTCACCAAACGGACCCGTAAGGGTCCCTTTGGTAAAGGGGGGCTCCAGGGAAAATCTTGCCTGGGGCTCTAAATTGCTTAGAAACGCCACTGCACTGAAAAGACACTTATTGGAGTCCTTCGTTAATTTTGAGCGGTGGTGCGCCGTCTCATTGCACAGCTATGTGTGTCCATGTACGTCCATGTGTCTGAGTATGGCAAAACGTATATACTCTACTGGATGTCCCTATGTCTGAGTACTGATTTTTTGTCTGTTTGTTTGTTTGGCATTAAAGGCATATTTAAAAAGAAGAAAAAAAAAAAAACATTTTGGTCATTATAACATCTACTCAGGCTCATGTGAACACCTCAGACAGTTTTTATATTACTTGATTCAGTATTTAGATATTTTATATTCATTTTGTCTGCCCTGCCTCCTTCCTATACTCCTAAAGCTCCATTTTAACGATCATCAAAACACTTTTTTTGGTGACTGTGACTGATTTTGTCCTCTTAATACACGAGCGAGTGTGTTTTACTACCCCTACTCCGATGCCATACCTGCCACGATGTATAGGATACCTGCTGCGACCGAAAACGGTCACCACGCCTGTCGACCGATAACCAATAGTCGTGACCGTTACTATTGGTCGGGACTCATTTACTTTCAGACACACTTTCAGAGACTCGTTTACCATCAGCCACGGCTGGTCTGCCTCGGTCACAAGTTGATTCGAAGGTCTGGTTCAAAAATGAACCAGTATTTCACTGTGTAATGTCCATTATATTTACATTGGAATGAATGAAAGTGTCCAACCCATGGTTGGGAGCTTACGGAAAGGTCTATTGGTATCCAACGGTTAGACTCTTCAGACTCCATCTCAGCCCATAGCACTTGTATTACATACCAACCCACAGTACTTGCTGCAATGACTTATATATTATATATATTACAATGTTTTTAGCGCTTCATTGTATGTTGTAAAATGTATTGGAAATCCTGATTAAATTGTAAACTTTTCACCATTGTAAGTCGCTCTGGATCAAGAGCGTCTGCTAAATGCCTAAATTGTAAATTGTGTAGCCAGGACAACTATTCCATGCAAATAGTGTCAGTTAACAGCCTAAGTCCTACTGCAGTTCATCGTGCAGCGCTATAATAGCTAAAATAAACGCTGCAACATACTGTAGGCCTATCAGGGGTGGATCTGCATGGGCATGGGGGGAGGGGCAATGCCCCCCTAAATGCCTTGACTGCCCCACCAAACATGATGGCATGCAAAACAACCCAAGATATTTCAGTGCTTATATTTAAAATGATTTGAAACACTGCTACTGCTACTAACTAACTAACTACAGCTGTGTCACCACTAAACCAACAGCATTTCATCATTGAAAACAGAAAACTCTCTGAGTCAGACCTTTAGCTTTATGCATGCTGTGTGTCTGTTGCAACTTCAACAACAACTGATGTTATTATTGATGCTTATACTTGCCTAATAAAGGCAAGTATAAGCATGCTTATACTATTGCTTATACTATATGCTTATACTATTGATGTTTATACTTGCCTAATAAAAGTCCTGTAACAGAAAATGGTATGGGTGCGACTTCATCGCCCGTGGCACGAAGCGACACGGCCGATGAAGCCGCCCCAATACCATTTTCTCCTGCCCCCCCAATTAGGAAATTTTACATCCGCCCCTGAGGCCTATTGTCCACTTCTAAAGCTGCTACGTTTGAAAATCAAGAAGAGGAAAAAATGAACAATTTTGAAAGTCCAGTGTGCTGAGGGCATACAAATCCTAATCAAAGATTATGGTCTTGGCAGATTTCATGTTTTTTTTGGCACAGGATGCTGAAGGGCATGAATATAGAGGCTATACAAAGCTAATCTCGCCCCTTAACATCTAAATGGAGGCACACCCTTTAAATGACGATCACTTAGCTCATATAATGGCAGGCATATGGTTTCCACGCTAATTGGTGAAAGTTAACACCCAAGGAAAACTTCAAAGTGCTGTATGACGTCACACCTAATGACGATTGTTTTTTTTTTGTTGTTTGTTTGTTTTGCTTCTACATATCGAAATTGAGATACAAATTGTTTGAGTTAACGTCCGATTCTCAAAACAAACTCAAAACGAACGTCGGAGGTTCCATTCCAAAGACGCTAAAAAAAAAACAATTAATACAATGAGATCCAACAATTTGACGACAGGATTCCATGTGTCTTTTCTTTTTTTCCTTCTTTGGAAAAGACGCCGTGTGAAATGGGAAAACTTTCCATCACTCTTAACAAATAACAATAATCAATTGCTTTTGAATCTCCACCTCCTTTAAAATATATTCTCATTTGCGTTGCGTGTTTTGGGTGATTTGGAAAACCCTCCAGTACCCCCGGTAACAAGACGTGCACATGCACACACTCTACAGCCATTCAAATAACAATATTTGAATTAAGTGGAACCACTTAATACTATACCTTTAACCCCACATTTCAACAAATCTCCAGTTCTCTTCAACACAGTGACACAATGACAGTGGTGTCTGCACTACTAATGGCACATAAACACCATAGAGTACTTTACTAGACTGACCCTATCCATCCATCCCCACTGTCTCACTGATACTCCACTTCAACCATACAATTGTACGTTTGCCCTCTTTTTTCACGCAACAGTGTTATTAGGGGTGTAGTGGAGGGGAGAAGTGGGGGGACAGCGTCCCCCCACTTCTCACATGGCCTATGTCACATGGCCTATGTTTTTTGTCTTGTCATTTACTTTTATGGATACAATTAGGCATTGTAAACAATCTTTTCTAATATGCTATACTCGTTTTAATAGTGTTCTGTGTGTGTTGCGCAAGTGCACGCAAATGCAAGTGTGCATGCACGTGTCTTAAGAGGGAATTCCATCCATTTTCAATATACCTTAGAGATGTTGTGTGGAAACTGGTAAAAAATCTCCCCCCATTCTGTGTTCCTAGAAATGGAGGTCTAAAAAAAAAACATTAGCATGGTGAAATACATCTTGATGGCATCATCAGGATGTGTTTCACCATGTTAATGAGTTTCCTTTTTTTCTGAGAGTGTACAAATGGAACCAAATGGAACCAAATGGACCCGCTAGGGTCCATTTGGTTCACATTTGTACGCTCTCACAAATAAAATTGGTGGAATTCCCCTTTAAGAGGCGTCCCCCACTTCTAAAAGTACCACTATACAACACTGAGTGTTATAGTGCGTTATAGTGCACAAGGCGGAGTACGGCTCCATCGAAGCCGACGCACTCGTGAAAACACACTAGAACTAGAACGTGTACGGACGGTGCATGTAAACAGCTGCCAATTTGCCATGATAAATATTTTAAACTGCAACGGTGGTTCTGAAAAGATCGCAATGTCAACAGCCCCGCTCCAGCCATGGCGAAACACAACAAACATCCTCCCGTCTCTGTTTAGACATCGCAAATACGTCTTATCAAGGTTGCTGGCCTTTCTAAACACAGCCTAACTTCTCCTTTCCTCTCTCTGGTCGAAAGAGACATGTCAACAGGGGCGGATGTAACATTTCCCAATTGGGGGGGGAGGGGGGGGGGGGGGGGGGGGGAGGGGATGGGTGTGGCTTCATCGCCTGTGTCGCTTCGCGCCACTGGCGATGAAGTCGTACCCATACCATTTTCGGTTAAAGGACTTTTATTAGTCAAGTAAAGCATCAATAATAACATCAGTTGTTGTTGAAGTTGCAACAGACACGCAGCATGCATAAAGCTAAAGGTCTGACTCAGAGAGTTTTCTGTTTTCAATGATGAAATGCTGTTGGTTTAGTGGTGACACAATTCCAGTTAGTTAATAGCAGTAGCAGTGTTTCAAATCATTTTAAAGCAGTTTAATTTGAAATATCTTGGGTTGTTTTGCATGCCATTGTGTTTGGTGCAGGGGCAGACTGGGCATTTAGGGGGGCATTGCCCCCCCATGCCCATGCCTAGATCCGCCCCTGCATGTCAAAGACCTCTCTTGGTCCTCAGGATGTCTACTAACCCCCCCACCACCCCCCACAGCGCTGTTTGAAGTTTATCTAACTTCCATATGTACTGTATATGTGTTTTCCCCCAGCAGAGTAAATAATGATTCCCTCTCCGTCTACTTATCGTATCTCCCACCCACCCTGCACACGCTCTTATTTATTATGAAGTGACACTTCGGGATGGGGGAGAACTGCCAGCGATGAACGTGATTCATGGAGCGGACTGTTATGAGGCACTGGAAGGCCTTTAAAATGATAGCCGTCGTTGTCAAAGTCAGTAAACTTTTTAAGTGTAGGAACCGGTCCTGCACAGACATTATGCCTCGTCCCGCGGTCCGGAACCAAAAGCTATATAATCCCCCGCCTCCCTCTCCTCTGTACATTTCTCTTTTCCCCTTTTACCTCCACTATGATTTTTACCTCCATGATTTGCTGCTTCTGACTTTACTGAAGTAGTTGTTTTGTATGTACTGTATGGTATTTGAACGTATTTGAATGTCCTAATGAAATGAACAAGTTGGCCACTATTGTAAACAAGTGTATTCGAGTGTGTCCAATCAGCTTTTCAAATTTGATGTAGTTGTGCTTGAATTGTACTGTAATTCTCCAAGCTGTTATCAGTTTTGTAGCAGTGTGTACTTGACTTGTACTGTAACTCTCATCTCTGTTAAAAAAAAAAAAAACATTCATTCATTCAACAAACTATACTTGGACCAAATTGTCAAGGAAGAGGCATGTGAGCTTGCATGTAATTCATACCATTTATCTGTAGATCGGAGCCAAACTAAAGGGGGTGACCAGGGGTGGACTGGGCAAAAAAAACGGCCCGTACATTTTTAGCGTGATTTGGCCTAGACCGGCCCACCACAACCAGCGTGTGATGGACCTGTTCTACCTGGTATAGTTGGTTAACCAGATGCAACTCTTGACAGCGTAAACGTGAAACCAAATCGACCCTTACGGGTCCATTTGGTTTCATGTTAACGCTCTCAAGAGTTAAAACATTCATCTAAATTGGCCCAAGTTCTAGCTAGAAAATGTAGAAGATGAATGCTCATTTTGGTCTGTATGTTTGACTGTTTTGTTTCCCCAAATCCAGCCTGGAATTTTTGACAAAAGCAAAATAAATCTTTAGTTTTAGGGTCTGTGGGGGACTAAAATGTTATCAAATGGTGGTCCTCCGTGGCTCAAAATTCTGAATGAATAACGGCCCCTGGGATCAAAAAGGGTGAAAACCAGAGCTTTTAATCATACTGTGATACCAGCGGCCCCCTACGGGCCGTGGCCCACCGGGAGACCTCCCTGTACGCCCAATGGTCAATCCGACCCTGGGGGTGACCCCCAGGTAATTATGATTATTGTAAGGGAGGTCATGACCTTGTGTCACTCACACTTTCTTTGTGAGATCAAACTGGGACTCCAGGTTGAAAGTGGTTAAAGTGGTTAAAGTGGTTAAAGTGGCTGAGAGCATTATTAGGGTGAATGAAACATTAAGTTCTGTTTCAGGTCAGACATTATTGACCACTTCCAATAGGGTCCAATCTAGCTCTAGTGAACAAAGAGCAATTTTTGCTTGGGCCTGATTTAAAAACAAACAAACAAATAAATAAATAATCCAGGCATGTGATCTGCCCCAAGGAACAACGTGTTCAATGGAAATGGCACAAACTTGCAACTGGCAATAAATGGCGATATTCCGAAGTGGGGAAAAAAAAGCTCAGCATGTTTACATGGTTACAAAACCAAAAAGAGCCTTAATGAGCCTAGAAATTTCAACCTGGTGAAACATTTCCATTTTCGTTCGGATGGTTTTAATCTTTGAATGAACTTTAAGATAGGCGTTCTGTGTGCTTTGAAGACCACTATAGTGAACATACTGTATGGCTTTCCTTCATTACCTCCAATGTTCTACCACAGTGGTTTTCAACGCTCTCAAGAGTTTAAGGCCCTGCTACACTAGCAATATTTTGAGCAATATCAACTAGCAATGTCAACATCAACAGGTAACATGATGAGACACATGGCAACAGGCAACATTAAAAGGGGAATTCCACCCATTTTCATTTTTTCCTGAGTGCACAAATGTGAACCAAATGGACCCTAGAGGGTCCATTGGTTCCAAAGTCAACGTTGATAGTTGACGTTGCTCAAAACATTGCTAGGTGTATCAGGGCCCTCAAGAGTTAGATTATGTAGCCTAAACATCTGAATTACTTAATTCCCAATAATCTACGTTAGAAAATGTATTAGAAATGTTATTTTGGTTAACATTTTGCCAGTTATCTCCCCCAAATGATGGACAAACACTTGAAACACTAAACTCAACATCAAATGATTGTCTGTGGCTCAAATGCTGAATAAATAGTGGTCCCTGGTATGACAAAGGTTGAAGACGACTGTTCTATCTGTTGTTTTGCTTTTCCTGGAAGGTGACCTCTCTCCTGATAACAGAATCACTACTGGACTGATATAATGACATCCTGCTCTGAAATGAGAGGCCTGTTTTGATTTCTCACAATAAAATAAGTGTAATTTAATTATTTTGTGTATTTATTAAAAGGATCCCTGGCTAATAATTAAGACAAATATGCCTTAAAACACTATACTTGCCTTCTATAACTAAAACATGCAGATAAAAACACCTTTAATACTTTATTTCATAAATAGAGAATCTTTCACTCAATAGGAGGTGCTCCTGTCGCAGGATGATGATGTCACATGAGCATGTACGTCCATATATTCCATAGAGCTAGATCACATGTGACATCATCATCCTACGCCAGGAGCAGTTCCTGTTGAGTGAAATATTTTCTATTTATGAAAGAAACAAGATGCCAATGGTGTTTTTATTTGTTTATTTTAGTTATATAGGGAAAGTATAATGTTTTAAGGAATGTTTATCTTTATTAGTCAGTTATGGCCCACCTCTTACAACCATAAACATGAACCTTGTTTAGAAAAAATAAAGGAAAAAAGAAAGAAAACAGAGTTGTCTTTTAACCACATTAACTGAGAAAATCTCTGTTTTGGGCAAATATTGAACATGCGTCATAACGTGTCAAAATCTGACAAAGCATCTACAAAAAGACAAACATAGCAAGTCTACCAGCTCAAGCTTGTACATTGCCTATTTGTTGTTTAAACAAGTGTAGTAGGATTTCAGGGATTTAAGTGGTTAAGTGAATGTCCCCTCCTCTGTTGTTTTGTTTTGTTTTGCTTTTCACAACATTCCCCATGTGTGAATCTAGTGTAATAATAGGTCTGCGGTAGAGTGTACTGTACAGACCTTTTCTGTGTTAATATCCTCCAAACAATCATATATGAGCCCCGGGAGCTTCTTGGGGTGGGAGCTAACCTCCCATTTGGGCATACCCATATAGGTATTGTGATGTGATGTGTTCCGTCTGACTTACATAGGATCGGGCTCACAATCAGTGTTGCCAACTTGGCGCATTTGTCGCTATATTTAGCGCTTTTTTCAAACGCCCCTAGCGCCAAATTAGTGAAAAACTCCTGGCGGAAAATCTAGTGCTTTTTGGCTGGTGAGTTGGGGTGAAATTGATTGACAGGCGCCAGAGATATAAAACCCTCATTTTTCACAATTTCTCCTGCTATGGACAGTGGTTTTCAACCAGTGGTCCCAGTCTAAATTATGGATAGTTATTGGTTAACCAATAACTATCGGGTCCATTTGGTTTCATTTTTACACTCTCAAGAGTTAAAATATTCATCATGTGAATTAGCCCAAGAGTCCACACAACTAGAGAATGTAGAAGATTAATGGTCATTTAATGGTCATATTCCCTTCAGGCGAGCATCTAGCGCATTCTAGTGACATTTTGGAAGTGCCACTAGTGCATTTGGATTTTGGCAGTTGGCAACACAGGTATCGGGCTCACAATGACCGTACCGTATAATGGTAGCAACAGTACAAGGCCCCTCTCTGCCCCTTCTTATAGGAGTGACTTCTAACCGACGGAATAAGTAGATGTCAACATTCCTGTGAAGTCTGTGTCAGTGTTTTTCATAATCACATTTAGAGCTTGGATCAGATTAAGCATGTACAATACAAGCTTAGCCCATGTGTGGTCTCCCCCCACCCCCTCCCCCACAATCCTATTATTTCTCCATTTTCATTTACTGGATAATACCTGTGGGATATTGTATCATTATTATTGTTACAGTATTAACGTTATTAATATACTGGCGATTGACATGTTGAAGCACATGATGTGCGCACAGTTGGTTCGCACGGTTGGATGTTAAGCCGTTTCCTCGAGCGTTACACATTACTCAGGTTTATTTTTTATCTTTTTGTGTCTCAATTTATTATCTATTTGTTGGTGGTCCAAAAAAAAAAGTTCCCCAGGTTCCCGGTGAGTGAGTGATGCTCATTTGGAGACAGCTAGCACATGTCGCCCCAAACCTCCCTTCCAGGAATTATCCCTGTGTTAACAGCAAAAGAGTAGGCTCTTAATTCTCCTCCTGGGCGATTAGCTATAGTACACACTTCATTCCACAACTGTCGCTAACGCTAACACTGCACTGGGAAAGCACACGCTACAGCCAGAGCCTTATAGTGGGAGAGTTAGGATTTTTGTGTACCCGGAAGCAGAGTGGAGCAGCCAGTCATCACGTGACTAGCCTCGACACCCAGGCTTTCATTTTCGTTCGCCTTGCGCGAAAGCGGAAAGCCTGGACTAACGCACGTTGGAAAGTGGCCTTCAAGTGGGAGTGAACCTTCCGGGGTGGGCGTCGCTCTAAATGATGTGGGGAGGGGCCGGGATGACGACACGTTAGTGAGATCAAATCAGAGCGCAGCTCATCTGCCGTGTGGATGCCATGGCACCCCGCCCCCCCAAGGCCAAAATCATTGGGGGCTAGACCAGGCTATCACGTGACTATTAGTGGGGTTTCGTCTCCATGTTAAATGTAGATGTCATTTACAACTCTTGTAAAAGTTTCACTTTCAGTCCTAATTTGTTGGTGAGGGTCTATAGAACCATTTTGGTTCGAGTGGCCCGCACACAAATGACATATTTGGCCTGTAGGGGGCGTAACAAGGTGCCAACCCTACCAAAACATGTAAACTGTTGTAACTTTTGATCAAACTGTCCAATCTGTACATATGGGATATCTATGGATTCACAATCAGGAGTAGCATTTGCTACACAAACCTAATTACACATAAAACATATTTTTTTTCCATTATGGTGTATATCCACAAAAAATAGCAAGCAAAACAAGCTAAAATTAGCTAAAACTGAAGTGAGTTTCCATCTCCATGTTAAATTTAGTTGTCGTTTACAACTTTAAAAGTTTAACTTTCAGTACTAAATTCTAGGTGAGGTCTACAGAACCATTTTGGTTAGAGTGGCCAGCACGCAGATAAAGATTATTAGGGGGCCTTCCAAAATATGATATATGACTGTCGTAACTTATCCAATCTGAACATATGACAGATATGTATGAATTCACATTCAGAAGTAGTATTTAGTCATTTAGACCATATTACCCCAGCCCCCAACCCTGCCCCCCCCCCCCCCCCCCCCCCACACACACACACACAGTCACACACCCACCCACCCCATGGTGTATATCCACAAAAATAGCATGTTGTCCAGCCTCTATGTGCAGTATTTTGATCATAACAGCATGAATTTTGGAACACAGTTGGAGCATGTCATTAGGAGCATTGTTGGCTATGGCACCATCACAGATTTGTCCCTTGGTAATCCTGACAGCTATTTTCTAAAATATTAATTCTAGTAAATAGTCCCACATTGTCAATGATGAGGAATTCAGTGGTACTATTTACATTTGTCCTGTGACCATGGTATATATTTCTCATAATGGCCACCACCTGCTGATATTTTAACAGTAATTAAAATTCTCTGATCCTGATTCTAGTAACTAATCCTACGTTTTCAAGGACGAGGTCTAAAGGATGAGGTGGGGTGAGGGCTTCCAGCCAGAGTTTCTCCTCACTTCTTATGGCCTCAGTGTTCTGGGGCTATGTCAACTATGTCAATGCCATTGTCTTCGCAGAAGGTTTCTCTCCAAGTCTCTAGCTCAGCCCTGCAAGGTCCAACCCAGACTTGTGCAGATGGTTGCTGGCTCATCTGGAGGCCCCGGTTTGTGTGATTAGGTGGGGTTGACTGCCGCAATCAGGATTAGGGGCTTGACCCTTTCAAACTGTGGCAGTCTAGCCAAGTGTCTGCATTTGTTTTGGAGGCTATATACAGGAACTCCCCAGCACCAGACGTCATGAGGTGAAGGCTCCTTCAATTGACATTGTTGTTGAGTCTTCATGGAGAGAAGCATTATGCATTCCGAACCATCTTCAAGAAGGACATGAGAGTCGAAAAGAATGGTCACCATGGTGCAATATAACGACTTTGAGTATGACTATTTTCCTGTCAACTAGCTTGTGTGTGAAGGTACAGCACTTCAGCAGTGGTTTTCACCAGACAGCTTTTACTTTATGTATCTGGATGGGGATCTGGCTAGAAGTACACAAACTGGTGTTGGATCTGGATGGGGATCTGGTTAGAAGTACACAGACTGGTGTTGGATCTGGATGTGGATCTGGCTAGAAGTACACAGACTGGTGTTGGATCTGGCTAGAAGTACACAGACTGGTGTTGGATCTGGATGGGGATCTGGTTAGAAGTACACAGACTGGTGTTGGATCTGGATGTGGATCTGGCTAGAAGTACACAGACTGGTGTTGGATCTGGGTGGGGACCTGGCTAGAAGTACACAGACTGGTGTTGGATCTGGGTGGGGATCTGGCTAGAAGTACACAGACTGGTGTTGGATCTGGATGGGGATCTGGTTAGAAGTACACAGACTGGTGTTGGATCTGGATGGGGATCTGGTTAGAAGTACACAGACTGGTGTTGGATCTGGATGGGGATCTGGCTAGAAGTACACAGACTGGTGTTGGATCTGGATGGGGATCTGGCTAGAAGTACACAGACTGGTGTTGGATCTGGATGGGGATCTGGTTAGAAGTACACAGACTGGTGTTGGATCTGGATGTGGATCTGGCTAGAAGTACACAGACTGGTGTTGGATCTGGATGGGGATCTGGTTAGAAGTACAGAGAGCTGGTGTTGGATCTGGGTGGGGATCTGGCTAGAAGTACACAGACTGGTGTTGGATCTGGGTGGGGATCTGGCTAGAAGTACACTGACTGGTGTTGGATCTGGATGGGGATCTGGCTAGAAGTACACAGACTGGTGTTGGATCTGGGTGGGGATCTGGCTAGAAGTACACAGACTGGTGTTGGATCTGGGTGGGGATCTGGTTAGAAGTACACAGACTGGTGTTCTGACCTCACTGGGTACTGGTCAATCGGGTAGAGCTGGTTTGAGTTGGAGTGAGTACTGAGTAGAGTATGTCAGCTGATTTCATGGGCTCACTTGATTTTCACATAGGGTAGAAGACATGGATTTACTGCCTCAATATTACACATTTTGATGATTTGACTATTATCTAGCATTTTATAAAAAATCATAATCCTTGAAAACGTTTTGTCATCAGAATCAAGATTGTATGTTGTATGAGCTGAATTGGTAAAATAACAGCAGATGGTGGCCACCATAGCTGTCATCACAGACCCATAGCCAAAACAATTCCTTATGGCAGGCTTTAACTTTGTGCCAAATGTCATGCTTTCATTGAAAAGTGCACAATTTTCACACATAGAGTCTGGGCTATAAGTGGGTATGCCTAACTTTAGTCCCCCCAATACTGTATTGTTTCTATTTATTTACAATTTATACCATTACTCATTCATGATAATATAGGTAGGCACTAACTTCATCCTTCTAGGTTCAAGAGAATTTAAATTAGGTGGCCTTTGAAGTAATTGAAGTAATTTGAAATCCAGTTAATTCCTGGGTTAGTATTGACTTGTTATAGCAAAAGAAAACAAAGAAAAAAACAGCAATTGTGAGAAAATAAAGACTTTTAAGAAAAACATAAATCCGATTTTGGCCAATTTTGAAAATGGGCAAAAAATGCATATTTTTTTCATCTGTAGATGGGCCACTCGAACTAAAATTGTTCTATAGGTCATCATCTACAAATTAGAAGCGAAAGTCAAACTTTTACAAGAGTTGTAAATGACAGTGTGTCGTGGGACCCCACTATATACGGGAGCCTCTCTGAGTCCTAGCTGCAGTTGGGAATACATTGTTGATGTAAATATGGGAAGTATTTAATATTTCAGAGTTTTAATTGTGAATGATTTACATATGTCATCAATGGATTGTAACTACTGCTAACATCTTATAGATCTGTTCCATTCATTTTACCACCTTGTAGATCTGCTGTTTCCAACTGTTGACATCAAGTTCCTTATTCATTCATTTTACCAAGGAAAATTCAGGGTCGCTAGTCTTTGACACAGTTGAAATGTTGATACTTCGTCTGGCAAGGTCCAGGTTGTTATGGTTAATTCGTTTTGTTTTCCAGACATTGTTATTGTTATTCTTATCTATGCACCTGTTAGCCTTGAGAAGGATTCGTCCCTCTCAGACTCTCTGTTGCTGGGTAGAATTGGTTAGAACTACAGTATACTGATTACATCATCTGCTTCAACTCCATCTGCATTGTATTTTAAAACTTCATTTCCCGTAAGCCTTTGCAGTAAACGTCATGCAGGAAGTTGTTCACTTGTAATGCCACGTTGAGAATTTTCTGATAAGGTTTTTCATATAATGCTGTGATCCGCCATGTTAAACCAGAGAGGAAATTTATGCAGACTGGTGTGGAGGTATTCCAAGTTCTCTCCATATAGAAAGGAATATAATTAAATCATTTTTTAAATATAATTGCTGCTGACGTGTGGACATCTTTTCTTCACTTGGTTTTTGAGGGAAAATGTTTAATGTGGTGTGCAGTAAGTACTAATTGTGTTTTATTACAGGTTGATTCCATTTGGGTACACTAAAGGGTTTTTCTCAATGCTCTTAAAGTTCTAAGTACATATTTGGCTTAAGTACTATTTACTCTGATTACCTTTTGCTATCGAAGTAATTACATTTTGCCCTTTCTGAGATCTTTTCTAATGGTCCTCCTAAAGGTAAGATTAGAATCCCAAAATGGTCTCCTAACATTGTTGGACAAATCAGATTTTACAGTCCTCTTCCTATTATCACCAATTGATGGATAATATTATTATTAAAAATATCTATACATTGTTTTCAACGAGAACGGTGCAAACAAGAGCTATTTTTTATTCCTACTGTTACTACTACCCCCAATAGTACTTAGCTGCAGCCTAACAGACAGTCTCGTGAGACGCCCCGCATCGCGAGAATGTCAGTTGCTAACAGTGTGTGTGAATGGGGTGCTGTTGCCTCTATGCCCCTCCAGCAGAGCGAGCGCCCGGGCGCATAGGAGTGAATGGGAATATCCTAACTCCCCCACTATAAGGCTCTGGCTACAGCCCCACAGCACAGCCATGTTAAACTGTTATAGGTCTTAACACAGTCAGCTCCTGTTATTGTGTCTTCTGCGGGTGAATAGCTGTGTCCACTGTCCAGTCCCACTTAAATCAAAGCATGTCTAATGAGAAGGAAGTGACTGTGAGGCGAGGGGGGGGGGTTGGGAGGAGAAATGCTGGGAGGTCTGAGGAAACTTGCAGCCCTGCTGCAACACCAAGGTGCGAAGGAGCGATGAGGACAGATGTTGTGTTGTCTCTCTCTCTCTCTCCCTCCCTCCCGTGGTGAGCTCACCCCGATGGCTTTGACCTCATAAGAGCCAGTCAGCAGGCCTCTCACAGCCAACGGGTCATAAATATATCTGAGTGTGTGAGTTTGGGAGTGCAGACATTACCAATCCTAGTAGTACTGCATGACCTAATGATCTGGAAGGTCTATAGGAGGGCTAGGAGGGGCGTGTTGTTTTGGTGTGATCACTTACTGTTGGTTTTGAATAGCTCTGTGTCGTGTTGGTATGAGCATGCTGCACACAGTGCTACCTACCCTGGGCCCAGAGTCTTCCCAGCGCCCCCTACTGGCGTAATGGCACGGGCGCGGAAGACTCTGGCTTTGCCGAATCGGAGGTGGATCTGGCTCACCACGAACCCTGGTAAGCCAATCAGAGCGCGTTTCCACATCAAAACAAATGACGCAAATCAACAGAGACCCAGTTTGTAGTTTTTCGAAGCTAGGCTAGCTAACAGGGCACTGGTACTGGGGACTACAGACACTGAAGCTAGGCTAGCTAACAGGACACTGGTACTGGGGACTACAGACACTGAAGCTAGGCTAGCTAACAGGACACTGGTACTGGGGACTACAGACACTGAAGCTAGACTAGCTAACAGGGCACTGGTACTGGGGACTACAGACACTGAAGCTAGACTAGCTAACAGGACACTGGTACTGGGGACTACAGACACTGAAGCTAGGCTAGCTAACAGGACACTGGTACTGGGGACTACAGACACTGAAGCTAGGCTAACAGGACACTGGTACTGGGGACTACAGACACTGAAGCTAGGCTAGCTAACAGGGCACTGGTACTGGGGACTACAGACACTGAAGCTAGGCTAGCTAACAGGACACTGGTACTGGGGACTACAGACACTGAAGCTAGGCTAGCTAACAGGACACTGGTACTGGGGACTACAGACACTGAAGCTAGACTAGCTAACAGGGCACTGGTACTGGGGACTACAGACACTGAAGCTAGGCTAGCTAACAGGACACTGGTACTGGGGACTACAGACACTGAAGCTAGACTAGCTAACAGGACACTGGTACTGGGGACTACAGACACTGAAGCTAGGCTAGCTAACAGGACACTGGTACTGGGGACTACAGACACTGAAGCTAGGCTAACAGGACACTGGTACTGGGGACTACAGACACTGAAGCTAGGCTAGCTAACAGGACACTGGTACTGGGGACTACAGACACTGAAGCTAGACTAGCTAACAGGACACTGGTACTGGGGACTACAGACACTGAAGCTAGGCTAGCTAACAGGACACTGGTACTGGGGACTACAGACACTGAAGCTAGGCTAGCTAACAGGGCACTGGTACTGGGGACTACAGACACTGAAGCTAGGCTAGCTAACAGGACACTGGTACTGGGGACTACAGACACTGAAGCTAGGCTAGCTAACAGGGCACTGGTACTGGGACTACAGACACTGAAGCTAGGCTAGCTAACAGGACACTGGTACTGGGGACTACAGACACTGAAGCTAGGCTAGCTAACAGGACACTGGTACTGGGGACTACAGACACTGCATACTACCGGCACCTGTGTTTTACGTGGGAATCAGCGCTGCTCTGATTGGTTAGATTCTGTTTAATTTCAATGAAGCCTTTCACACATATAAGTCTACAAACCCCCATTTAACATTTAACAACAGCGCTACAGATTAAAAACACGGAAGCTGTTCTACATGCAAAAACCCGACTAAGTCATCCTAGGGAGTAAAACTGTTAATAGCAGTTAATTCTTTGGGACCACTGATTCAGGATTCAATAGCTTTATTGGCATGTCAACAGGCAGTTGATAGGAATTTGGATCATGAATTTAGTTTCTTGGTTCATGCTCAACATAGTACAGTGTACAAGTTAATTTAACTTGTACAAAAATCAGGAGTACACTGTCGCAGACCCATATAGGGGTAAATTTGGTTCCAAACTAACTTTGTGAAAAGAGTGGATATCAAATGTGGGGCAATTGCAGAAGGAGGATCCATACATACGGGTGGACCACTTAAACTCAAACTAAAACTTAAAAAATAAAAATAAAAAAAACAATACAGCAACACTTTGTGTGATGCATTGTATGTGACTCGACAGACAATTTAGAGTCCTTGACCGGGAAGTGTTTGGAACAATCTGCTTGTTATGGCACGTGAACATTTCAGCCTATGACAGGTGTTGTCTGCTCATAATGTAGAATATGAGGTGATGGTATATAGGGAATATATTTCCGAGCAGGCCCGCCCCTTTCATGATGTCGCCTGTGGCCCAGAAATAAAATTCTATGTTCATTTTCCACATAGACTTATGAAAACACAGACTGTGTTTTGGGACAATCAAATAATTTCTAAGAAGAAAAACAAAAAGTCTTGTGTCCTGCTGTTTTGCCCCCCTCTTGCTAGGCCTATTGTATTGCCTATTGTAACCCTAACCCTATTTTTCCAAAAAGTCTATGAGGAAAATGAACAGGAAAATAATTTCTAGACCATGGTAGAGGGTTGGAACTGCTCAGCTATGCACCATCACCATAAAATACATTATATATTCATATTTGCACACGGCACAATGGAATATGTTTATTAATTCCTTCTTCAGGTAGATCGACATACACATAAAGACTTACAATTAGTCTTGGGCGGTATTGATTTTTTAATATCGGTATTGTTAACATGTTAATTAGCTCGATATTCAATATTACCGGTATTGACCACTAAATGGCAATAGCGCGCAATTACATTACACGTTTATATGTCCATTTTTCGTTGTTTAAAATAAATGCTTTTAAACAGCTTTTAACGCATTTTGGTGTTCTAAGCATTATGTTTTAACTATTGAAAAATAGCAGATCTACAAGCTCATAGCGCGCCACTCGGTGGCGCGCTATGAGCTTGTAGATCTGCTATTTTTGAAAAATCGTGAAAACGTGGTGAAATCTTTGAATATTATGTTATTCAGAAACTAGATAGGACACAATGGGTAGCAGGTTTAAGAAAAAAATACAACCTAGTAGACCCGGAGACAGAGCTGTAGGAGTAACGGTCGGTATAAACTGGAGGTTACAATCCTAAGCTAAGTGCTGTAACAATTGAGCAGCATCGCTCATATTTTCATAGAATACAGTATAATGTTTGTATTTGACGCTATTCGCTATTCAATATTTTTTTTTATAAACCCAACGATATCACTCAGTATTTATTTCCAATATCACAGTAAACGGTAATACCGGTATATTTCCCCAA
>CM076976.1:52285200-52337700 GCA_039105355.1 Benthosema pterotum | reverse complement strand
CAACCCCCCCCCCCCCCCCCCCCTCCCACCCCCCAAACCCCCAACAAAACATAAACAGACGGCGCTCAGGGAATGCCCAAACATAATTCATTGCTCCTCTACCACCAGATTTTTTCCCCCTCTCCCAGCTAGGCCCTGTCTGCCATTATGACAGCCCCACGTCTCAGCAAGAAGCAGTAGGAAGAGCACTGGAGCCGGCCAATACTGTTGATTTACTCTGCCGAGTTGGTAAAAACGAGAGCTTTCTTCTCTTTCTGTCGCCGTTCAACGCAGATCGAGGAAACAGAGCCGAGCGCTGGGGGCCAAAAAAACAGGAAAAACAACTATGTTTCTCTAGCGTTTCTTGACGTCAAGGACGCGGCCATGTCCGCGGTCCCTACGTGTTTGATATACGGCAGCGAGAAGATAATGGCAAACGGGACATATGGTAAAAGTTACCTGGCGTCCTTGGGAGAAGAAAAGAGGCAGTCGTTTCTCATCCTGTGAAGTTTTTTAGTATTATTTTTTTTAGTGTGCTCGCCTACTGTTGTGCTGCAACACGTCATTTCGTGACCTTTTTTTTCGGACACGGGGAAGCCACCGGAACCATGCCGACCGAAAGTATACAGGGGTGGATCTAGTCATGGGAATGGGGGGGGGGGGGGGGGGGGTATTTCAAATTGAAGTGCTTTTATTGAAAATGATGTGAAACACCACTACTGCCACTAACCAACTACAGCTGTGGCACCACTAAACCAACAGCATTTCATCATTGAAAACAGAAAACTCTCTGAGTCAGACCTTTAGCTTTATGCATGCTGCGTGTCTGCTGCAACTTCAACAACTGATTTTATTATTGATATTTTACTGGCTTAATAAAAGTCCTGTAACCGAAAATGGTATGGGTGCGGCTTCATTCGGCGATGAAGACTCCCCAATACCATTTTCTCCTGCGCCCCCCATTGGGAAATGTTACATCCGCCAGTATATACGCTATCTACAGCTAGGTAGACAGATGATCAACACCCCAACATAGACAATGCAAAATGCAGGGTACACAACAACAGATAAAAATCAGCAACTGACACCCGTCAATCAGGCATGAATCTTAATTATGTTCCACAGGCCCCGAAGCAAGAGTGATGGTCCAGGCCCTAATAAACAACAACAACCCCCTCCTGTCCACGGATGCCAAACATGACTGTACATAGAATACTATTGCAGACTGAAACCTTCAACGTGGATACTACTACAGCAGGGGTTTTCAACAGGTGGTCCGGCGACCACCAGTGGTCCCTGAGAGGATTTCAGGTGATCCCCAGGCTAAATGATGGAAAGTTGGTTAACCAGATGTAACTCTTTGAGAGCGTAAACATGAAACCAAATGGACGCGCAAGTTTCATATTTACACTATCAAGAGTTAAAATATTCACCATCTGAATTAGCCCGAGTCTACACAACTAGAGAATGTAGAAGATTAATGGTCATTTTGATCTGCATGTTTGACTGTTTTGTTTCCCAAATCCAGCCTGGTATTGTGGACGAACGCAAAATAAATCTTTAGTTTTGGTGTCTGTGGGGCTAAAATGTCATCAAATGGTGGTCTGTGTCTCAAATTCTGAATAAATAGTGGGCCCTGGTATGAAAAAGGTTGAAAACCACTGTAATACAGCATCCCAGAAGCAATGAATATACAGTGCATGCTGTAGGCTCACATACAAAAACATGTTGCATGTTGAAATGATCTGTAACAACTCCTACTGCAGCTTGTACTCACATCTACTTGTGCCTGTAGTCTGTCGGTGGCGGTGAGGAAGGGAGCAGCTTCAGGATTCCAAGAAAGTTGATTAAATAGTCTCTTAATGTTTGTTTATCTTTTGTTGATGTCTTGATATTCCTTTCACCAGCATGCAATTCCACTCTCCTCCACTCACTCCATGTGGATGTTTGGTTTGTTGTGGATCAATTTCCAATTCCACCTTTACTCCATCCATCTTGTCCTCTATTTTGTAAGTCTGTGCTAATTGTTTTGACTGTTCGAAGAATCAAGTAGACTAGCAGTGCTAAAACTGTTCACCCCAAAACCAAATAGACCAGGAAAATATGTCTGGTTGCTGTATGTGTGCCAGTAAACTCTAAGCAGCCTGGTTTAAACACTCTATCTATTTCCTTCCTGTGCCATGAAAGGCCCTTCACAATAAAGTGTCTCCCTTTACCTCCCAAAGAACTACATTTTACACAGCTTTATTATTGACAGGAAATGTAGTTTTAATGCCACTTAACACTGTGTGATTGTGGGAGAGACAGCCAAAGAGACATGTAGGCCTACAGTATTTAGTACATTCTAGTTGTAGTTGCTACAGCAACATGTGCATTTATACCCACGACCAGCTAGTAGTGGAACAAGTAGTGATTGGATGGGAAACCGCTGCAAACAATGATGACACTTAAAAACTGAGCTCAGTTATTCACAAGAAGTTATAGTGTCGCTTTTGAGGTTTGGTTTCAAAACATTGGAGTCATTATCAACACAAAGCCTGCTTCACTTACTTAGCTGACAGTGTATACCAGGGCAGATTGTGATCTACCAGTAGATCACACAAGCCATGCAGGTAGATCATGTGACAGCCCCAAAAAATGTATAGATCTGTAACGTTAAAATGAAACCAAATGGACCCTTACGGGTCCATTTGGTTTCATTTTATGCTCTCAAGCGTTAAATTATAGTTAGTAAACATATGAATTACGTAATTTTGAGATTCCACACAATTAGAAAATGGAGAATAATTGTTATTTTCACCAACGTTTTGCCAGTTCTCTTTCCCAATTGTGGACAAAAAACGTGAAAGTTGGGTGCAAGAAACTAAATTCAACAACTGTCAACTCAAACTGCAAACACTATTTTTCAAATGTCAGCAGTAGTAGCATATACAAGAAAACCTTTCAATTCTCCCCCTCTATTTGTCCTTATCAGTGCATTATTCTTAAACACTATAACAGTAAGTAACACCATCACCACTATTTCAAAGTCAAACTTTCTTGAGGGGCCTTGAAATGGATTTTTTTATGTGTAGATCTTGATGAGCTGGGCATTTTGAAAGTAGCTCTCAAGTTAAAAAAAAGCGTGGGCACACCTGGTGTATACCGTCACTATAATCCAAATAGGCCCCACTTTTGACAAGCTACACCAGGGGTTTTCAACAGGTGGTCCGGGACCACCAGTGGTCCTTGAGAGGGTCCCAGGTGGTCCCCAGCTAAGTTAGTTAACCAGATGTAACTCTTGAGAACGTAAAAATGAAACCAAATGGACCCTTGCGGGTCCATTTGGTTTCATTTTTACGCTCTCAAGAGTTAAAATATTCATCATGTGAATTAGCCATTTTGGAATGTATGTTTTGCTTTCGCTGTTTTTCTTTCCAAAATCCAGCCTGGTATTGTGGACAAAAGCAAAATTAATTTTTAGTTTTGGGGTCTGTGGCCTCAAATGGTGGTCCGTGGCTCAAATCCTGAATAAATGGTGGTCCCTGAGATGAAAAAAGGTTGAAAACCCCTGAGCTACACCATCAAACAAGCTTTATTATTAATTTCAAACCAGATTGCTGACTGTTTTCTTTCTTGTGTGTGTGTATTTGTGTGTGTGCGCGCCGTTCACCTCCATTCTAACGGCAGACCAAAAGGCTTTTGGTTTGAGATAAAAGGTATGATGTTCGGGGGTCCCTGCTGATTATCTGGTGGTGCAGATGGGAACATTGGTGTTTTCTGGAGCAAGGATGGGGTCCGTTTGAGCTAGCATTGACATTAACAGGACAGCTTCCAAAACAGGGTGTTTATATGCAGCGCAGTTCCGCTAGTTTATACTCAGAGGTCTCTTTTCCATCAGGGTCGAACCGGTTCAGTTCTTTTGGGGTTTTAGTCCATGGGCCAGACATCCAAAATTGGAGTTAATTATGGACAAAACCATGCTTCCCCAGTTGATTACTAATACAAAGACAATTATTAATTGCATTACAAATCTGACATTTTTTAAAAAATATGCAAATGAGGCATTATATAGGAAAATATGCAAAAAAAAATGTCGAATATGAGAAAGCTACTACTGTAAAAGGGTTAACATATTAATTTATTCTTAGTAACCATATCAACAATTTAATTCAGTGATTTTGGGTGATTTGGAAAACCCTCTGGTCCCCTCGGTAAACAAGATGTGCACATGCACACACTCTATCATGGGGGAAGTGTACCAGGCCAACAGCACATACACCAAGACCCACCCCCACTCAATCCTGATTGGAGGAAGGCCCCTTTCATCCTGATTGGACGATTCCCTGGGTACAGGAAAAGTCAAAGTTGTATGATCAGTCGTATGATTTGTAGCAGAGCCTTTAGATGCATCCTATGTTTGCTTAAAATAGTTCCTTTCCCCCTTCCCAAACAGGAAGCATTGCATGCATGTAGTCTTGGGCGGTATTGATTTTTTAATATCGGTATTGATAACGTGTTAATTAGCTCGATATTCGATATTACCGGTATTGGCCACTAGATGGCGGGCAATCAGAGTTGGACACGTTCCACCAGTCACTAGTTCTCAGAATTGATCCCACAGATTCCAAAACTAAAGATTTATTTTTGCTTCTGTCCATGACCATTAATCTTCTAGTTGTGTAGACTTGGGGCTAATTCACATGATGAATATTTTAACTCTTGAGAGTGTAAAAATGAAACCAAATGGACCCGCAAGGGTCCATTTGGTTTCATTTTTACGTTCTCAAGAGTTACATCTGGTTAAACAACTTAGCTGAGGACCACCTGGAATGCTCTCAAGGACCACTGGTGGTCCTCGGACCACTGGTTGAAAACCACTGGAATACAGTATAATGTCGGTACTCGGTATTGATTTCCAATATCGCGATAAACGGTAATACCGGTATATTGCCCAAGACTACATGCATGTGTTCCTGCCAGTCCATTGAGTTAGCATTAAGCCTATACTAGTGACAGTTGTATCTCTCTGGTGTGATCACCGAAGGTTGTTTACAAATCATGTTTAGAAACCCAGTGCTAACATTGACAAAGGGAAGATGCCTTTATCCATAATATTGCACCCCCCTCTGCTGGCCACGGTGCGTAATGCGTGCTGATCCCCTCCGTTCACTTGCATTGGAAACGTGTAAGCAATACATTTCCCAGAAGTCCTTGTGTTGACATCATCAGCTCGATTTCCACTTTCATCATCAAAACGAGCCAAAATTAACCCTATGTTGGCAACCAAGATGAATTTTCAACGTAACATTAAATAATCGGTGAATTAAACACTATTAGCCATTAGAATACGGGTAACAAGGGTTTGGCGATGAAAACCATTGTGCAAAAATACAGGAAAGACGGGAATCGTGAGGAAACTGTTAATGTATTTCTTTGTGCAGTCGATTCATAATTAACTTTCCAATTTTAGAGGTCTGGCTCATTGACTATATTAAAACAGGTTTGTGGTCATTTTTTGTTTTGTTTTGTTTTGTTTGTTTTTACAAACGACTAGAAGGAAATGAAATGTGTTGCCAGAGTAAGACACACGTGGAGAAGCACAGTAGAATTCTAAAGGCTGCATGTGCAGTTCAGTGAGGTCAGGAGCGCCGCAGCGCCGCCGGTATGCGGGTTTCAACGGCATGTAATTTAACACGGAAAAGAACCTGAGGAAAAACAAACTTAACCAATGCATATTTACACTATGGTAGTCTGCTAAAGCCATTCTTGACGTAAAAAAAAAAAAACTTTTCTGTTTGTCTTCTGCAGCTTGTTGAATTCACAACATATCAAGCCTTGATGAATTATTAGGACGCCCCACGGAACAATTAATAGCCAAGTAATGTGTGAGTTAAGATTATGTTACATAAACACATAGGGAAGGTATAAATGACCTTCGGTTCCGTTGCAGGTGTGTGTGTGTGTGTGTGTGTGTGTGTGTGTGTGTGTGTGTTTGTGTGTGTGTGTGTGTGTGTGTGGTGTGTGTGTGTGTGTGTGTGTGTGTGTGTGTGTGTGAGAGTGTGTGTGAGTGCGTGTGTGTGTGTCCATCATGAATGTAAAGTATAGAGCACCGCAAGTTTGTGTCCACAATTTAAGAGAAATAACTGGCAAAAACTTGGTCAAAATAACAATTCTTTTACATGTTCTAAATGTGTAGAACTGTAGAGTCTTGAAAATGAAATAATTCAGATCTTTATATACAAACATTTGGTTTCATTTTACAATCTCAGGAGTTACAGATCTACAAGGGTCCATTTGGTTACCAACTGACCAACATTTAGCTATATAGGGACCACCTGGAATCCTCTCAGGGACCACTAGTGGTCCCCAGGCCACCTGTTGAAAACCCCTGGACTACATTACAGTCGGCGCTACAGGTTATGCAAATAAATAACGTGCGGCGGTGGCAGGGGCGGATCTAGGCAGGGGCATGGGGGGGCAATGCCCTCCTAAATGCTCAGACTTCCCCACCAAACACGATAGCATGCAACAAGCCAAGATATTTCAAATTTATGTGCTTGTTTTCAAAATGATGTGAAACACTACTACTGCTACTAACTAACTCCAGCTGTGTCACCACTAAACCAACAGCATTTCATCATTGAAAACAGAAAACTCTCTGAGTCAGACCTTTAGCTTTATGCATGCTATACGTGTCTGTTGCAACTTCAACAACAACTGCCATTATTGATGCTTATACTTTTAAATAAAAGCCCTGTAACTGAAAATGGTATGGGTGCGACTTCATGAAGCCGCCCTCATACCATTTTCTCCTGCCCCCCCAATTGGGAAATGTTACATCCGCCCCTGGGCGGCGGCGGGGTCCTCTCATGAGCGTCTCTCTCCCTGTCAAAGCAACCGGAGAGAGGATCTCTTGATGTGGTCAGCTGTCATTTCCTCCTGCAGTTGGCCAGGCTACAGGACCGGGAGGGTGTGGGGGGGCAGGGGGCAGGCGGGGGGGGGGGGGGGGGGGGGGTTGGGGGGGCAGGCGGGGGGTGTGGGGGGTCGACGGGTGTGGGAAAAAAGCAGTGTGAAAGGAGAAGGGAGGAAGTGTGTATTTATCTCTGTTGGTGGGGCATGATTCCCACTTTGATCTGTCGCTGCCGGACGCTCCTCCTCCTCCCCGGACCGCCGAGCTCGCCTCACGGCCAGCGGGCGACGCCGTAAGGTCACTTTGTCGCCTTTAAAAAAAAGGTTCCAGAACGATGACGATGATGATGATGCCGTTTTCCTCCCAGCACCTGTCTAGATAAAAGGCAAGAAAAATAGCCACTCCTTTTCCACTCTGTGGAGAGCAAGTCAACATATCGGCGTGGAGCGAATCATGCAGGCTTATTAACCGCTCTCAACCTGGCACGTCTCCCTGTTTGAACCATGCAGGCTTATTAACCGCTCTCAACCTGGCACGTCTCCCTGTTTTGGGCTACTACTATGCAGATTTTCATGAAATACATGCAAGGTAAAAGGAATGGGTATAATGAATGACATTTCCGGGACTCGTGACCCGGAGATTATTGCACAGATGGTGAGGCTGCCTCTACACTGCATTTTGCACAGTCCGTGTTTCGGCCGGGGTGTGATGCCTATCCTCCTTTTTTGAATGGGTTTCAATGGGCACTTCCTGCTAGTTCCTGTCTGCATTTTGGACAGTGGTCAGGCAGCAGGAAAGACCCCCCCATCGCGGCCAAAATTCAGACCGGAACAAGACGAAGGTCATTGACACCCATTCAAAAATGCAGGACGTGACGTCACAGCTTGGCCGAAACTTGGACTGTGCACTCTGCAGTCTGTAGCGGCTCTGAGAGGACAGAATGGTCAAGACACCAGAAACATCATGACATCATCACACATCCGGTTTTGGAGAGCTGGCACTTCAGAATAAGGGTTTTGACTGAATGCTGTGGCACATAGCATAGCGCAGAACGTTGTCGCATGAGAGGATCGAGTGGGCGATCGGTGCACGGTGTGGTGCGCGTACGGTCGGCCGTCCCTTGGGGTACTCCTTGTGCCTAAGCCGCAAGTTTGCACTCTACCGAGTTAGTGCTGAGCTAGTTAGTGGTTATTGTTATCATGAATTCGCTATTAACAGCGGCAGTTGAAGGCAAAGTACAGTTATGGATTTTTCATCGGTTAAGTCTTGGCGAGTTGTGTGTTAAAAATGAACTCCCTCTTCATACTGGCAAAGGAATCGGTAAACATTCGCGAAATGACGCAAATCTGTCCTGCCCCCCCCTGCTTTCAAAACAGATCACTCTGCTGTCTCCGATGATGACAGGACAGCACTTTGGATGACAAGACAACCCGCTGTTCGCTCCACGCCGGAGAGGAGGAGAGCGTTTACTTTTAAGGGGATATATGAAATCATGGGGCTGGGTCTCCCCCTTTAGCCATCCATCTTCGCTCCACGTCCGATGCTTAGTCACTGAGCAAACAGCCGCTCTGTTTGTTCTCCTCATTTAGCGGGGGAGTGGCTGATTAAAACAATCTACTTTCCATTGTCTGATGGTATGTATATTCAATTACAGCACCAGGCGTGCATGTCAACACCTCTCTCTGCTCCCCCAGCAAAGTGGCATGAGATAATGCAGTCGTTGGACCTTGGAAGGGGCTGCGTGTCTTCAACTAGCAGTCTGCATATATATAGTATGTATGCAGTCCAGTCTGATGTGCCAATTGGGGGTCTCTCTCTCCCTCTCTCTCTCTCTCTCTCTCTCTCTCTCTCTCTCTCTCTCTCTCTCTCTCCTCTCTCTCTCTCTCTCTCTCTCTCTCTCTCTCTCTCTCTGACATTTTAGCCCCACAGACCTCAAAACTAAAGATTTTTTTTTTTTGTCCACAATTCCAGGCTGGACGTCGCAATTAAACAGGCAAACATCAAAATGACCTTCTACATTAGTGTACAATTCTTAATTAAGTGGGTTATAGATGATTAATGTTTTAACTCTTGCTAGCGTAAACATGAAACATGTTTACGCTGTCAGGAGTTACATCTAGCTAACCACCATTCCATCATTTAGCTGGGGAGTGGGGACCACCTGGAACTCTCTCAGGGACCACTGGTTGAAAACCACTGCTCTAATCTCTACAAACAGTGTTTTTCTACCGTTTTTTCATAACAAGGCCCATCCACACAACCCTCCTGTGACACACTATGTTCCACCAAAATGTTGATTTCAGTGAGGATTATAGCAAGGCAGGTTGAAATGTGGCAAAGAAAACACTGTGTTTGTAAACAGATTTGTTTAAAAACATATACAGTATGTTTTTAAACAAATCTGGATAGTTTCCAATCTGGTTTGTTTCCACTCTATTGGCTGATCTGCTGAAACGCTGCATCCCCCCCCACCCCCCCCCCCCCCCCCCCCCCCCCCCCCCCCCACACACACACACACACACATTAGCACCACCTTCCCTGAGCAAGACAAATTGGTTTCGTTTTCATGATTTGTTGGCTACAACAAAGCTCTGGGCCGTCTGCAGGGCAAAGCACGTGTCTGTCTGCAGGGAAACAGCTGCAGCATAAAGGTAGAAACAACGTAGAGGGGAAAAAGGCAAAGCATATAGCTACGTATAGACCATATCTATTTACATTTTTGGTTAAACAGTTGCTATACCTTTAAACCCAGAGGAAAAAATTGCTTCTCAGTTTTGGCTCAGAAGCGTCTCTTGGGTAACAATGTTTATTTCTCATTTTAAGATCACCTAAAGATCACCTACGCCTCTTTATGGCTCATAAGATGAATTTCATACTAGGATCCATAAATGAAGGAAAGCTGAAGTCTCTCCATTGGCTGATACAGATGTATTTGAGAGCTATATGTGTATATATAACAAGATTTCAGCTTGTTAGGTGATCTTTACGTGATCTTAAAATGAGAAATAAACGTGGTTGCTCAAGAGACGCTTAAACTGAGAAGCTTTTTTTTTTTCCTCTTGGAAGATCAATCTTCAAGGGTCCAGTTTGGTTACCAAACTCTCACTCTTCATTTTTGGGGACTTCCAGGCATAGGTATAGCCTAGAAACACACACACACACACACACACACGCACGCACGCACACACACACACACACGCACACACACACACACACGCACGCACGCACGCACACACACACACACACACACACACACACACAGCATCCCCGCCTCCTCCTGAGCATGTTCGCCGGGAGGAAGTCGGTCAGTGAGAGTGCAAACGGCACATGGCCGATGAATGGTGGTCCAGGGAGCAGATTAACCACTCCTGCAGTGTGTGTGTGTGTGTGTGTGTGTGTGTGTGTGCGTGTGTGTGTGTGTGTGTGTGTGTGTGTGTGTGTGTGTGTGTGTGTGTGTGTGTGTGTGTGTGTGTGTGTGTGTGTGTGTGTGTGTGTGTGTGTGTGTGTGCCTATCTGGTGCTGACAGTTCACACAGGCTGTGTGTTTTTTCCACTGCCCTCATGGGCGTATCGTATCAGCAGCGGCGCTTCCCTTCTCAGAACAACTGCATCTACCCACGGCCTACCAGGGCCGGATTTAGCCAGCCCTACTAGGGTGGGCTGCAGGGGTGTAGTGGAGGGGGGACGCGGGGGGACGGCGTCCCCCCACTTCTCACATCTAAAATATTTTTGGGTCTGAAAATAATCATTAGCATGGTGAAATACAGTACATCTTGATGACATCATCAAGATGTATTTCACACATGTTATTGAGTTTCCTTTTTGCTGAGAGTGTACAAATGGAACCAAATGGACCCGCTAGGGTCCATTTGGTTCACATTTGTACACTCTCAGAAAAAAAAATCAAATGGGGGGATTTCCCCTTTCAGAGGCGTCCCCCCACTTCTAAAAGTACCACTACAACACTGGTGGGCTGGAAGAATAGCAGGGTGGGCAACAAGTTTTTCAACCTTTTTGACCCCAGGGCCAATATTTTTTCGGCATTTGAGCCACGGACCACCATATTTGAGGACATTTTAGCCATTTTTTTTGCAGTGTTCCACACGAAACCAAACAAAGGTCAGGTTTTGGGTCAGGTTTGGAAAAAAACGCCATAATAATATGCCTCATGGTGGCTTCAACTCGGTTTACCATGAAAACCTGCCTCATGGTGGCTTCCGTGTGTCATTAGCCCAAGTCTACACAACTAGAGAATGTAGAAGATTAATGGTCTATGATCTGTATGCTTGACTGTTTTTGTTTCCCAAATTCAGCCTGGACAAAAGCAAAATAAATCCTTAATTTTGGGGTCTGTGGGGCTAAAATGTCATCAATGGTGGTCCGTGGCCTAAATACTGAATAAATAGTGAGCCCTGGTGTCAAAGAGGTTTAAAACCACTGTCTTCAGCATCCATATATGGAGCAATCATCGTCCATAGCGATGGTGGGTGAAAGGGTTTCAGGCCCCAACGTGCAGAACATGACATTTCTGGGCACTTTTACAGCAACACATATTGAAAATATAAACCATGGTGGGACCGACCCAGCCTTGCCTTATCTCATGTTTTTTTCCAATAAATACCTCCTTGAGCAATGGGAGGTGGCGGCTCCACATCTGGGCTGAGCAGCACGACGAGCCCATCTTCATTTTTCGAATTGGAAAGACGGCGTTTAATTATTTCCATGTCCCACGCCCTCCCTGACAGAAAAGAATCGCTCCCACATGGGCTCCTGGAATTCCAATTTATGTTCCTCAACTCATCGCTTGGCAAAATTTTGGCCCAAACGCTTGTTTATTGTGCCATATTTTTTCTTTCTTTCTTTCTCTCTTTTTTTTCATCAAAAACATGCTATGGTAAGCATCCTGTTTGTAACATCACAGAGTGGTTCCCATCCAAGGACCCCCACCTCCCCTTTTTTCCAGCAAAATGTGTGTCCCAACAACCATCCCATTAGAGGGACCATCTGCTTCATTATCTTTATTAATGATGTTCCCTTTTTCACTGCGGTCACATCAGCAAGTTTTCACTTATGGGTTCTGGTGATACCGGTCATTATGACAGCTCCAAGTGTGGGATCCCCATCTGGAGTCTCTCTCAAATGAAATGTTGACAGGCCACAGAGGTTTGCAGAGGCTCCAGAAAGCTTTCAACAGCCCCACCCCCATCCCGCCCGTCGTTCAGCCTATAGTCCTGGGCGGCACTAGGGGAGCCAGAGAGTCTGTAAGTTGTGGATGTAGGCTACATACTGTATGGTTCAGGGCTTGACACTAACACTTGCCCGCTTGCCCAGGGCAAGTAAAAAAAAAAATGGTGGGGCAAGTGAAGACTGCTACCTGGTTGCCCGATCGGGCAAGTGTGCAACTTAGTGCGCAATAACACAACACAAGATAAATTTGTCTTGAAGGTGGTCATTGCGACCTGGGCTAATTAAGATGATGAATTTCAACTTTTGAGACGAGAGAGTAAAAATGAAACCAAAAATGTCAACCCCTGTGGTTGTATGTGTGTTATGGTTGCTACTTTACAGAACAGTCTTTAGGAAAATTAATTCAAGATTCGAGTCACGCTCACACAAATATGTGTGTGCGTGTGAGATACCGGTGTGGCACACTTTGCCAGATTGTGCTAACGATATAATAGTGATAAAAACAAAACAAAACATAAAAAAAACATATTACACAAGTAACATTCACAAGATGTGTGCGCAGCGAACTTAGCCCCCCATGTTGTCCCCCTGGTGGTCAGTTGGTGTCAGTGCGGTGTGACACACACACTGCACAAAGACATGCATAAGGTAAGGTAAGGTAAGGTAATTTTATAACAGGCACAGGGCTTGACACTAACACTTGCCCGCTTGCCCGGGGCAAGTAAAAAAAATGGTGGGGCAAGTGAAGACTGCTACCTGGTTGCCCGATCGGGCAAGTGTGCAACTTAGTGCACTATAACACAACACAAGATAAATTTGTCTTGAAGGCAGTCATTGCACTCTGCCTCTGTGTCTTTCACTGCTTTCTAGATATCCACAATTCCAGGCTGGATTTGGGAAACAAAACAGGCAAATTAACATACACATCAAAATGACCTAATCTTCTACATTCTCTAGTTGTGTAGACCTGGGCTAATTAAGATGATGAATTTTAACTCTTGAGAGCGTAAAAATGAAACCAAATGGACCCGCAATGGTCCATTTGTTTCATTTTTACGTTCTCAAGAGTTACATCTGCAAAATTTACAATATATTTTTGGGGGGCAAGTGACCATGAGCTGAGGGCAAGTAGAACCTGACTTGCACTTGCCCGATGGACAAGTGCCTCAGAGACCTTAGTGTCAACCCCTGAGGCATGTTATGTCTGTCTTCCATATTAAGGACTTACTGCCTTCACAATAATACAGTACAGGGAGGATACAAGTAAACACGAAGAAAGCAATAAAAACTATTTCATCTATAAACCGTGCACCACACCTCCCCATTTTGAGACAACTGAATCACTGCTAAGCTAAAAAGTGAAAGTGTGAGTGTCACCACACTCCTGACATGGTGGAGAGACAATTGTATTTTGGAGCGATGTAAATAGGTGAATCTAAACAAAACACAATTCTAAGCTTATGGTGGGGTAGGGGAAACAGCCAATAAGGCTTTTTCTTTTCACAAGACAACAACAGGGCCACTTGATCCATAATGATCGATAAACAAATGAGAAAGTAATGGTTATATCCAGTGACGGACGTATAGGGGTGGACAAAAAAAAACAAAAAACAAAACAAAAACAAATGTGTTTCATTTGCAGTCACATGGCAGTAATGTCATCATTGCTCAAAGGTTATACGTGAACCATGCCAAAAATGCGCTGGAGATTTGCGGAACAGGTTTGGAGCTGCACCTGACATCACAGAAGAGCTGCAGCGCTGCATTAGGCGTAGGGGTATACCATATGCACTGGGCTGGAAATGGGGTCCTTTATATAGAGTGGTATGGGTGTGGTGTTGTGGGCTTGGAGACCATTAAACTGTCACCACTTTATTTCTGAGGTGGGAGTACGGAGACTTTCTTTTTTTCCTCCGCAACCCTTGCAGTAAATGTATAGCGACGATCGAGTTTTGTGAGGTCAACCTGCGTTTTCTGTTTGCATGAAAAAAAAATTGAAAATTTGAGTTTGGAAATTGTAATATCTGCTGTTATTGCTGCTCTACGGCTGTGGCATGTGGCACATGTGGGTCTGCATGCATGCACCCAGCTAGTGTTGTATTCAAGACCACCAAAATCGATACCAAAGACAAGACCAAGACCTAGAGGGGTCGAGACCAAAACAAGACCGAGACAATCACGATGATTGGGAGTGTCTATATCAAGATGAGAGATGAGACGAGCACTATGGGGTTGAGACCAAGACCAGGAACTAGAGAGGTTGAGGCCAAGACAGAGACCAATTACAATTTACAATTTAGACATTTAGCAGACGCTCTTGATCCAGAGCGACTTACTTAGAATGGTAAAAAAGTTTACAATTTAATCAGGATTTACAATACATTTTACAATACACAATGACGCGCTAAAAACAAATACATTAGGCAAGTCAAGACAATACATTAGGAAACCTATATAAGTCAAGACCAAGAACACTGCAAGGCAAGACCAAGTCAAGACAAAGACAATATGTTTTTGTGTTCCATCCATGCCTAAATTCTCTCTGTAGTTGTGGACTGCCAGTGATATGCACGTCATCCATCCAGCACTGTGCACCACTCTGCTGTCTTTATGAATTAGCTCATTGGTCCTCATAACGGATATACAGAACATTTCCTTTGCATTGTCTCGTCTGAGTGGTCTTTGGTGGCGAAAGAGACCCGACACATTTGCTCCGAGATTGGGACAAGACCAGGACAAGACCAGACAGTGGCCTTGTGGTTAGAGTGTCCACCCTGAAACTGGGAGGCTGGGTTGGGGGTCAAATCAACTAATGATTCCCGAGCGCGGCGCACGCTGCAGCTCACCGCTCCAAGAGATGGCTCAAAAGCGGAGAACTAATTTCACTGCGGTAACGTGAGTGACTGATCTGACGACTTTGACTTTGACCATGAGACAATGAAGTGTGAGAGTGACGAGACAAGACAATTTGAGGGTGAGGCAAAAACGAGACAGAGACAATGAAAATTTGTCTTGAGACCGGTCTCCAGATGAGACAACGTCTCGAGAACTACAACACTACACCCAGCTTTCTGCATGCTTCTCTTTCTCTCTCTGTGACGTTCCCAAACCTCATCACACAAGGAATGAGAGAAAAATGAAAAAGAGCAGGAAAGGGTGGATGAAGTTTCAAAGAGGCTGGAAAAAAAAAAAAAAAAAAAAAAACGGGTGGCACTTAGGAGGAGGATTTGGGGGGAAGGGGGGTGATGTAAAAAAGACCTGCAGGGTTTTTCCGGGTCACATAAATTCTTCAGAATGTTGCCGCGGAAAAATCAACATCGCTTTTAATAAAGTAGAATTATAGTCCTTTCCCGGGGAACAATTAAAACAGATTAAACATAATTACCAGGTATTTGTGCGGGTGACAGCGCGGGGATCTCGGTTACTACGCTGTGTGTGTTGCCGATCGGTTACCATGGCAGCAAATGTTTTCTGTTAATCACTGTCAAGCGCACGGTTTACAGCTTGCTCAAATCAGGGGTTCCACCGTGAAAGTGCAGCCTTCGCTTTCTAGCATCTCATTTTGAATCTGGGGGAACCTTGTTGACAAACCCTTCATTTCATCTCACGGACGGTGGCGCGTGTATAGGGATATTTTTATAGTAGCCAGCCCTACTAGGGTGGACTAGAAGAACGGCAGGGTGGGCAACTCCAACGTTTTTCATATGAAGCAGTGGTTTTCAATCTTTTTGACACCAGAGCCCACTATTTATTCAGCATTTGAGCCATGGTCCACCATTTGATAACAAGATTTGTCTTTTGCTTTTGTTCACAATTCCAGGCTGAATTTGTGAAACCAAACAGTCCAACGTACAGATCAAAATCACCATGATTTTTCTACATTCTCTAGTTGTGTAGACTTGGGCTAATTCACATGATGAATATTTTAACTCTAGTGTAAACATTTTTACGCTCTCAAAGAGTTACATCTGTATACCAACTTCGTTTAGCTGGGGACCACCTGGAACTCTCTCAAGGACCACTGGTGGTCCCTGGACCACTGGTTGAAAACCACTGATATTACCTTTCATTGGGTGGGCAGGAAGCATATTTGGGCATGGGCACTGCCCACCCCTGCCCCCCTCTAGATCCGGCCCTGGTATAGGGATATTCTGACTTGATTTTTGCTCAAGCTTTTCGCTTGCCCTTGGAAGGAAGCAGCTAAATTATGGACAGTTGGTTAAACGTGTGTAACTCTTTGAGAGCAGCGTAAACATGAAACCCTACACTATCAATTGCTAAAACATTCATCATATGAATTAGCACCACTTAAAAGGTCTACACCCAATTAGAGAATGTAGAAGATCAATGGTTATTTTGATCTGCATGTTTGACTGATTTGTTTCCCAAATAATTCAGCCTGGAATTGTGAACAAAACCAAAATAAATCTTTAGTTTTGGGGTCTGTATGTTGGCGCTAAAATGTCCTCAATTGGTGGTCCAATTGGTGGCTGAATGTGGGGCCTGGTATCAAAAGGGTTGAAAACCACGGCTTTGGAGCCACGGCCAGAGCAAGATAAAGACAACAGATTGAACAAAGCGATGCAGACTGAAAGTATCCGGGCGGCGCGCGTCAGAGTGCTGTTTGACAAGCTGAATCATTCCCATCTTGACAGGAAATCAGTCCGGTCGCTGACATCATAAAACAAGTGTTGACCTTAAACACATGCAGGCCTCTCCACCCACAGGGCTGCCTGTCTGCCTGGGCCTGGCCTCCATTCTCCAGGCTGCCTGTCTGCCTGGGCCTGGCCTCCAGCCTCCAGCCTCCAGGCTGCCTGTCTGCCTGGGCCTGGCCTCCATTCTCCAGGCGTTCTGCTGCTGTACAGCAGTATGTCTGTTAGCAGTGGATATACAGTAGCACCACCTTGTGCTGTGGCAATGACCGCAGGGTCAAAGGTTAACAGGCGCCAAAAGGCTTCCACTTCTCGTCTTCAACTATCTTCTACCTTCATCTTGAAGTTGTGACTGAAGAAGAGTAAAAGTTAAAGGTACCGTATTTTCCGCACTATAAGGCGCACCGGATTATAAAGCGCACCGGATTATGTAAGGCGCAGTGAATAGAAGCTACTACAGTTAACATAGAATAGAAGCTACTGCAGTCAAACAATCCATATATAAGGCGCACTGGATTATAAGGCGCACTGTGGATTTTTGAGAAAATTAAAGGCTTTTAGGTGCGCCTTATAGTCCGGAAAATACGGTAATAGAGGCAACTTTCTAGCAAAATATCAAAATACCGGTAGATATATGGTTATATCCGCCTCTACGTTGCTTCTACTTTGATGCTGCAGCTGTTTCCCTGCAGACAGACACTTGCAGACCTTTGTTGTTGTCAACAAATCATGAAAACAAAACGGACTTGTCGGACTCAGGACATCAATGGTGGAATCCAAGCTAATAGAAACTGCAGGCTTTCAATTCCTGAAAAGTCGCAATGCAAAAATGGCAGCGATCGTTCTCCCAATAATAAAAACGTAAACAGCTTTTCAGAAACACATTGTTTAAAAAAAATCTGCAGAATGACAATGTCATTGGAAGAAGTTTCTGAACTGTCCAAAAGATACATTGAAGAGTGGTGAAGTGGTCCTTTAATTACAATGAAAGAGATCTCAATCATTTTATCGTGTAAAGCACTTCTTCTTTATAGGGAGACGTTTCACCGACATACCGTGATAAAACCATGTGCGCGTGAGAGTCCCGCGCGCTGCTGTCATTATTATATGACGTCAAAGCTGGATGCCACGGCGAGGAAAAAGGGCATCCCCCCCTGGCCTCCTCCAGTTTGCTGTCTGTCTTACACACACAACACACACAAAAAAACAAGGAGAGAGGAGTAAAACGGCTTGTGTTGGCGACGGCCCACCAGCCGCTCCGAACGGAACGGAACGGAACGGCCGCCAGACACTGACTTGTTTTAGGCAATAATTAGAACCTGCTGCAGGCAGATGTCTGAGGTATTACCTCATGAGCTGCAGCAACACGGACGGCTTCCCCCAGCTAACTGCCCCGCTCCAGCCAGCTGCCTGGGTCTGGATTGCGTTTCTACCCCACCCTCCACCCTCCTCCACCTCCCCCTTCTGATCGATGGGGAGCTCCCCTGCTCTTACGGCCACCAGCGGTAATGTACACCGAGCAAATCAAATGGGGTGGAGGGGAGAGGAGGGGGAGGGGGAGGCGATGGGGTGATATCCTCCCCTCCCTTCTATGAAATCAGGGGCGGATGTAACGCTTTCCAATTTTGGGGGGGGGGGGGGGGGGGGGGGGGGCAGGAGAAAATGGTATGGGTGCGACTTCATGATGAAGACGCACCCATACCATTTTCAGTTACAGGACTTTTATTAGTCAAGCAAAGCATCAATAATAACATCAGTTGTTGTTGAAGTTGCAACAGACACACAGCATGCATAAAGCTAAAGGTCTGACTCAGAGAGTTTTCTGTTTTCAATGATGAAATGCTGTTGGTTTAGTGCTGACACAGCTGTAGTTAGTTAGTAGCAGTAGTAGTGTTTCAAATCATTTTAAGCACTTTAATTTGAAATATCTTGGGTTGTTTTGCATGCCATCGTGTTTGGTGGGGCAGTCAGGGCATTTAGCGGGGCTTTGCCCCCCACCATGCCCATGCCTAGATCCGCCCCTGTATGAAACTCTTTGCAGGCATTGCAAGCACGAGCCAGATTTCCCGCATGAGCTTGGCTGGCGGTTGTGTGTGTGTGTGTGTGTGTGTGTGTGTGTGTGTGTGTGTGTGTGTGTGGGTGTGTGTGTGTGTGTGTGTGTGTGTGTGTGTGTGTGTGTGTGTGTGTGTGTGTGTGTGTGTGTGTGTGTGTGTGTGTGTGTGTCTGTGTGTGTGTGTGCGTGCGTGTGTGTGTGTGGCGGGGGCCTCGCGCCCCAAGGTCGGGCTGTGAGACATGGTTTCCTCATCGCAGTTACAGTACATGTGCGCTTGTTCACTCGCGAGGGCCACTATAGTGGACATGACCCCCTCCCGGTCCCCCCTCAGTATTGTTAATGGCCCTTCCTTCGTTTTTTAATGGGCGTTCGTTCTTTTTCCATGTATCTGCCAATATTGTAAACATAATAACATCCGTGCTTATTCTTCTTCCTGTTGCAAAACAGCCTTCAGAATAACAAGACAGATTTTTGCCAGCGAATACATGCTGCAACAACAACGGCATCCTTGGCAAACAGGGTGAGGAGGGTTATACTTATAAAAAGCAATTCCTTGTAGTTACAAGTAAGTTAGTTGCTACAAATTAGTCAGTATTAGGGTGGGCTGGAAGAATGGCAGGGGGGACGGAACGGGACTCCAAAGTGTTTCATACCAAGGAACAACAAATTGGCACGATATCATCCCTATTTGAAGAGACATGCCAGCAACCCCCATAAAAGAACATCTGTAGGCCCAAGCAGTGATTCCCAACAAATCAGAATTGATAAATGGTACAGATGTTTTGTGGGGTTTTTTATATGTAATTTGGGGGGGAAATATACCCATAACCTTTATTGGGTGGATGCATATTTGGGTGGGTTCTAAGTGGCCATGCACCTCCCCAACCAGTGTTGTTTTTGTCGACTAAGACTAAGACTAAAGACTAAGTCGACTAAGGTTTTTGATATTTAGTCAACTAAGACTAGACTAACAAAAATGCATTTCAAAAGACTAATTGGGACTAAAAGATGTGTGTTTTCAAAAGACTAAGACTAAGACGAAGACTAAATCATAACCTAAGACTAATGGAAATAGGAAACATTTTTAACTTATTTTTTTCGTTCTTGTGAACATATCTGCAGTATAGATTGCATACGTTTTCAGGAAAGGGACTTATTACTAATGCAGTAATTTTACAAAGAAATAAAACGAGACATCTTTCATACTAAAAACTATAAATCTGTATAACATATATAAACCTACAATGCATGTGTATGTAAGACTAAAAGACTAAAGCCCCATTCGCACGGGATTAGTATTACCCCAGGACCTCAGGTAATATGGAATAATCACCGAGGACGTCTGTGTTTTTAATCCCGTGCGAATCGACCATGTCTGTGATTTGGCCTGTAATTATTACAGGCCAAATTACCTACCATAATTCAGCCAACACCGGGGTCCAGGGGTAATACTTATCCCGTGCGAATCGACCACCTCGGTGATTTGGGGTGTAATGGAGTTTTTTTTTTGTTTTGTGTTTCGTATTACCTTTCGATTTGGGGTGTAGCGGACTATTTAGGACCCCGTAGTTTTGTTTAGTAGCCTATTTCCTCTTCCTATCGCGCGCATTTCCAACCACACAACCACAATGGATGCAGCATCGATGTTATTAGAAATTCTGGACAGCGTTTTGGGAGGCGCATCTCCCTACAGGAGATTGGGATCCACCAGAGGACCCAACAAAAGACGAAGGCCACGTTTACACGGAGACGCTTGCGGGTAAAAACGATAAAATATTTTATCAGAAGTGCCTTTCGTTTATATGGTGACGGCGTTTTTTGGGCTTGAAAACGCAAAAATCTCAAACCACCCTTGAAAGTGGAAAAGTTGTAAACGCTCCAGCGCAGCGTCTCCGTCTAAACCATAGGTCTAAACAGGCCGAGACGCAAAACTGGCTGTTCTGCTCACGTTGTCAAGGCAACGCAGCCGCTTTGGGCGACTCGTGTTGAAATATGAACAATATCAAATACAAATGTAAGCCGGTTACACAAATATTAGCAATGCGGCACGCAAAATAGGCTACTTATTGGAAGGTTAGGACATCAGAGAGAGAGAGAGAGAGAGAGAGAGAGAGAGAGAGAGAGAGAGAGAGAGAGAGAGAGAGAGGCTGACAGCGCGTCTCAAATGTGGTCTTGGATATCGCATAATAAGGTTATCTGCACATCACCTCTGCACATCAAGAGGATACGATGGTAGAACGCGCCTCAAAAGTGCTCTTGTACATTGCAGAAGATACGATGATTGAGGCTTGATGATCAAATATTTGGTATGGGCATAAGGGCATTTAATTGCAGCTGCGTTTTCAGTTCATCAATGCAAACGAAGCGCTGATGACTACGCATGTTTTAGTCGCTGTCTGACATGACAACAAGTTACGGGATGCAAGTTATATAACTTATTTTGTATATATCGTAATATCAATAGCCTCGGTGGGCATGGGGGGGAGAGACAGAGACAGAGAGAGCGCTGTGGTGTTTTTTTTTACCTGTGTTGTAAGTTATTTCACATTGCTGAGTGGCCGTGTGACAAGAAGTTGTAGAACAGGAAAATAAGTCCATGCAGTATAGGGAAGTCCAACGTTCTCTTCAGACGGTCATATTTTTGCTAGTGTATGCTATAAGCTGGTCTGCATCTGATTCAATGAATGAAGGAGGATGCGGCATTCGTGCGGTCCATAGTCGAGTCCTGACTGCTCGCATTTAGACCACGTGTCGCCAATATTGTGCTCCTGTTCATAGCCCCCTCGCTGCATAGTCTAATTATCAGTGATGTTTGGAACTTATGCGAGGGTTATAGATTTGATTTGACCACTCACAGATATCGGAAAAACACGATTTGTGTGGAAAAAATGAGAAAGAAATGATAACCTCCGGGAAGACGGGGTCCGGAGGATTTCCCGGATGGGAAATTAATTCAGTTGTACCCGGGCGTTCCGGGAAACCGGGATCCCGGTATTAAACCCTAGGCCGGACCCTTCCAGGCCGACCCAGAGCCGGTCGCGAAGCACCGCCGCGGAGAAAGTGCGCCCGGCGGGGGCACAGGGCAGCGCGCCCAATGGATTTCTACACACTTTTGCGTCACTGTATGCACACAGATTTCCTCATGAGAACGCTCGTCTAGACGCGAAATAATAAGTGAAGACGCGACGCCACTTTTGCGTCTTCTGTTCACATAGTCTCCGTGTAAACGTAGCCGAAAACGAAAACTTCTGAGACTGAGAGGTCTACTTTGTATAGCAGCATGCCACAAAGCATTGCATCACGATACATGCTGGGATTGCTTATCTGCGTTTACTGTGCGCGACACCGCCACGCGAAACGGGCACGTAGATTAGAACATCTTCGCTCCGCTACACTCTCGACTCGTTAGAATTCTTTAGTTTATCGCAACCAGGGTGCAAACTTATTTCTTTACTTATAAAGATGTGATATTATAAATGATATGCAACTCCACTTCATCCGATGGTCTGGGACGCAATAATGTGATCACGTTCACCGGCATCAGAATCAGAATTATTTTATTGTTTTCATAATGAATATAAATACTTTAATACTTCTTTTATATAATAAATACTTTCACATTTAATATAATATTAATAAACATATGGTAATGCAACTAACTATATAGTGTGTGTAGGTCTTCAGCCCTATTACATATGTCCGTAATTTCAAGTAAAACACAGACATCGCTTATCCAGTGCGAATCCGCCCTTGTGAAACACAGACGTCGGGGGGTAATTTCCAATTACCTGAGGTCCTGGGGTAATACTAATCCCGTGCGAATCGGGCTTAAGACTAAAAAAAGACTAAAGCCCGATTCGCACGGGATTAGTATTACCCCAGGACCTCAGGTAATATGGAATAATCACCGAGGACGTCTGTGTTTTTAATCCCGTGCGAATCGACCATGTCTGTGATTTGGCCTGTAATTATTACAGGCCAAATTACCTACCATAATTCAGCCAACACCGGGGTCCAGGGGTAATACTTATCCCGTGCGAATCGACCACCTCGGTGATTTGGGGTGTAATGGAGTTTTTTTTTTGTTTTGTGTTTCGTATTACCTTTCGATTTGGGGTGTAGCGGACTATTTAGGACCCCGTAGTTTTGTTTAGTAGCCTATTTCCTCTTCCTATCGCGCGCATTTCCAACCACACAACCACAATGGATGCAGCATCGATGTTATTAGAAATTCTGGACAGCGTTTTGGGAGGCGCATCTCCCTACAGGAGATTGGGATCCACCAGAGGACCCAACAAAAGACGTTCGGCCACGTTTACACGGAGACGCTTGCGGGTAAAAACGATAAAATATTTTATCAGAAGTGCCTTTCGTTTATGGTGACGGCGTTTTTTGGGCTTGAAAACGCAAAAATCTCAAACCACCCTTGAAAGTGGAAAAGTTGTAAACGCTCCAGCGCAGCGTCTCCGTCTAAACAGGCCGAGACGCAAAACTGGCTGTTCTGCTCACGTTGTCTAGGCAACGCAGGCGCTTTGGGCGACTCGTGTTGAAATATGAACAATATCAAATACAAATGTAAGCCGGTTACACAAATATTAGCAATGCGGCACGCAAAATAGGCTACTTATTGGAAGGTTAGGACGAGAGAGAGAGAGAGAGAGAGAGAGAGAGAGAGAGAGAGAGAGAGAGAGAGAGAGAGAGAGAGAGAGAGAGAGAGAGGGGGAGGGAGGGAGGCTGACAGCGCGTCTCAAATGTGGTCTTGGATATCGCATAATAAGGTTATCTGCACATCACCTCTGCACATCAAGAGGATACGATGGTAGAACGCGCCTCAAAAGTGCTCTTGTACATTGCAGAAGATACGATGATTGAGGCTTGATGATCAAATATTTGGTATGGGCATAAGGGCATTTAATTGCAGCTGCGTTTTCAGTTCATCAATGCAAACGAAGCGCTGTTGACTACGCATGTTTTAGTCGCTGTCTGACATGACAACAAGTTACGGGATGCAAGTTATATAACTTATTTTGTATATATCGTAATATCAATAGCCTCGGTGGGCATGGGGGGGAGAGACAGAGACAGAGAGAGCGCTGTGGTGTTTTTTTTTTTTTTTTTACCTGTGTTGTAAGTTATTTCACATTGCTGAGTGGCCGTGTGACAAGAAGTTGTAGAACAGGAAAATAAGTCCATGCAGTATAGGGAAGTCCAACGTTCTCTTCAGACGGTCATATTTTTGCTAGTGTATGCTATAAGCTGGTCTGCATCTGATTCAATGAATGAAGGAGGATGCGGCTGCGGATTCGTGCGGTCCATAGTCGAGTCCTGACTGCTCGCATTTAGACCACGTGTCGCCAATATTGTGCTCCTGTTCATAGCCCCCTCGCTGCATAGTCTAATTATCAGTGATGTTTGGAACTTATGCGAGGGTTATAGATTTGATTTGACCACTCACAGATATCGGAAAAACACGATTTGTGTGGAAAAAATGAGAAAGAAATGACACCTCCGGGAAGACGGGGTCCCGGAGGATTTCCCGGATGGGAAATTAATTCAGTTGTACCCGGGCGTTCCGGGAAACCGGGATCCCGGTATTAAACCCTACGCCGGACCCTTCCAGGCCGACCCAGAGCCGGTCGCGAAGCACCGCCGCGGAGAAAGTGCGCCCGGCGGGGGCACAGGGCAGCGCGCCCAATGGATTTCTACACACTTTTGCGTCACTGTATGCACACAGATTTCCTCATGAGAACGCTCGTCTAGACGCGAAATAATAAGTGAAGACGCGACGCCACTTTTGCGTCTTCTGTTCACATAGTCTCCGTGTAAACGAAAACTTCTGAGACTGAGAGGTCTACTTTGTATAGCAGCATGCCACAAAGCATTGCATCACGATACATGCTGGGATTGCTTATCTGCGTTTACTGTGCGCGACACCGCCACGCGAAACGGGCACGTAGATTAGAACATCTTCGCTCCGCTACACTCTCGACTCGTTAGAATTCTTTAGTTTATCGCAACCAGGGTGCAAACTTATTTCTTTACTTATAAAGATGTGATATTATAAATGATATGCAACTCCACTTCATCCGATGGTCTGGGACGCAATGTGATCACGTTCACCGGCATCAGAATCAGAATTATTTTATTGTTTTCATAATGAATATAAATACTTTAATACTTCTTTTATATAATAAATACTTTCACATTTAATATAATATTAATAAACATATGGTAATGCAACTAACTATATAGTGTGTGTAGGTCTTCAGCCCTATTACATATGTCCGTAATTTCAAGTAAAACACAGACATCGCTTATCCAGTGCGAATCCGCCCTTGTGAAACACAGACGTCGGGGGGTAATTTCCAATTACCTGAGGTCCTGGGGTAATACTAATCCCGTGCGAATCGGGCTTAAGACTAAAAAAAGACTGAGACTAAGACTAAATCAATGTTGATATTTCGTCGACTAGACTAAGACTAAAAAAATGAATTTCAGAAGACTAAATGGGATTAAAAGACTAAATGTGTGTTACTCAAAAGACTAAGACTAAGACTAAGTCAAAATATTCTCAAACAAACAACACTGTCCCCAACTAGATCTGGACTTGCAATCCAATCTTTGAAGCAAAACTAATTAGTTAAAATAGGTTTTACCATCATTAACCAGAAGAGAACGTTGATGAGGATGTAATCTACCACGTAACCCTCGATTGCCATACAACCCTGTTACTGTAATCCAGATTACACATTTTGAAATACAGTCACTGTTATTTTTTTTGTAATCTGACTACGTAATCCCTTCTGACAGAAGGCACAGACACAAGTGTGCAAAAAGAGACATTATTATGAGCTCCTTGGTGTCACATAAAACCGCAGACCTTCACACCTATGATTTAAACCTTGTCGAATGGCCACGTCGCTCGTCTAAAACACCTGATTTGCCTTTCGTACATCATGATCGTGCAGCATACGAAGTATAAATTGCCCCCTCCTGGGAATAGGATCGCATACGAGGGACCTGCAGGATTCGGGGGTCTAGGACTGTATCCCAGGGCTAGTCCCAAACTGCCCCAGTCTAAACTTAAGGTCATTCCTCTGCTAGCAGGACACACACACACACACACACACACACACACGCACGCACGCACGCACGCACGCACGCACGCACGCACACACACACACACACACACACACACACACACACACACACACACACACACACACACACACACACACACACACACCATCCCTGCGGATTCTCATCCAGACGCCTTGGCTGAACGGTTCCTTCCAGCACATCCTCCTCTGTGGGTTTACGTTGGAAATACGGGCTGCCAAGGACTGACATTTATTCTTCCACCATGCAGGCAGGCACCGCCGATACGCAGTAAAACCAGGCAGAGCTGGACTGGGACACAAAATTCGGCCTGGTCATTTTATGCATGAATCTGCCCCAGACCGGCCCATTTTTGCATTAATGGCCCCCACCGGCTCACCACAACCAGTGTGCAGATAGCCCACAAGCACGTGCGTACACATGCTTGTGTGTATGTTTTGCTATTTGCATTGTCCCCTATGGCTGAAAAGGGAATTGCTGCCTTTGCCAATGTTAAGGGAAAATTCAATGCATCAATAAATACATAATTAATAAATCCTTTATTCATTTGAACTAAGGGCTTTGTTAATCGCTGCTTAATATTATGGTTAATCCCTGTGTGAAAAGTCAGAGTGATTGGTGCAGCCAGTGAGGAGTTATGGCGGTTTCAGTCAGACAGACATTCATTCAGACATTTCCTCAATTATAATATACTATAATTATATGGATTGCGTCAGTCCATGAAAACCGGTACGATTTGGCATTTTTTCTGAATTGTATAACGCCATTTAATTAATTAATCATCTATTTATTCAAAAACCAAACATGACCAGCAATAAAGCACAGAATTTATAGATTTTTGTACATTTCAATTTCTCAAGTCCATCAAAGGCAATTATAGCGACATGAAAGAAAATGTACAAAATAGGGGATGTCTACTGAAAGAAAGCAAGGTCATTTCTGATATGAAGATGAATTACATTTAATATACAATATTAAAGGGAACATTTTGGTGACTCAAGCAATAAAGCACAGCTTTATTCAGAAGGATGCAAATCATAGTGGTTTTACGTGGAATGACTCAATTATCCTAACTCGGAGGAAACGTGCAACGACTTTGATACGTGTCGGGGGGGATGTGAATGCCCTGGGAGTCACTGACATCAGGAGCACATTGTTAGACAGTTTGCTTTCCTCTCCATCGACGAGTCATCCGCTCTAGTCGGACTGCGTGTTCCGTAACCTCTCGTCCCTGTAGAGACTATCTAATTAAAAGTGGGGGGATTTTCCGAGATTGTTTTGGCGTTGGGAGGAGGAGGAATCTACACATACATGTCAAAGCACGGGACTCAAACCGTGACGAGGACACGAAGTACGTTGTAAAGCAGTACCGTACCGTATATTAATGCCTAAACCAAGAAGAACCATACCGTGACAGCCCTAGTGACGTCAGGGCTGGCACTTTGATCCGAGTCGCGCTTCTGTTTTTCAAAATATCGGAAGAGAAAACGTGGATCTGGAGGTTCCGCGTGGGAATGATGCACCGCCGCCTGTCTGTGCACCTGTGATATCAGCTGACGTATATCCTTATATTAGCTAGAGCAGGGGTGGCCAACCCGCGGCTCGCGAGCCGCATGCGGCTCTTCAGCTGGTTACATGTGGCTCTTAAAGGGCTTCCACATGAAACCATCAAAAACCTTTTTTTTTATACCAGCATTTATTTTTGAGCCATGGACTACCATTTGATGACATTTTAGCTCCACAGACCCCAAAGCTAAAGATTCTGTTTACTTTTGTCAACAATTCCAGGCTGGATTTCAGAGAAAACAAAACAGTCCAACGTACAGATCAAAATGACCATTAATCTTCTACATTCTCTAGTTGTGTAGACTTGGGATAATTCACATGATGAATATTTTAACTCTTGAGAGTGTAAACATGAAACCAAATGGACCCGCAAGGGTCCATTTGGTTTCATGTTTACGCTCTCAAAGAGTTACATCTGGCTAACCAACTTTCCATCATTTAGCCTGGGGACCACCTGGAACCCTCTTTGATGTGGCTCTTTGCAGTAACACAATGAAAAACGTGGCTCTTAGTCTGTGACCGGTTGGCCACCCCTGTATATTAGCTAGAGCAATTTATGAGGGAACTAAATTGTTGCCAAGAAACGGCTTCACCAATGTTTCTAATAACATGTACAGTACTAAAATGTTGAAATTCAACTTCTGGAGGAAACCTCACAAAAACGGGTCAGTGGCCTACTGTCGGGGTACTAGTCACAATACAGTATAGACGGCAAAACATGCAAAATGTCATCATGGGGCGGCTGTGGCTGAGGAGGTAGAGCAGGTCGGCCAATGATCCAGTGGTCGGCGGTTCGATTCCTGGCTCCTCCTGTCTACGTGCCGAAGTGTCCTTGGGCAAGACACTGAACCCCACCTTGCCTCCAGTGGTTGCCACTGCTGGTGTGTGAATGTGGGAAGTTTAGGACGCTGGCGTTGACTGTTCGCCGCTCTACTTCCCAATGTATGAATGAATGGACCATTGTAAGCGCTTTGAGTATACACGCTGTGCATAGTTAAGCGCTATAAAAATGCAATCCATTATTATTATCATGCTTTATGACAGGGGGTTTTCATGATGCTGAATCCATTCCAAACCTACCCGTACCCATCATCGTGCTTAGTCAGCACATCTGGAAAAGTCCTATGGATGGACATTTTCAGCCCAATGAGGGTGTGGTTGTGTTTTTTCCATAACTAATGCTACATAAAACATTGATGACATTTTGCATGTTTTGCCTTCTACAGCAGTGGTTTTCAACCGGTGGTCCGGGGACCACCAGTGGTCCCTGAGAGGGTCCCAGGTGGTCCCCAGCTAAGTTGGTTAACCAGATGTAACTCCTGAGAACGTAAAAATAAAACCAAATGGAGTTAAAGAGTTAAAATGTTCATCATCTGAATTAGCCCAAGTTTGCACAACTAGAAGATGGTCAAAAGCAAAATATATCTTTAGTGGGGCTAAAATGTCCTCAAGTGGTGGTCCTTGGCTCAAATTCTGAATAAGTGGTGGTCCCTGGCAGCAAAAAGGTTGAAAACCCCTGTTCTACAGTATAGATTGCGACTAGTACCCAGACCTGTTTTTTATGAGGTTCCCCACAGCAGGTGAATTTCCACATTTTAGCCCATGTTATTAGACACCACTAGAAACATTGGTGAAGACATTTCTTCTTGGTTATATGGGAGGAAAGCACAGAGAGGATAGCAGTAATGAAAATGAGACTATCTGGCCTATTGCCACCAACAGCACCAAGTAACTCTCAGCCAAACAGCTTGTATTGTGGGAACCAACACACAGGCATGGACCGGGGCGACGTCCCACCAGGGGCGGATCTAGGCATGGGCATGGGGGGGCAATGCCCCCCCCTGAATTCCCAGACTGCCCCACCAAACATGAAGGCATGCAAAACAACCCAAGATATTTCAAATTAAAGTGCTTATATTTAAAATGTTTTGAAACACTACTACTGCTACTAACTAACTACAGCTGTGTCACCACTAAACCAACAGCATTTCATCATTGAAAACAGAAAACTCTCTGAGTCAGACCTTTAGCTTTATGCATGCTGCGTGTCTGTTGCAACTTCAACAACAACTGATGTTATTATTGGTGCTTAATTGCATAACAAAAGTCCTGTAACAGAAAATGGTATGGGTGCGACTTCATCGCCCGTGGCGCGAAGCCGCAGCCATACCATTTTCTCTTGCCCCTCCAACATGTTCTCTTGCCCCCCCAAATGGGACATGTTATATCCACCCCTGCGTCCCACACCTATACCTATGTGGACGTATTAAAGAAAGATGGCGGAGCAGAGGGCAAAAGGGAGCTGGCCAGATGTACAGAGAACTGAGATGACTGGAACCGCCCATGGAGGATGTAGAGAGCACATGGTTGTTATTTTTAATGGACTTTCGGACGCATCCATGTTTTCTTCCTCTTTCTTTCTTCTTTTCTTCTGTCCATTTAAATATTGTTTTTATCTTTTTTCCATTTAGTTTTATCATTTGAAATATCATAGTTTTATCATTTGAAATAAAATAGTCCATATCTGCTCATGGGGGGGGGGGGGGGGGGGGGGGGGTATGACCAATTGTGTCATCGCAAATGCCGTCCTCAAGACACACACACACACACACACACACACACACACACACACACACACACACACACACACACACACACACACACACACACACACACACACACACACACACACACACAATCTATTACCTAATGAATGCTATAACCCACTGAGCACATGATGGACAATATCTAAGATAGACGCTGATAAATGTTCAACATTGGACTTGTATAAAGAATGTGATAATAAATAAACAGCACATGTATCATTGTGTTTGAACATAATATAGCAATCATTTTGTAGCCATGGATAGACAGTTGAGTTGCGGATGTAACATTTGGGGGGGCAGGAGAGAAAATGGTATGGGGGTGGCTTCATCGCCCGTGATGAAGCCACCCCCATACCATTTCCGGTTACATAACTTTTATTAGGCAATCAAGCATCAATAATAACATCAGTTGTTGTTGAATTTGCAACAGACACGCAGCATGCATAAAGCTAATGGTCTGACTCAAAGAAATGCTGTTGGTTTAGTGGTGCCACAACTGTAGTTAGTTAGTAGCAGTAGTAGTTTCAAATTATTTTAAATATAAGCATATAATTTGAGTTATCTTTGAAATGCGGGTTGTTTTGCATGCCATCATGTTTGGTGGGGCAGACTGGGCATTTAGGGGAGCATTCCCCACATCCCCATGCCTAAATCCGCCCCAGGTTACATATACCGTATATATATATACTATACTGCTATACTCCCTGCCCCTCCTGCAGATGGTTTTCTAAACACAACCTCCTGACATTTCTCTTATAAATTGAGCTATAAATTATATATTCCCTGTAGAAAGTCCATGTTGGACGTAAAAAAAAACAATGCATTGACGTGAACATGTCCTTCAAAAGCAGTAAACGTCCGTGCTTCCTCCGCGGACGACAGACACAACTTAGATTAGATCTATTTAACATGTTGATTTCATGATACAGTCATAAATATCAAGATCGGCACTGGGGATTATTTTTTTTAGGATATTTGTGGAAATAAAGCCAGTCCATGGGAAACAATGAACTTCATTATTGAAAGCGTGTATGTTTTTATATGCATATATACAGCATATCAGGGGTTTTTAACAGGTGGTCTGGGGACCACCAGTGGTCCTTGAGAAGGTTGTAGGTGATCCCCAGGCTAAATGATGGAAAGTTTTGATGTAACTCTTGAGAATGTAAAAATGAAACCAAATGGACCTCATTTTCACACTCTCAAGAGTTAAAATATTCATCATCTGAATTAAGAAGTTTACACTGTGTTTTGTTGGCAAAATACAGCCTGGACAATCAAAATAATTCTTTAATGTTAGGTCTTTGGTGTGAAAATGCAATAAAATGCTGGTCCGTGGCTCAAATACTGAATAAATGGTGGTCCCTGGAGTCAAAAGGTTTGAAAACCCCTGCAGCATATGAATCGTGTACAGCTGTGACATCAGCTGACGTACGGTAGGTATATCCCTATGTTCAGACAGGGTTTGACGGGAGAGAAGCACAGAGACAATACTGTGACCGTTAAATCTAACAGGACAGCATTTTCAACCAGCGTAAAAGCGTTTTTCTCAAGGATCGCAAACTTGTTTCTTGTTATTATCGATATTGCGTGTGTACAAAATAGACAATTGGGGAACATTTCGGAAAAGAACACGACGTACACACGATTACGCGTACTTCCCTGCAGTGTGTGATAAAGTTTAATTTCAGACCCCATTAAAAAAATATATATATATACATATATATATATATATATATATATATATTATATATATATATATATATATATATATATATATATATATATATATATATATATAATATATATAATATTATATATATATATATATATATATACAGTATATGGACATGCTGTGCTCCTATTGAAGCCCCCCCAAGACTGAGTGTGTCCATTATGATTTATGGAGAGGAAATAGTTGTGTTCTCCTTGCGGGTGGGCCTCGTAAAGAAAGAAAAGAAAGAAAAGAAAAAAAACAGCGTGTTCCCCTTCGCTCTGCAGGACCCGGACGGCCTTGTGCACGCAGCCTGAGCAACGGTGGGGTCCCAAATCACACAGGGTCACCACCACCAGCACCACCAGCACCACCACCGTCCCATAGTCAGTCACCAGTCTTAAATTACAAGCAACGGTCACTGTGGAGAAATATTCCCAGATGTGAAGCAGCTTCAGTTTTTTTTTTTTTTTTTGAGGAGTGAACCAGAAAGAACAGAGCTGGATCACCCCAAACTCTGTGTGTGTGTGTGTGTGTGTGTGTGTGTGTGTGTGTGTGTGTGTGTGTGTGTGTGTGTGTGTGTGTGTGTGTGTGTGTGTGTGTGTGTGTGTGTGTGTGTGTGTGTGGGTGTGGGTGTGGGTGTGAGGGGGGGGGGGGGTGTAATACATTACTTAATAGTTATTACCCCTTTAGAAGACTGTGAACATTACATCTCTTATTACTTGTATTCAAGTGTAATATGTAACATATTACATATTACTTTTATACCATCCCGCCCACAAAAAGGTAGATACAACGCAATCTTTTTAGTCACCCACAATACTAACACTCAAGATCTGTATGTATCAATGCCACAACTCTGACACTACATGGTTTTGTATGGCTGACTGTAATAATAATAGGTTGCTGTTTATCACACTTTTTTAAGCCAAAGTAAAGTGGCATTAGCCCATCTCCCTTCACCAACGCAATACTGCAAAAAAGAATAACCTAACTTCAACCAAACATTTGGTCAACACCAACTGGGTCTTTGGTCAATTTGACCAAAAAATGTGTGTTATTATATTTGTCTGAAAGTATTAAGTTACATTAATAACCTAATATCGAGGGTCAAAATAACCCAAGTGCCAGTTGATTTTACCTAACATATTAGGTTACATTAATAACCAATTCTGAAGGTCAAAATAACCTAACCTCCAGTTGGTTTCACCCATAGCTCCTTCAGTTAACCGCAGTTAACCGTGTGATGCCACACCCCAGTACTTCCCGACTTGCCACAGCCAAGCTATGCTACTCATACGCTGAGTTAGCCGAGGATCGAACCCATGACCTTGTGGTCCAAAGGCGAGAGCTCCAGCTGAGCTACCCGGACAGGAAGTTTAGGCAACATTAATACTGCAAAAGAAAACAAACTATTACCTTGCAGGAATGCACAACAACTTGTCTTGATTTAGTTCTGCAGCAGTAAAAAAAACATTTAAATTTAAACTGAACACAAATGACTAACTGGTACATTGTGTTGCTGTTGAATTTCACAAGTTTGAAATGGAGGTAGGAAGTGTTGGGGGTGTCACTAAATGGACCCAACAATCAGTTATACCCTCAGGAAAATAACTTAACAAAGATAACCTAACAAAACAACCTATGAATTTGGTCAAAATAAAACCCCTATAACCCAACAAATGGTTGGGTTATAAGAAAACAACCCAGCAAGGTAACCTAACACAATTGACCTAAGTATTCAGTTACAATTTTTACCGTTTAGTTTTTTGTGTGTGTTGAAAGCAGCAGCATGACAAAAGTTACTAGTAATACTGGTAGAAGTAACTGCAATATTATTACTGTTCCCTGGGATATAATCTTGTTACTCTAAGTGATATGCTCTAGTAATAGTTACTAGTTACACTCTTCTGTGGGTGGGATTGGGATGGGTGGAGGGGTACGGTCTTTTATCCCTTGGTCACCATTGTGGAGAAAAACATGGGTCATTGGTAAAGTTGGCACTGTTTTTTTAGAGTGCTGGAAAGTATATTTCCAGAGCCCATTGCACAATAGCATGTTCAGCTGATCCTAATGATCATGAAAAAAAAAAAAAAAAAATCAGGGCTTCAGTTATGAGTAAATAATGTTGTGGTTATGATCTGTGAGTGTGTAATAATAACTCCAGACATGGTGTCATAGAGGAGAAAACTCATTTAAGTGCGTCCTGCGTGGTTTCTGAGTAGAGCCTTTTCAGTGAGACTGTAAAAAAGCAGCGTGCGTCCCGTTGAACTCCCATAATCGATGGCGGGTTATTACCTCCCCATAAGACCTTGGAGAATGAGGAAAAGTATCAGCAGCAGGTGTGCATGCAGCCCTGTGTCCCGCACATATAAAACCATTCTGCACACACGCACTCTCTCCAAACGAAAAAGAGACGAAATAACTTAATTCGACACCTGGAAGAAATCATAATAATAATACAGCGCATTGGGTATATGAAACTAAAAAAGAAGAAGGGGAAAAAAAAGGAACCCGAGGAGGGTAATAGAGGTCTATGGCCGTGAAGAGAAATATTATGGCAAAGCACTCCAAACCGGTTCAGATGTGGAGTATTTTTACAAGAAAAGGAAGTAATTCGGCACAGGGAGGATCGCTCTGAAATTAAACCAGAGCTGAGACATCTCTCTCTTGGCTCTATTGTCAGGGCAGAGACATCAGACATGACGTGATTTGTGATTAGGTGGTTCGTTTTTTCTTGTTTTTTTTTCGGTATCACCTCAGAATACTGTTCTCATGGCAGGGTGGTGTTTGCGTGCTCACAGGACCGGCCGACGGCCCTACCGGGAGGAGCTAGCTTAATAGCCCCTGAAACTGATCTAACGAGTCCAAAATTTATTTTTCATTTTCTCTCTCTTTCTCTCAAAAGGTCAGACGTACTGTATCTCTCTCCGGGAAACAAATTGTGGAGGACCAAAGTAATAAATTCTAGTTTGTTTTATTATTTTTTTATATATATACACAGCATATATATTATGGTGAAATGTTAGAGCCCTATAAATCAAGTTAAGAAACGTTTGTGACAATGGGTGTGAGCATAGTGACCCGGCACAGTGAAAACTCTGCTGTTTCGCTTATCCGGCAAACACTCTAGTTATTTCAGGTCGAATGCATTTGCTTCACACGCCGCTGTGCAAAAACTGGGGTTATTAAAATTGTTTATGATCCCTTCCAATTTGAGTTGGCTAATAGTTTGTTTTTTTCTTTCACTACGACGGTATAGTTAAGGTCCAAATTTCTACAAATAAAATGATAGCGGAGGTTGAAATACTGAACTAAATGGAAGGATTTCACAAACAGTACAGGCTCACAGTTAGATTACTGCCAGACTTGTATGTGTACAACATTATCAGGACCTAAACTGACATACAGTAAGTGTGTGATGGACACACACACACACACACACACACACACGCACACACACACACACACACACACGCACGCACACACACACACACACACACACACGCACACGCACACACACACACACACACACACACACACACACACACACACACACACACACACACACACACACACACACACACACACCCACACACACACACACACACTTCGGCCTGGCTTACATAATAACCTTGCTCACTACGTTCACAACAATAGACTAAGTTCACAGCAGAATTGTTCATTACGTTTGAGTAAATGAATTACACTGAACCAGCAGCAAACATGTGTCGTAGAACCTGTGGTGTGTATTTTCCCTCTCTCTTTTTTAATCCGGGCAAAAGGGTTGGAATATTTTCAGTTCTGCCTATTTGGACAAAGCTAGAGCTCATGTGTTTTCAGCTGGAGAGAAATGCCTTTGGTGGACACACAGCCTTCTGCACACATGTCTATTATCACGGGAGTCCAACATGGAACCCTGCCTGCCCCGGGGCAGATGGGAGTATATCGCTCTGGGGGTCCAGCGGCCAATTGAGTGTGTGTGGATGGATGAATGTGGAACGAAGGGATCATATCCTGATATAAATGTGTACACGTACACACGTGGGTATGCTTGTCATCCACGTCACTTGCAGTCTGTTCGCCCAGCGACAACTTCAAATTTGACAAGTTTGTGTCGAGTCCGTCGGATCCCCGGCGCACGGTTATCCAGAATCGGCACAAAAGTCCTGCGGGACTCTCAACCCCGGACAGGGCCCATGAACTCCAGCTCACTGACATCACAATCGATGTTTGTGTTTACACACTTTTGTTTTCAAAACATACTCAAAGACAGGCCGAAAAAAATATAAAATGCACCATTTAGCATTTAATGTCTCCTCCACGGTGGGTCATGTCTAGGCCTATGAGTTCAAGCTCAGATGTATTCAAATGCGGGGCATGATGCGCTGAAAGGAACATGGGCATGCAGATGCGTGTGCAAGGGCCAAGCGTGTAAGGACTGTTTCACATCACAGCGACGCACTCAAATAAATATTGTGACACGAGCGGGTCCTGGTTCCTGCAGCCCACATCCAAGATGAGCACGTCATTTTGGATTGGATCTCCTAAAGCTTGTGAATTGTCACTGGGGAGAGTCAATGGCACTGACAGAAATGCTATGCCTGTTCAGAAACAGCAGCCATGATACAGACAAGATACTGTACTGTAACCAGCCATCGCAATGATAACTACGTTGTAGATCAGTGCCCTTCGTGGCACAGGTCTCCACCAGGCCAGATCAGGTTGTGGTCTCCTGGTGGCACTAGAATAGGCCAATGTGAAAAGGGTGATAATAATAATGAATAATAATAATAATAATAATAATAATAATGGATTGCATTTTTATAGCGCTTTTCCAAGTGCTCAAAGCGCTTTACAATGGTCCATTCATTCATACATTGGGAAGTAGAGTGGCGAACAGTCGACGTCAGCGTCCTCACTTCCCACATTCACACACAAATGGTGGCCAGCTCACACTGACCAACTCATTGGAGGCAACTTGGGGTTCAGTGTCTTGCCCAAGGACACTTCGACACTTCGACAGGAGGAGCCGGGATTCGAACCGCCGACCCAGGCTCTACCTCCTGAGCCACAGCCACCCAATTTATTGTGCCTGATTATTTATCGTTATGCCCTGATTAATGGGAACTGAAGAAGGTACTTTGAACCAACAAAGGGTGCTAGCACAAGCAGGGCCTTAAGATGGGGAAGGGGGTGACGTAGCAGTGGACGTAACGTTAACCCTGACCAACCTGGACCATGCACGGACGGACGGACACACGGACATACTCTTCACCATACTGGTGGAGAGAATAACATCAGTAAAGTGTGATTTTTGGCAACAGATGTTGTCTCTTGAATAGGTAGTTTTAATTTGGGCTTCAGTAACCTGCATTTTAGTCCCCTGGGATGTCGTAGTTAGTCTAGCTCTCGCAAACGTACTGAGCGAGATTACTATGCAAGTCAGGCAGAAATGTCTGTCTGCATCTGCGTGACACGCATGGCTAAATATGGAGTGCAGTGAAGCGAACTGTATTTGCTTATCGCATGCTGGTTAAGACGCCGTGGTTGTTGAAATTTTAGTTGACTACATCTACAGTTGATTTGTGTATATGAGAAGCAAGCAGCATTCGTTTCCTGTGTGTCGCACTGGTAGTAAGGCCTTTGCACAATTATTGTAAAGGATCTCTTAATTACATCATCAGTACCTCATCAGCTAGCCCAGCCAATAGACCTGCGCAGTGACGTTACCGCCCCTGTTCTGGAAACAGATTCCCCATTCAGTTTTGTCATAGACCTTTCGAAAATAATTTATATAAAGTCGATTACGCCATGGACAAAGCCAACTCGGGTTGTGACGAATCATGATGACATACACAAACTTTGCAAACTTTTTCTACTACTTCTTGCTAATTATATATTATGTAAGGGATAACACCCGACAAGGCGGTGATTGTTTCCTATTAACTGACCGAGGCGCAGCCGAGGTCAGTTAGTTAGGAAACAATCACCGCCTCGAAGGGTGTTATCCCGCTTATTACATGGCTTACGTCAGTGGTTTTCAACGCCCGAGGACCACCAGTGGTCCTTGAGAGGGTGACGGCAACGGCATGTAAACAACCAAATACGTAGCTGCTAACCAAATGGACCCACTAACGGCGTGCTGGAACTAAATGCGGAAGCGCACCGCGGGCTTACGTCAGTGGTTTTCAACGTCCGAGGACCACCAGTGGTCCTTGAGAGGGTGACGACAACGGCATGTAAACAACCAAATAGGCTACGTAGCTAACCAAATGGACCCGCTAACGGCGTGCTGGAACTAAATGCAGAAGCGCAGTGCAGATTGATATGAACACAGCTGTTTGCACTTTGGGGACCTTGTTTATGCAGCGGTCAATAATAGCGCGGAGCGGTGATTATAGTGTATTATGTGACCGCTCACATGACCAGAACGCTGGCTTCTGATTGGAGCATTCATTCAAGCCATGTAATAAATGACGATATTGTGTTTGTTGTCATGATTTGTCACGACCTGAGTTGGCTTTGGAACCATTTTCGAAAAACTCTATGAGGAAAATGAATGAGGAATCCACTAGTGGAACAGGGCTGGTGACGTCACTGAAAAGTCTATGAGGAAAATGAATGAGGAATCCACTAGTGGAACAGGGCTGGTGACGTCACTGTGCAGGTCTATTGCAGTGGTACTTTGGAGGACAATGGAGAGACAGACGACTGCAAACCGATTGCATTACTGGCACTCCTGGTCATGCAAGTAAAGAATAATGGCTACAGGCCTATGGCTGAAGCAGCTGCAGGTGAAACATTGGTAGATTTCCAGTGACTTCGCAGCCAAAGGGACAAACGGAAAAGGGAAACCCTCATCCCTGTCGTCCCGTTTGCAGTTTGCCGGCAATGTTTTAATGATTGGCCCCTCTCATTTGGAGATTAAAGCTCACCACTAATGATAGAACGCAGCGGTAACTTTGACTTAAGAATATAGATCTCTCTCTCCGGTCCAGTTAACCACAGGAGAGCAGAGGAGAGCCGGGCGGGGGAGTGACGCACTTTGTCACATATATATAGACAGGGTGATTCCACCTCTTTTGTGCCAGAGTGGAAAGAATGTCTTGATAGGTCCACCCCATCAAGGACACACACACACACACACACACACACACACACACACACACACACACACACACACACAAAATACAAGTACAGTAAGACATAATTGCAACAACAACGGACAGCCCCAAAGCACACTGTAGCAGTGCAGAGGCGTTTTTGCCATTAGGTGGACTAGGCAGTTGCCTAGGGCGCCATGAGTGGAGGGGGTGACCATGAGGGGAGGGGGGAGGGGAGGGGAGGGGAGGGGGCGACCACAAGACATGCTTTAAAAGGATCCCAGGCTGCACTGGTATAGTAAGGCCTTCGCAACGGCAAAAGAAAATAGTAACGCCATCCGTATTGTGTCACAAATTAACGCGCAGCTGCTTTACTAAATGCAGCCGTATCGATTACAAAGTAATTACCCGCCAATCAAACGAAGATGCGTTATAAGCAAAGAGGAAAAAATTAAGTCACCGGCCATGCGTGTACAAACCGACACGGCATGTTTGTTCAGCATTTGTCCCTGCAACCACAATACTGCTGCATAACTGTGAGTTATGCCTATGACACAATGCAGAATGCGTCAAAACACACAAAAAAGAAAGCTTGTTGTGGGCTGTGAAAACAATGACATAATATCCTTCCGCAATCTGCTAACTTTCAGTTGGGACGTGGGGTGATCTAACCGAGAAGCACTTGGCGTTTTCATTCATTATTACAGCAACATGTTGCTGTGTTACATTTTAACGTGCAGTGACAACGGTGCTGGCGCGTTTGCTGATTTCCCCCAACCCCCAACTCCCCTTTATGTGTTTGTATGTGTAGTGCAAACTATAGGCCTACAGGAGTGTTTTTGATTTATTGATTGGAGGTCTTTCATTAAATGGGAAGTCGACTCATTTTCTTCATTCCAATATGTTATTATTATACCCTAGAGCAGAGCTGCCCAAAAGGTAGATCGTGATCTACCAGTAGATCACACAGGCCATGCAGGTAGATCGCATGACAGTCCCCTAAAATGTATAGATGTGTAACTCTTGAGAGTGTTAAAATGAAACCAAATGGACCCGTAAATGGACCCTTACGGGTCCAAATGGACCAAATGGACCCTTATGGGTCCATTTGGTTTCATTTTAAACACTCTCAAGAGTTAAATTACATTTAACATCTGAATTAGGTAATTTCAGTCCACACAATTTGAAAATGGAGAATTGTTGTTTTGTCCAGTTCTCTTTCCCAATTGTGGACAAAAATGTGAAAGTTCTTAGTTTTGGGTGCAAGAGACTAAACTTAACGCCACGAACTGTCAACTCAAACCCCAAATACTGTTTTCAAATGTCAGTAGTAGCATATACAAGAAAACCTTCCAATTCTCCCCCTCTATTTTTCATTTTAAGTGCATTATTCTTAAGCACTATAACAGTAAGTAACACCGTCACCACTATTTTAAAGCTCAAACTTTCTATGGGGCTTGAAATGGATTTTCAGTCATGGAACAATCACATTTTTCATGTGTAGATCTTGTTGAGCCGCTCATTTTCAAAGTAGCTCTCAAGTCGAAAAAGGTTGGGCACCCATGCCCTAGAGGTGCTGGGTGGAAATGATGAAAAAGTTCCTCCATTCTGTGTTCCCAAGAAATGGAGGTCTGAAGAAAACCACTAACATGGTGAAACATCTTGATGACATCATCAAGATATATTTTCACCATGTTAATGGATTTCTTTAGACACTTCTTTTTTTCTGAGAGCGTACAAATGGAACCATGCATTTGTACGCTCTCAGAAAAAAAATGTTGAAAATGGGTGGAATTCTCCTTTAACAGCTTGGAGATTTAGGCTACATTATATTTCAAGCACAACTCAATAGAAGACTTATAAATGTAAATGTAGGTGGTTAACACCGTGAAGCGTTTCTACAATTGTGGCTACCACGTTCATTCAGTGTTGCCAACTTGGCGCATTTGTCGCTATATTTAGCGCTTTTTCAGACCCCCCTAGTGCCAAAATTAGTGAAAAACTCCTGGCGGAAAATCTACGGTAGTGCTTTTTGGCTGGTGAGTTGGGGGGGAAATTGATTGACATGCGCCAGAGATAAAACCCTCATTTTTCACAATTTTTCCTCCTATGACAGTGGTTTTCAACCCAGTGGTCCCCAGGCTAAATGATGGATAGTTGGTTAACCAGATGTAACTCTTTGAGAGCGTAAAAATGAAACCAAATGGACCCGCAAGGGTCCATTTGGTTTCATTTTTACGTTCTCAAGAGTTAAAATATTCATCATGTGTGTTATCCCAAGTCTACCAACTAGAGAATATACAATATTAATGGTCATTTTGATCTGTATGTTTATATATTCCCTTCCAGGCGAGCATCTAGCGCATTCTAGTGCATTTTGGAAGTGACTAGTGCATTTTGGAAGTTGGCAACACTGCGTTCATTTTATCAAGACATTTAGAGACTAGTAGGCCTACTACTATTACAAACATCCAACTGGCTCAAATTTGTCAGATTAAGAACATCACATTAGGAAAGAATCTGAGAGGAACCATTCTGACACGCCCATTCAAAAAAATCACAAATGTTGAAGGGGGGCAGAGGTTCATTGTTGGCATCCAGGGAGTGTGTGCAAAGTTTGGCATTGACCAGACGGAAAGAAACACACACACACACACACACACACACACACACAACACACACACACACACACACACACACACACACACACACACACACACACACACACACACACACACACACACACACAAACACACAGGGCAAAACAATGCTGGTGGCGACAAGGAGAACTTAAAGGTAAGAGGCAACTTTTTAGCCAAGAATCAGAGTAAATACAGAGCTATATTTTGTGCATCCCCCCCCCTCCCTCTACGTTGCTTCAACTTTGATGCTGCAGATGTTTCCCTGCAGACAGACACTTGCTTTGTCCTGCAGACGGTCCAGAACTTCATTTATTGTCAACAACTCATGAAAACAAAGCATTTGTCAGGGGGTGAGGCAGCGTTTTAGCCAATCGCAGCACTGCAGTCCCCAGCAGATTAATAATGAGCCAATAGAGTGGAGGCGAGGTGGAGTTAGATCCTGTTTTTAAACAAATCAAACACAGTGTTTAGTGTACACACTAAAGTTACCTCTTTTACCTTTAAGTCCTCACATCTCAGTCTTAAACTCAGTGACATTGTCCTAGTCAACCTCATGACCATTCTATGCCGATGCAACCAGATGCAGTTTGAAGTTGCTTTGGGATAAAGTCGGTTCCTCCTCCTCCTCGAAAGAAGTAGAAGAAGAAAAACACACAAATATTCGCCGCTTCTGACTCTCAAAACATTGGTCTACCACAGGTGCAAGTTTTCCGCACCAATTAGCAAGTGCTCCACCCACAAATTTTCCATCAAAATAAACTGGGAAACACATAAAAAATGCACATTAAAATGGGGAGTGATTGTCTTTGATATTCAATGCTTTAATTGAAACCAGGCCGGCGGAATTACAGAGCCCTTGTTTTGACGGCTCCATGGTTTCCATCAGTAAAAAAGGGGATTCCTGACTGATATCCCGAGGAACGCTACATTTCCTTCAGAGGAAAGCCAACCGACAGACATAGCACGTCATTGTTTTCCATTAGCTTCATGGTCAATAGGCATTATACTTTTCTTTTTTGTTCTATCCGTAATAGACACTGGGTCAAAGGTTCACTCCCTCCCTCTCTCTCTCTCTCTCTCTCTCTCTGCCACTCAGACATTTTGCACACAGAATTTCTCCGTAACCACCTCACATATGGCAGGGCTGGGTAAACATCTGGGAATCTTTGTTCCTAGCTCCTTCTCAATAGCTCACCATGCAGGCCATGGTCTCTCTCTCTCTCTATGTGTGTGTACTCAATCTTCTCCGATTACATAGTTGCTGGCCGGCTCCCCTGAGGTTTACGTGGACAAACCGTTTGGGGATTGCGGAAGGAGTTTCCACAAAATAGGTGTTGTCCAAGAATTCCTCGCAGTTATGGAAATAAACCCAGGGCAAAAGAGAAAAAGAGAGATAGATAGGGTCTCTGTTGTGCATGGCAAATGTTAGCACCGGGGGCTCCATTTTTGGCAAACATTTAACATGGAATTGTGTTTTTTTTTTCTCTATTTTAGTCTTCAAACTTGGTTTGTTTCTGAATTTAAGACTACCGTAATGACAGGAACTTTCAACAGATATCCCAAATACAAAAGGCACCGCATGGGGAGAAAAAATCTGAGAATTACGCGAATGTACGTCAGGAAACATCTCTGTGTGGGACCTGATGGATGGAACCATTAACAATGCTGTTTTGTTTGTGACTGTGCCAAGGGGGGGGGGGGGGGGGGGGGGAGAGCTGTAACCGATGAAATGGCTTTGAAAACGTTTCGGAACAACGTTAAGACATTTCGAACTCCGTTTACCAAATTAAACCCATTCGCAAGCTGTCGCTAGCCCCAAGGATGGTTATAATTATTCTTTCCGTTTGCGGGGGGGTGTGGTGTGTGTGTGTGTGTGTGTGTGTGTGTGTGTGTGTTCGACGGACCAAACGCTCACAGCCAAAAAAGTATTAAGGCTGGCAGCTTCCTTTTTTTTTTGCAGGTTCTTAAAACGAGCGCGGCCGTGTGGCACATTATTCCAGCCTCACCTTTGTTTTGGTCCACGCCCTCGTTACATAGGCCAAAAGTTTTGGTCCTTGGCACCGAATTTAACTTTGTCAAACCTCCTAGCGCTGTGTTTGGCCCTGGTGCAGACCTGTTAGCCGTGGGAACCTGTAGCATAGGTCATTTTAGAGGCATTATAGGCAACTTTTAAGCCAAAAATCAAATTGTACATGTTGCTACAGTATATTTTTTTGCCTTTTTCCCCCCTTTACGTCGCTTCTACTTTGATGCTTCCCCGGCAGACAAACACTTGCTTTGCCCTGCAGACGGTCCAGAACTTCTGTTGTTGTCAACAAATCATTTTCAGCTGGGCTCATGACAAGGTGGTGCTAGTGGTGCAAGTAATTCCTCACACAGCTTCGTCCCTGCTATGCCTGTGTCAAAGCGCACAACGTGTGGGTCTTTGGGGGTAACTTTTTGGGGTCCTGTGGGTCTGGAGGTTCTCGGGGACCAACCGCACCATGTTGCACCACTTACTTTAAAGGTAGGGTAAGTGATTTGAAATTCATGGTGTAGTACCAGCCTGGTGCACTAGGGGCGCCCAAGAGTAGCTACACTATGTGAGCCTGCTGCTCCATCCTGATTGGAGGAGAATTCACCCTCCACCTGGGGAACTTTTATTAGCTCCTCTGCTAACGTGGGGGAGGTGGAAACTCCATATATGGTCTGCACACCTTATAAATATTTTTGGGTGATATCTGACAAAAGTGAAATCACTTCCCCTACCTTTAATTAATTTGCATTGAAGGACTACAGATTTCGGACAGTGACTTCACACCCTCCGTCCAGGGCTGCTTTTATATACCAACCACGCTTGGTAGGGAGCCAAGGCGATGGCTGCCCGGCCCAGCCTAGCCCAGCCCAGCCCAGCCTGGGCGCTCTCTCTCTTTCTCTCTCTCTCTTTTCCTAAAAAAGTCCCACCCTAGACGCTGCGTGCGTTGCGCCGTCATCCGGCTGAAATGTAAACCACCACATTCAGCTGTGTTTGTTATGGTTGCGCGGCTGGCCGGGCCCTCTATGTGTGTGTGTGCGTGTGTGTGTGTGTGTGTGTGTGTGTGTGTGTGAACACACAACGTTGTCACAGCGTAGCTAGAACGGCGGGGGCGATATTTCAACAACAAATCTATTTGGTCAGCTGCAATTACATCACTTATAGGTGGTTCATGACTTAGACGAGCACGCGTCTGCAAAGAATGATAATTGGGATTTTTTTTTTTTTTCTTGCCAGGGGCCGACCTTAGCGAGGGATACTTGCATGTCCGTCGTCGTCGTAACCCACCTGGTTATTCAGCACAGAAGTTGAAATTCAAGTGCTTTCAGGCATGTTGTCACCATGGCTTTGAAATTGACCCTGTTAGGTGGGACCGTGTCCACAGAAGCACCGCCGCCATTTCGGCGAACGATGGTGTGTGTGTGTGTGTGTGTGTGGGGGGGGGGGGGGTTCCCCACACACACACACACACACACAATACAGCATTGCATCTTTTAATCATATGAGTATAAACAATGGTTTGGATCACAGGGGTTGGTATTGCCCTAAGATCAATGGCCCTGTCACGCTAATGACTGTTTACTCTCCAGAGAAAATGAATAGCTTAAACAGTCATTTCTATCCCAAAATGACCCTAGTCTCAACCCCAAGGAGGTGGGGACACGCACATGCGCACGCGCACACACACACACACACACACACACACACACACACACACGCACACACACACACGCACACACAGCACATACAGTACTGTAAGTGCAACAGCCCTTGGGTCATCAGAGTATCTTCGCTGTCCCCTTAAAAGGGGAAGTCCACCCATTTTCAACATTCTAATATGTCATTAGTATACCCTAGAGGTGTTGGGTGGACAAGATAAAAAGTTCCCCCATTCTGTGTTCCCAAGAAATGGAGGTCTGAAGAAAACCACTAACTAAATAACTATCTTGATGACATCAAGATGTATTTTCACCATGTTAATGGATTTCTTTAGATGCTTCTTTTTTTTCTGAGAGCGTACAAATGGTTCTCAGAAAAAAAAAAAAAAAACATTGAAAATGGGTGGAATTCCCCTTTAAAAGGATCACAGGCTAATAAAACAGTATACTTGCCCTCTAGAAGTTAAATTACACACAACTAAAAACGCTGTAAATATTTAATTTCTTACAAAAATAGAGAATCTTTCTCTCAATAGGAACGGCTCCTGTCGCACTTTGATGATGTAATATGCCCATGTGTGGTCCAGCCCTATGAAATTATGGAACGGATATGCTAATGACAAACAACACTTTCTAATAAGTTAATGGCAGCTTAAAAAAAACATTTTTCATATGTTTTAATATCACATGCATGCCATAATTCCATAAGACCGAAAAACACTTGGACAAGATCAACTTGCGACAGGAGCAGTCCCTACTGAGTGAAAGATTCTCTATGTATGAAAGAAATCAAATATTTATGGTGCTTTTATTTTTTAGTTACAGTGGGCAAGTACAATAGTTTAAAGCAATAATTCAGATTTTTTTAAAGCTGTATAGTGGTTGCTACGTAATTGAACTATTAATTATTTGTCGGTCTTTTGTTTGGGGGGGCATGCAGTAAGAGTAAAAAGAGAATCCACGAAACTAACGTATAATTTGTATTGTTGATTTATTTTATTTTATATCAGCACACGCTTCTTTCATGTTTAGACCATTGTTGTTCCATAGTGGTAAAAAGAATGAAGAATACATTAGAAATGGGTCAAAACGATGCAAAAGTTTTGTTTGTTTTTGGATCAATTTACTTTTTACTGCGTGGTCCCAGTGACCAGAACTACTTCATATTTCACCAAAACCAGATGACAACTCCCACCAGGGGACTCTGGCAATCAATTAATGCAGTAGATCACTATACTAATGGCAAGTTTTTCATACGACTTCACTTTAAAAAAAAATCCAAACTATGCCTTTAAGGCCAATTTGTCGTATTGGCCAGTGTTCCATTTAACACTCAAAAGTCCCTCAGTGTCGCCACGATGGGACAATTATAGAGATAAACTCATCAGAATCATGCACCAACTCTCCCCATACATAGGCTGTTTGTCTGTGGCTGTAGGCCATAGACCATAGACTGAGCTCGGGGGTCTATTGCTACGCAGTGTGGCATCACTCGGGGGTGGGAGGGTAATTTATTGTGGGAGCTAAGTGTTTCCATTTGCAGTGAGAGCCACTAAAAACACAGCAGTCTCGCTGAAGGTTTCTGGGGGGCCCACTCGTAAAAAAAAAAAAAAAAAAAAAAAAAAAAAAAACGATGTGGTGTGAGCTAGCTGGCTTCTGGCCTGACAACCTGTTTGGGGAACCGTATGGATGGGATTTTAATGAATACATAATCCAGTCATCATCACCCAAAAAGAAAAAGGAAAAAAAAAAAAAGAACGACTCCTCACACTTTGCCAAAGGTACACTATCCTGACCATTGTGTTTTCGTTCACCCGATGCAGGAGGAGGAGGAGCAGCGATGCATTTTTAGTAAGAGGTTTCAGAAGGAAAACAAGGCCTGCGAGAGACGCGTGGGCGGTTAAAGGTTTCCACTGCTGTCTGGGCTCACTCCTGGCGCCGCCCTGTTGGTCACATGAGGTACTGCTGCCATGGCAGACGTACAGTACATTACATTACATTACATTCAAAACCTTACAGGGTTTTTCCACTCAGACTTGAAACAGGAAGTAAAAACACCTGCTCTAGGAATCATGTTGATTTGTGTGCTCTCGTATCAATCGGTGGGATTTTGTTTGCGATACAGTAAAAAATCACAGGAAAAAATATTTCAAAAAAAAACAATGTGGAATGTTTTTCCCAATGGAGTGGAGGAGAACATTATGGGATACAAGGCGAATGGTAGCAATCTGCCCAACAACCAGGATGTTGTATTGGTAGTCAGTAGTCAAGTTACTTCAAATTGCTATATTTTATACACACACACACACACACACACACACACACACACACACACACACACACACACACACACACACACACACACACACACACACACACACACAGGATTTAAATGCAAATATAGCAAAAAAAACAACAACTGATCTACAAGCTCAAAAAGTGTGACACTGCGATGTACATTGAGCTTGCAGATTGGCTGTTTTTGCTGCAACATAATATGCAATATGATCCTGCCATAATTTAAACAGGTGCAGCTGCGGAACTTCTTCAGGAAATGCATCAATATACAAGTTGCAATACAGAAAGTGGAAATACAGGTATGTTCATCTATGCTGAGTTTCAACTGGATCTCATTTAAAGGTAGGGGAAGTGATTTGAAATTCATGGTGTAGTACCAGCCTGGTGCACTAGGGGCCCCCAAAAGTAGCTACACTATGTGAACTGCTGCTCTCTCCTGATTGGAGGAGAATTGGTGGTGACCTGGGAACTTTTATTAGCTCCTCTGCTAACGTGGGGGAGGGGAAACTCCATATGTGGTTTCCACACCTTATAATAGAGCATTTTAACAGAAAAAAAAATATTTTTTGGGTGATATCTGACAAAAGTGAAATCACTTCCCCTACCTTTAACTTCACTAAAGAAAAGTACCTCGAGATGCAACGTATTGCTGTACTAAATATTTTGATGAGAAATATATATCTTTATGGACTATTTTACATTGGATAAAACATACCTGTGTTTACTGGCAGGCAGTGTAACAACACACATGTTTAGCGTTCTAGGGCAGGAGTTTTCAACAAGTGGTCCGGGGACCACCAGTGGTTGACAGCGTAAAAACAAAACCGTTTCATTTCTACACTCTCAAGAGTTAAAATATTCATCATGTGAATTAGCCCAAGTCTACACAACTAGAGAATGTAGAAGATTAATGGTCATTTTGATCTGTATGTTGGACTGTTTGGTTTTCTCCTGGAGCCAGGAATTGTGGACAAAAGCAAAATAAATCTTTGGATTTCGGGTCTGTGGGTCTAAAAAGATCCTCAATTGGTGATCCATGGCTCAAATGCTGAATAAATGGTGGTCCCTGGTATCAAAAAGGTTGAAAACCCCTGTTCTTGGGTTAAAAGTAAAATATGGTGCAATACAAGCTTGGACGAAAGTTCCTGTCGCCTATCCATTGTGTAGAGACAACAGCTCATAACTTGACTTTAAACTCACCATTGTTTCTAGAAATGGCTCATATGAAAGCTAAAACCCTCTAGAATCATGTGTAAAAACTACATTAAAATCCATTTAGTGAAGCAAGATTGATCCTTTAATGAACACAGAATGGTCAGATTTTGGCCGGACAAAAGTCTTGTCGCCTACATAAAATTATGTGAAAACTGAACAAAATATTTAATTCAAAAAACAAAAAAAATGTTGCAAAACATCAGCAAATTAAGTAGTAGTGCTGTGACATCCATATTTAATATTTTGTGTGACTTCCATGAGCCTGAAGAACTGCATCAATGCGGTTAGGCAATGACTCATACAATTTATGATGAAGTCATTGGGAATAGCAAAAAATGCAGTCTTACATGCCTCCCAGAGTTCATCAAGGTTCTTTGGTTTCATCTTCCATGCTTCCATTCTACCCCAGATATGCTCAATGATGTTCATGTCTGGTGACTGGGCTGGCCAGTCTTGGAGCACCTTGATCTTCTTTGCCTTGAGGAACTTTGTTGTAGAGCTCGAAGTATGGGATGGAGCACCATCCTGTTGCAAAAATTTGACCCCTTTTATGATTGGGAATGTAAGAGGTAGCTAGTACTTCTTGATATTTTAAGCTATTGACATTGCCTTGCACTCTGCAAATGTTTCGCACACCTCCATACTGGATGTAACCCCAGACCATGATTTTTCCACCACCAAACTTAACCGTTTTCTGGGTGAATTTCGAATCCATGCGAGCTCCAGTTGGTCTCCTGCAATATTTGCGGCGGCAGTTATGTAATTCAACCGAAGATTCATCAGAGAAATCCACCTTCTGCCACTTTTCCAGCGTCCATCCTTTGACCAGGCTGTGGGCCTTGGCAAATGCTACACGCTTTTTTAATTGCTTTTTCTGTAGTGCTGGTTTTCGGGCACTGATTCGACCATGGAGGCCATGTCTGCACAAAATTCGTCTAACTGTTCTGGTTGACACAGGGATTTGAGGTGACCAGACCTGATGAAGCTCTGCTGAAGAGGAAAAGGGACTGGCCGCAGATTTTCGAGCCAACAAACGGTCCTCCCGAACAGTTGTCTTGCGGGGTCTGCCGGACCTGGGCCTGTCAAAGGCTTCTCCAGTTTCTTCAAATCTCTTTTTTATCCTTTGTACATGTCGCTGAGACACATTAAAGGCATCAGCCACCTCAGCAGAGGATCTGGTCTTCAGATGTTTGATGATCAAGGCTTTGGTCGTAGGGTGAATCTTGGGCATGTTGACAGAGGTCAAGTTGCAGTTGATGTGAAGCCCTGGTGTGCTGAGTGTTCTTAATATACACACCCACTGATTGATTAATTATTGCTCACAGGTGAAGCTGATTATGACAAGGCGACAAGACTTTTTTTTGTTTTTGAATTAAAAATTTTGTTCAGTTTTCACATAATTTTATGTAGGCGACAAGACTTTTGTCCGGCCAAAATCTGACCATTCTGTGTTCATTAAAGGATCAATCTTGCTTCACTAAATGGATTTTAATGTAGATTTAACACATGATTCTAGAGGGTTTTAGCTTTCATATGAGCCATTTCTAGGAACAATGGGTTAGTTTAAAGTCAAGTTATGAGCTGTTGTCTCTACACAATGGATAGGCGACAGGACTTTCGTCCATGACTGTACAAGCTTGACAAATAAGGAGTATATTGTGATATTTATCCCTGTGGTGATGTAGTGTGTCGTACAGGGCGGATTGGCATATATTTTCCCACCGGGACAATTTTGCCTTTCCCAGGGCACCCTGGGGGGGGGGGGGGGGGGGGGGGCAGCTGGTAAACCAGATGTAACTCTTTGAGAGCGTAAAAATGAAACCAAATGGACCCTTGCGGGTCCATTTGGTTTCATTTTTACACCCTCAAGAGTTAAAATATTCATCATGTGAATTAGCCCAACTTAGTCTACACAACTAGAGAATGTAGAAGATTAATGGTCATTTTGATCTGTATGTTCCAGGCGAGCATCTAGCGCATTCTAGTGCATTTTGGAAGTGCCACTAGTGCATTTTGGATCTTGGCAGTTGGCAACACTGCCTCCAGCAGCGCGAGGCAGTGCCCTGGCGCACAGGAGTGAACGGGAATATGGCAACTGTCCTATTGAAGGCTCTGGTGAAGGACACTTTTTCTTTTTTGAAGAATAGCCTGGCCCGGGCCTGGCGCCCTGGCCTGCCCTGGACTTAAAAAAATAAACAAAACAAAACAAAAAAACTGTCCAGGCCACTAGGTGGCGCAGGCCACCGGGGGAAACTCCAAACTCCCTGTACACCAGATGGGTCAATCCGCCTGTGTCATATCTCAGGCTCCTCCAGTCCAGCCTCTCTTGGTTGGACTCAGGCTGCAAACCTTCCTTTTCTTTCAGGAACGTTTTCTCCCAGTTCTAACATTAACCAACAGGCCTTATTTCCTGAAACCAGAAACTCCCTGAGCAAAAGGAAACGCAGCAACAACACCTGCGCCAGTGAGAGGCCAGCCAGGACATGAGGCAAAAAAAAAAAAAAAAAAATGAGGCCATTATTACGGTCAAACAACATGCTTTAAAAGACTCATTTTATTGCTTCATACCAAGCATGACGGTTGTCACTCATTTTCTGTATTAACCTCTGGTGTGCGCCGCCGGAAATATGCATCTCCGAGTTATCGTGAAAATTATATTTTAATGATAATAATTAATACTGATAATAATAACTGATAATAATTAATACTGAGCCGAGAAAGACAATGTACTGTATGCATGCTGCTGGATCGCAAACAATTCCGTTACATACAGGTATCGCGTTCAAACAATCATTCTAGATCAGGGGTTTTCAACAGGTGGTCCGGGGACTACCAGTGGTCCTTGAGAGGGTTCCAGGTGGTTCCCCAGGCTAAATGATGGAAAGCTTATGTACCAGATGTAACTCTTGAGAGTGTAAAAATGAAACCAAATGGACCCTTGAGGGTCCATTTGGTTTCATTTTTTAAAATATTCACCATCTGAATTAGCACCACTTAATTGAGAAGACTACACTGTTTTGTTTGCAAAATCAAAGAATTCTTTAGTTTTAGGTCTTTGGGGTGAAAATGTAATCAAATGGTGGTCGTGGCTCAAATGCTGAATAAACGATGGTCCCTGGTGTCAAAAAGGTTGAAGACCACTGTTCTAGATTCATTACAAAAATCAAAAACAACATCTTTCCAAGTAAAAGGAAAAAAAAAAACGAAAGAGTTTACCAGGATATTGCAAGGGAGAAGAGAGAGAGAGAGAGGGGGGAGAGATGAAGAGTGAGAGAGAGAAGGAGAGAGAGAGAGAGATGAGAGAGAGAGGAGAGAGAGGAGAGAGAGAGGGAGAGAGCGAGAGGAGAGAGAGAGAGAGAGAAGGAGAGAGAGAGAGGAGAGAGAGAGAGAAGAGAGACGAGAGAGAGAGAGAGAGAGAGAGAGGAGAGAGGGAGAGGAGAGAGGGCGAGGGAGAGGGAGAGAGAGAAGCGAGAGAGAGGAGCGAGAGAGAGAGAGAGTGAGTAGAGAGAGAGAGAGAGGGAGACGTCAAAACATCTCAGAGCTTTCGAGACAAAAAACAACTTTTGACTCCCGATGGGAAATGACACGACAACTAACTCTAACTTAGCTCGTATTACGATCGCACAAAACAATCTCCTTGTTTTGTAAGGAGCAAGGGTGCAACAAGCCACATTGTTACACCAATCCCACAAGCACCAGGCTGGCTGCCGTTTTCCCCCAGCCGAGGGTTGTGATTGATTGGCCATCAATTGAGACACGCTCCTGGTATGAGAGCAGAGAGGAACATCTAGTAAACACAC
>CM076976.1:52193310-52284700 GCA_039105355.1 Benthosema pterotum | reverse complement strand
GATATTTAGAGCGGCTTGACCAGCCTCTCATACAGAACCCTGTGTCTGTTCCGACTTGTCCGTTTAACATCCAAAGCTATCTGGGTCGGCCCTGTTGGAATGCAATGAGCACAGTGAGAGCCACACCAGATAATGCTAGAAATCACAGGAATCTCCCACTTATGTAATGTGCATAAGTACATGTGCACCAGGGGTGTAGTTGGAGGGGGACGCTGGGGGCGGAGTTACCCCACTTTCACATCTTAAAATTATTTTATATACAGGGGTGTAGTGTTCAGTAGGGGCAAGCGGGCGGCGGAGTACCCCACTTCTCACATCTAAAATATATTTTTGGACAAAAGTAGGCCATTTGTTTTTTTCTTGTCTTTAACTTTTATGGATACAATTAGGCATTGTAAACAAACACTTTCTCAATGCTAGATACTTAGTTCCCCCATTCTGTGTTTCCTAGAATGGGAGGGCTGAAAAAAAAAATCATATTAGCATGGTGAAATACATCTTCATGATGTATTTCATCACGTGTTTAACCATGTTAATGAGTTTACTTTTTTCTCGAGAGTGTACAAATGGAACCAAATGGACCCGCTAGGTCCATTTGGTTCACATTTGTACACTCTCAGAAAAAAAAAATGAAAATGGGTGGAATTCCCCTTTAAGAAGCGTCCCCCACTTCTAAAAGTACCACTACAACACTGATGTGCACACGAGCAGTGTTGTAGTGGGACCTTTAGAAGTGGGGGGACGCCTCTTAAAGGGGAATTCCAGCATTTTCTTTTTTTTTTTTTCTGAGAGTGCACAAATGGAACCAAATGGACCCGCTATAGGGTCCATTTGGTACACATTTGTACACTCTCAGAAAAAAAGGAAACTCATTAACATGGTGAAACAATGTTGATGATGTCATCAAGATTGTATTTCATATGCTAATGATTTTTTTTCTGAACCTCCATTTTAGGAAACCCAGAACTTTTCTATCATTCTCCACACAACATCTCTAAGGTATATTTAATGACATAGTAAAATATTGAAAATGAGTGGAATTCCCCTTTAAGACACGTGCACGCACACTTGCATTTGCGTGCACCTGCGCAACACACACAGAGACCCTATTAGAACAAGTATAGCATATTGATAAAGATTGTTTACAATACTAATTGTATCCATAAGAGTAAATGACGAGACAAAAAACATAGGCCTACTTTTGCGCCCAAAAATATTTTAGATGTGAGAAGTGGAGGGACACCGTCCCCCCGCGTCCCCCGTGTCCCCCGTTGTCCCCCCTCCACTACATCTCTAAGTACATGCTGCAGGGGTGTCGTGAAAAAGTAGTAGTAGCTAGTCCTATGTTTTTGTCTTGTAAGTTACTTTTATGGATACAATTAGGCATTGTAAACAAATATCTCTCAATATGCTATAGTTGTTTTAATAGCGTGTCTGTGTGTGTTGACGTGCGCAGGTGCACGCAAATGAGCATGCAAATGCAAGTGTGCGTGCACGTGTCTTAAAGGGGAAATCCACTCATTTTCAATATTTTACTATGTCATTAATATACCTTAGAGATGTTGTGTGGGCATGGTAAAAAAAAAAAAAAAAAGTTACCCCATCACATCATCAAGATGTGTTTCAAAATGGACCCGCTAGGGTCCATTTGGTTCACATTTGTACACTCTCAGAAAAAAATGGAGGCGTCCCCCCACTTCTAAAAGTCCCACTACAACACTGAGTACATGTGCACGAGTACGTGGTTCTCACTCCCTCCCCGCCTTCGCTTCATTTTCCCAAATACAATCAGGAAAGGCAGAGTTAAGCACAGCAGGAGAGCTGGTGATTCATGTGAGATTAAAATGGGAAAGGAATTCCTACTTTGTGCCAGCCGTCTCCTAGCTCTGAAGTTTGGGAAGTCATCTTTAAACGCAACCGCGTTTAATGGACAACAGATAAACGGTTTAGTGTCTGGCTTGCGTTCACCAAAACGGATCTGGTCACTGTCACTGACGGTCATATTACCGTATTATTTGCACTGGCCCCGCAATAACCCTTAATTATATCCCGCGAAATACGGCACAAACACAAAACGGTCTTCGTTTATTTAATAATGGCGATAAATTTCGTTGACGTATGATTTCACTGTGATATTGAATCTTTTATGAGTGTTCACAGGGGATTATAAACCAGGTCAGCTTTTGGTAAAGATGTTCCTAACGACCATCAAAGTTCTGTTTGCGCGATGAACGCACACTAGGGACACTGCAGGTCTACAAGCTTGCAGCACATCGTCAGCTGTAGATTGGCTATTTTCGGGTGCGCCCCACCTCTATATGACCCTATAGGCAGTGATGGGCAAGTTACTGGGAAAATGTAGTAAGCTATACTTCTTGTTACTCTTGAAAAAATGTAGCTAAGCTACGTACACTACAAGCTATCCCCAAGACAAAAGTAGCTTGCTACACACACACACACACACACACAACACACACACACACACACACACACACACACACCACACACAACACGTATTATATATATATATAATATATATTATATTATATATATATATATATATATATATATATATATTATATATATATTTATATATATATATATATATATATATATATATATATATATATATATATATATATAATATATATATATATATATTTGTCTTGCTTTTTTCCCTTCTTTCATTGTCCTCTTCTTGAGAACGTAAAAATGAAACCAAATGGACCCTTGTGGGTCCATTTGGTTTCATTTTTACACTCTCAAGAGTTAAAAAAAAATATTTGAACTCTTAATTAGAGAGCGCAAAAATGATTTTGCCCCTGCTGCTTAATTAGCCCATAAGTCTACACAAGATTAATGATGGTCATTTTGATCTGTTTGTCTTGCCTGTTTTGTTGCCCAAATGCAGCCTTGTACAGTGTATTGTGGACAAAAGCAAAAGCAATCTTTTAGTTTTGGGGTCTGTGGGGCTAAACTGTCAAATGGTGGTCTGTGGCTCAAATGCTGAGTCAATGGTGGGCCCTGGCATCAAAAAGTTTGAAAACCAATGGTCTATATGGTATTTAGACCTTAAAACAAGCCAGCTGGGTCTGCAGGACTCGTCCCCCAGAGACGTTTCCTCCGTATTTCCCTCCTCTGACTGGTGTGTCTTGTACTGACTGAATGTGGTGTTCATGCATGCAGCACGTTCCAGCAGGGCTTTTCAACCTTTTTCATACCAGGGCCCACTATTTATTCAGCATTTGAGCCACGGACCACCATTTGAGGACATTTTAGCCCCATGTAGACCCCAAAACGAAAGGTTTCTTTTGCTTTTGTCCACAACATGGATTTTGGAAACAAAAAAGGCAAACATGCAGACCAAAATGACGATTAACCTTTACATTTGGGCTAATCCAGATAGTGAATAGTTTAACTCATGAAACCATTTGGTTTCATGCTCTCAAGAGTTAAACTATTCACTATCTTCATGGTTTCATGTTTACGCTCTCAAAGAGTTGCATCTGGTTAACCAACTCTCCATCATTTAGCCTGGACCACCAGTTGAAAACCCCTGTACTAGAGCACTTGGGATTCAGCAAGGCATCAGAAAGAGAGAGAAAGGAACCCGCACAACTCATCTGCTCCGAATGTTAGACTTTATTGACAGCGTTTCAAGCCAAGGCTCTTCGTCCGGTCAAACTCGGGGGTCGTCAATAAAGTAAGATTTGTTTGGTTCTTGTTTATTTCTCTTCTCCAAGCAAACACAGCAAAGTCCATGTGCGTGTTCTATTGGTTATTATTATTTTTTGTACGGTTCAGCGATGCAGACATGTGCCAAAGGGCTTTGCATGTCCCTCCAAAACATTACCATATTTGCCACCAAAAAAGACAGATGGTCCTGCTCTGAATATTACTGCATGTCTGCAAATTCGGTATATCACCGTCTACTTGACTGTATGAGGAAGTAAGTCTGTCCAGTGCCCAAGCCCAAGAGAATATATGTTTTTTTTTTCTCTTTCCCCCAGAAAAGACATTAAACTGTCACCCTGACTGTCTCTGAGTTTGCTCACGAATGAGCTTTAATTCAAGTAATCCTTCTCAGGGGTTGACACTAACACTTGCCTACTTGCCCGGAGCAAGTAAAAAAAATGGTGGGGCAAGTGAATACTGCTACCTGGTTGCCCAATCGGGCAAGTGTGCAACTTACTGCACTATAACACAGCACAAGATAAATTTGTCTTGAAGGCAGTCATTGCACTCTGCCTCTGTGTCTTTCACTGCTTTCTAGCTATCTACAATTCAAGGCTGGATTTGGGAAACAAAACAGGCAAATTAAACACAAAATGACCATTAATCGTCTACAGTGTAGACCTGGGCTAATTAAGATGATGAATTTTAACTCTTGAGAGTGTAAAATGAAACCAAATGGACCCGCAAGGGTCCATTTGGTTTCATTTTTACGATCTCAAGAGTTACATCTGCTTAACCAACTTAACTGGGGACACCTGGAACGTGGGGGGCAAGTGTGACCATGACTGAGGGCAAGTAGAACCTGACTTGCACTTGCCGATGGGCAAGTGCCTCGGAGACCTTAGTGTCACCCCTGCTTCTACACGAAATGGTTTGTTTGTAGTCCAGATGGCCATTAGTTATCAGAACCACACCACAACACGGAACTGGTTCATGTTCTAAAGCCCTGTGTGCATACATTTTAGAATGAGATTTTAAAATACTGTGACAGGATCAACACTCCCCGGTCTACAGTTATATGTGTCACCTTCGGGAGGTCAATCGCGTGTGCAGGGTTTTGCTGCGGCGCTATAGTGAGGCGTGTCTGAGGCGATGGCGACCGTCGTGGGCGACAGAGAGAAGTGAACATCTTGACATATCTCCTTGGCCCTCCACTACCAATGTCAGCACCAGAGTTTAAACAACACATAATAAAAACCGAGCAAAAGTTGACGGGAGCCGACCGACCGGGGGGGTCGGTTTACATAACGGATCAAGACTGATCATGTGATTTGGATGTCCCATAACCCGCCGCCCCCATGCTAGAGACAAGCAGGGGCGGGTGTAACATTTCCCAATTGGGGGGCAGGAGAAAATAGTATGGGTCCGGCTTCATCGCCCGTGTTGCTTCGCGCCACAGGCAATGAAGTCGCTCCCATACTATTTTCAGTTACAGGACTTTTATTAGTCAAGTAAAGCATCAATAACAAACATCAGTTGTATTTGAAATTGCAACAGAAACGCAGCATGCATAAAGCTAAAGGTCTGAGTGTTTTCTGTTTTCAATGATGAAATGCTGTTGGTTTAGTGGTGACACAGCTGTAGTTAGTTAGTAGCAGTAGTAGTGTTTCAAATCCTTTTAAATATAAGCACTTTAATTTGAAATATCTTGGGTTTGCATTCCATCGTGTTTGGTGGGGCAAACTGGGCATTTACTGTAGAGGGGCATCTGGTCAAACTCGGGGGTCGTCAATAAAGTAAGATTTGTTTGGTTCTTGTTTATTTCTTTTCCCCCAGCAAACACAACAAAGTGCATGTGCGTGTTCACAACAAAGTGCATGTGTCCCCCCACCCCCCATGCCCATGCCTAGATCCGCCCCGGAAGACTAAGAGTGACAGCCAGGAGACACCAGAGCAAAAGCATTTATCTCAGTGCTGGGCTTTTCTCCACCATGGAACTGCTCCTAACCAGACTGTGTGTAGGGCTAGACCCATAGGCTGCCTGAGAGTGGTGGCAGTCCTATCTCATTTGTTCATCTGTTTCCCTCCCTTTCCCTCCCCCCCTTTTTCCAGTCCAGCCTATTCTACCCCGCTGGGCGAGCATGCAGTCTAATGCCAGTTTAAAGAGACTAAGGCTGGACTCCACTGAAGCAACTGAGATGAAAAAGCCTTGAGGTGGATGGCAACAAACACTCCGACAAGAACAACACGATCCTCCCTCAGCGCGGACTGTTTGTCTTCTGCAAGTGAGGCGAACAGCAGGCAGGCAGGCTGGTTTGTGTATTATAAAAGCAGCAAAAAAACAGTTCCTGGGTAGATTTTAATATGAATTGACCATTGTCTCGGCTTATTTCAACACAGTGGTCTAGGGATGAAGTGTTTCTGTAGTCAAAAGGACGAGGTTTGCACCTTGATCCATAAAAACGTACAGTATAACAGGGGCGTAGCTACGGGTGGGCCATGGTGGCCCCACCCATAGCTTTTCAAAGCTTCACTGCAGTGAAGCTTTGAAAATAATTTCTGTGCTAAATGCAAGTTCTTGATCGTTATACTGTATGTTTTGTTCTGAAAGATAATCATATCCTGAAAATTGTGTTCAGGTTGGAGTGTTCAGGATTGCATTTGATTTAACTACATCCTACCTAGATCCTTGGGGAAAGCCCCCATATGGGGGGAAAGCCCCCATATGGGGGGAAAGCCCCCATATGTTGTGCCTCATTCATACCTAGTAAATGTGACCCCTGCTGTCGCAAGCCCATATATGGAGATCCCTGATGTCTTCAATATATTATTAACTAGTTGTCAACAGGTCAGAAAAATTAGACCCACCTGGGGCCTCATTAAATTCTGTACACCCCCTATAGTTTCAGAAGCAGGTCTGCGGCCATAAACCGATGAAAAAAAATAGTGAACCTCTCAAAACGTAGGACATGGTCTGCTGCGCGTTCACCATGCAGTTGAAAGAAAGTAAGCATTAGCTCAGTTCGGGGCTCTCCCTATAGGCAGAGAGTCGCAGGATTACATCTTACAGGGAAATAGCTAGGTCACATGGTGAAAAAAAATTGGCAAACACGTGGACTGACTGATACTACTATAGTCTCTTCATGTATTGCTTTGATACTTTTAATTCAGCCATTAAGAGCTTGTTTTATGTAGCCACGTTTTGACGATGGATGACGTTGGTGGAACAATATGCGCGCGCGGGGGGGGGGGGGGGGGGGGGGGGGGGGATAAATAGGCATTATAAAACAGCATGTGTCATCGGTTAAAACAGAAGACAAGAAACAAGGAATAAAATGCCCTCTCTAATGAAACTGATAAGGTTCCTGGGAGGAAATAAGGGCCATGCTATCTCTTAAAGGAGAATTCCACACCAAAACACATTGGGCATCAATCTATCTTGATTCCTGTGACATGACACAAGATTTTTGTCACAGATGTTCCATTTTCTACATTTCACCATGAGGTCCCCGTCCCCACGACGACGTTGGGAACAGTTAACATGGCCGCAGGTTGTCTTTATTCTACTGCGGGTATTTCTGTAACTCCAAACTTATTATTTCTTTTTTCACACATCATATTTTAATAGTATACTGATAAACATGCTTGAGTTTTAAGTCACTCTGGGGCAGCCTTTACATGGAATCCCAGAGGTAATCTATTCCTCCTCCTCTCCTCCCCTCCCTTTTGCCACTCTCCTCTCCAATCACTCTGGTTGAAACTCCTGTCCCACGGGTGCCGGCTGAGTTTTTAAAACTCATATAGTGGTCCAATTATCTTGTAATGTGTGGTTTGATGTGATGTGTGAAAAAAATAAGTTTGGACTTACAGTAATACCCGCATTAGGATAAAGACAACCTGCGTCCATGTTAACTGTTCCCAACGTCGTCGTGGGGACGGGGACCTCATGGGTGAAATGTAGAAAATGGGACATCTGTGACAAAAATCAAGGACATTATGTATCATGTAGATTGATGCCCAATGTGTTTTGCTGTGGAATTCTCCTTTAATGATTTTCTTTTGCTTTTTGCCTTTATGGATATTATCACCTGAAGGCAGAGAGGAGGGAGGGAGGGGACATGCGGCAGAAGTTGCCATGGGATTCGAACATGCGACACGCCGTCAGGCCAAAGCCTGTATGTGGCATGCACCCGGACCGCTTAGCCAGCAGGCACCCCCCCCCCTTCTACTGGCTTTACTGCCCTGTGATATTCTAAACACGCCGCATGGCTATAAATGTGGTTCAAAACAGGGGCGGATCTAGGCATGGGTATGGGGGGGCAATGCCCCCCTAAATGCCCTGACTGTCCCACCAAACATGAAAAACAACCCAAGATATTTCAAATTAAAGTGCTTACATTTAAAATGATTTGAAACCACTGCTCTACTGCCACTAAACCAACAGCATTTCATCATTGAAAACAGAAAACTCTCTGAGTCAGACCTTTAGCTTTATGCATGCTGCGTGTCTGTTGCAACTTCAACAACTGATTATTATTTACTTGCCTAATGAAAGTCCTGTAACCAAAAATGGTATGGGTGCGGCGATGAAGCCGCCCCCATACCATTTTCTCCTGCCCCCCAATTGGGAAATGTTACATCCGCCCTTGGTTCAAAAGATTCTATCATCCACATACTGTAGAATGATGTTGTATTTAAAGCATAAACACTCAGTCGAAGACTGATGTTCCCTCTAGTGCATGTCATGTTACGCGCCAGGGGCTAATATATATATTTAATTTACAGTTATGTAATGTTGTAAGCTAAGCTGGTTTGAAATGTACTGCAATAAAAACCATATGCTCTCTAGCCCTAGACTACCTGCCCTGGCCTGGGTTCTGATTTAAAGTATTGCATCAGCAATGGACCGCACTATAAATAAAACACAGTTACCGGGTATATGGATTCACAATGATATGGTCAATTACAAAAGGCACAGTTGCTTAATTAAACGAACGCAATATAATATTATAACAGTGGTTTTCAACCTTTTTCATCCCAGGAACCACCATTTATTCAGGATTTGAGCCACGGACCACCATTTGAGGATATTTTAGCCCTACAGACCCCAAATCTAAAGATTTATTTTACTTTTGTCCACAATTCCAGGGTGGATTTGGGAAACAAAACAAGCAAAACATACATTCCGAAATGTAATTCAGTCGATGAATATTTTAACTCTTGAGAGTGTAAAAATGAAACCAAATGGACCCGAAAGGGTCCATTTGGTTTCATTTTTACGTTCTCAAGAGTTACATCTGTTTAACCAACTTAGCTGGGGACCACGTGGAACCCTCTCAAGGACCACTGGTGGTCCCCGGACCACCTGTAGAAAACCACTGTATTATGATATAGGGACCAGTCCCACCTGCGTTGAACCAATCACAAAATCAATATACATCAAAAAGTTACAAATACATGATGCACCCATTGCACCCGTACACCCATGATACCCGTATATAAATACATGATGCACCCATTGCACCCGTACACCCATGATGCCCGTATATAAATACATGATGCACCCATTGCACCCGTACACCCATGATGCCCGTAACCGTGCAGGACACGGCCAGGGATAAAGTGGTTTTAACAGCGCTGACGTATTCCCAGCTTGGCATGGCCCCTGTCGCTCATATCAAAGACACTCAAAAAGAGCTTCATGCAAAAATGCACCAAACATGCCAGCGATGAACCCAGTTTTCCATTCACTGTGGCCAGCAGTGGAACATTCTATGGCAGTGGGCCTTATACTCCCAACATACTGCAAGCTGAATGAAGTAGAACCAGAGAGATGAAGTGATATTACAAGCTGCTCTGTGGCCTAGAGTACCTATCAAGGCTTTTCAACCTTTTTCATCCCAGGGCCCACCATTTATTCAGCATTTGAGCCACGGACCACCATTTGAGGACATTTTAGCCCCACAGCCCCCCCCCCAAACTAAAGATTTCCTTTGCTTCTGTCCATGACCATTAATCTTCTAGTTGTGTAGATTAGGACTAATTCACATGATGAATATGTGTATACCGTAAAAAATGAAACCAAATGGATACAAATACATCTGGTTAAACAACTTAGCTGGGGACCACTTGGAACCCTCTCAAGGACCACTGGTGGTCCCCGGACCACCTGTTGAAAACCCCTGGCCTAGTACGAATCCAAGAAATAATACAAGTCGGAAGTACTGTATACAGTTTGTGTAAGCTTAGTGTTATTGTTCCTACTGTAGGACACTGGTTTTCAACCTTTTTCATACCAGGGCCCTCTTGATGTTGAGTTTAGTTTAGTCTCTGCACACAAAACTAAGGATATTCTAGAGAGATAATTAACTGGCAAAATGTTGGTCAAAATAACAATTCTTCTAAATTTTCTAAATGGTATTATTGTTATTATTGCACACACCATAATAAGAAATAAATCCAACTTTGTTTTACTTCCTTAGCTCAAATGATTTGACAGAGCTTGGTGACGACCATAGGACAGGAAATTTGTAGTCTTTAAGAATGCATTTTCCTTTTTTTTCATATATATATATATATATATATATATATATATATATATATATATATATATATATATATATATATATATATATATATATATATATATATATATATATATATATATATATATATATCGTCTCAGTATCGTCATGCTCTGCCGACTCATCATGCAGTCTGTAGATATCATGGATTCTTTCCGTTGATAATGCATGAGACAACAACTGCGATCTTATCCACTGATAACAGAGTCCACATTGGTTCATGGGAGAAAACAGACATGCTCAGTACAGACCAGGAAGTTTGACACTCACAAACCATGCCAAAGATACTCTATTCACAAAGATAGACATAACTCCCATTGACTCCTAACAAATCAAGAGTTTGTTGGTTGGCTAAAGAATAATTGATAACAAAGTGAAATCTCTCCAGATTTGTTTTGCTAATAGAAGACGTTTAGTATGAATATGTCGTAAATATTATATGCCTTTTGATGATTTAGTTCAGTGTCCATGGAGTTAAGGAATGGATGATAAGTTGTGTTCATGTTCATTCTACCTTTGGAATTGAATAGACATACTGTACTGAGCATGTCTGTTTCCTCCCATGAACCAATGTGGACTCCCCATAGGTGTCTTCACTTCCTGTCCTCTTTAAACAGTCCTTGCAATGCATGGAGTCCAGGCTGCCTTCGTTTCACCTGTGACCCCATTGGGGTCACTGGGGACAGGCAGGAACTCCATATACGGTCACCACAATCTATACTAGGGGGGAATAACAAAAAAAAAGAAAAAAATAACAATATTTGAATATACCTTTAAAGGACATTGACTTAGTGAAGGAAAATTACTTTTTTGCTTTAGTCTGGGACATACTTAAACCATACAATAAACCATGGTGTGCAGGGCCGGATCTAGAGGGGGGCAGGGGGTAGGCTAGATTCTATTGACACTAGATTCTAGTTTTCTGAAAAATCCATGTTCCTGTGTCAGTGATGCTCAACATATTTCATGCCAAGGACCACTGTGTGTTGAAACTAATCCTATCTCATTTCAAATCTACTTTTCATTTGAACCATCTCATCACATGCAAATCTGTTTTAATCTTGTTAGGCTACACACACACACACACACACACACAACACACACACACACACACACAAACACACACACACACACACACACACACACACACACACACACACACACACTGCAGGGACCTTTTCAGGACAGCTTCTCCTTTCTAAACAACAAAGCTTTTTTTGCTGCTTAGTGAGCTCTGGGGGTTTCTTCTTAACTCTTTGACGTGCTCTTGTCATAACGGACCATGTCATGTGGGCTGATGGTCCAGTCCGGGGCGAGCCCCGCGGGAGCGGCAGACACGGTCAGGGTCATTTGAACTTACAGAGAGAAACACAAGCAGCTATGAAGCCAAACTCCTTCCAGACGCCTCGCTGACATATCCGTTCTACCAGTGCAGAGAGCAGAGACACCAACTCAGTGCACTTCACACACCCACAGCCATGCTGCAGGCGAACATAACAACATGCAGTGTGCTCTCTCTCTCCTTCTCTTCTCTCTCTCTCTCTCTCTCTCTCTCTCTCTCTCTCTCTCTCTCTCCTCCCTCCCTCCCTCTCTCTCTCTCTCTCTCTCTCTCTCTCTCTCTCTCTCTCTCTCTCTCCCTCCCTCCCTCCCTCCCTCCCTCCCTCTCTCTCTCTCTCTCTCTCTCTCTCTCTCTCTCTCTCTCTCTCTCTCTCTCTCTCTCTCTCTCTCCCTCCCTCCCTCCCTCCTCCCTCCCTCCCTCCCTCCCTCTCTCTCTCTCTCTCTCTCTCTCTCTCTCTCTCTCTCTCTCTCTCTCTCTCTCTCTCTCTCTCTCTCTCTCTCTCTCTCTCTCTCTCTCTCTGTGATGTCTTATGCAACAGTACCTCACACTACTATCCTGCACATTGAAGGGATATATTTTTTAAAGGGGAATTCCACCCATTTTCAATATTTTTCTCTGTCATTACTATGCCTCAGAGATGTAGTGTGGACATGGTAACCCCCCCCCCCCCCCATTCTGTATTTCCTAAAAATGGAGGTCTGAATAAATCATTAACATGGTGAAATACATCTGATATGACATCATCAAGATGTATTTTTCACCATGTTAATGATTTTTCTTTCTCAGGAAAAAAAATGAAAATGGGTGGAGTTCCCCTTTAAGTTTAAGCTGTATGAAATACTTGCCATTAATAAAGTTCTGCTCTGGTTCTGGTGAAATATGAAGCAGTTCCGGTCATTTTTGAGATGGTCACTGGGGGCTACGCAGTGAAAGAAAATGAATCCTGGAACTGGGAGGCCGGGGTTCGATTCCCGGTCGGGTCATACCAAAGACTCTAAAAATGTGACCCAATGCCTCCCTCCCTGCCTCCATGCGACTTTGACTTTGACTTTGACTTTGACTTTGATATAATTTGCATGGTTGACCTATTTAAAAATATTTTTTGACCCCCTAGAACATACCTGGGCATTATGCGGCCCGGGGGCCAAATGCGGCCCTTTGGCTGACTCTGACCGGCCCGGGGACCACCAGTGGTCCTTGAGAGAGTTCCAGTTAAATATGGAAAGTTGGTTAATCAGATGTAACTCATTGAGAGTGTAAAAATGAAACCAAATGGACCCTTGCGGGTCCATTTGGTTTCATTTTTACACCCTCAAGAGTTAAAATATTCATCATGTGAATTAGCCCAAGTCTACACAACTAGAGAATGTAGAAGATTAATGGTCATTTTGATCTGTATGTTGGACTGTTTGGTTTCCCCAAATCCAGCCTGGAATTGTGGACAAAAGCAAAATAAATCTTTAGTTTAGGGCTCTGTGGGGCACAAATATTGAATAAATAGAGGTCCTTGGTGTCAAAATGTTTGGTCTCACACTTACTTTTATCTTGAAATCAAACTAATATTACACAGACTTTAGTCCAGCCTTTAGTCTTGGCCCTCCACAATATTTTATGTATTTCATTTGGCCCCTTGGGAAAAATAATTGCCCACCTCTGCCCTAGAAGGAGGTCCTAATAATATTTCAACAAAACAAATGACGTTTGTGGATTCAATTACTTTTACTGTGTGGCCCCCTGCAGGGACCCCCCCGGGACCCCCACAAAATGAGCGGAACTGCTAAATATTGACCAAAACCACAGCAGAACTCCCACCACAGGACTCTGGCAATCAATTAATACAGTTGACACCACTATATTAATAAATAACAAGTATTTCATACAACTTAAGTTCCACAAACTATATCCCTTTAAGTTGTTTAAAAGGCATGCAGGTATGCAAAGCAGGCATATGACTCTTGTTTCACATGCGCTAACGGTGATGGCCAGCGCCCAAAATGATCCTGGTTGGATTTCTTCACCAACGAAACAATGAAGTGATCCTACATGACCTAGTATTCCATATGTGGTAAGACTATGATAATAATACAATTCTGGGAAGAAAGAACAGTATATATGAGCACAATTTTGCACAAACAAACAGGCTGAAAATGGGAATCTAGGCCTATAAATCTTTAGGGACTCATCTTGAGGTCATGTGGAGTTGTTGGTTACTATGCATGTTTGTGTGCATAGTGTATGCCTTTATCACTTGCATTGGATTCATTAATTTAGCATTAGATGTTTTTAGCCACAAGATGGCAGTAAAATTGCAGACATCCAATAAGATATCACTATTGATTTGACCTGATGTCTGTCTGTCTGTCTGTCTGTCTGTCTGTCTGTCTGTGCACATGCATATGCACATAATAACACACTTCTTATATTGCTGTATAGTCAAATTAGAATCCAAATGAGCATTGTATATTACTTAACGTAATTTATCAACAAAATCAATCCAAAGCTTTTTAGCCTCCCAACACATTTAGTACATTTTCATGGATGGTAAGCAACAGAGCATTGTAGAGTATGTGTTAATAATACAATATTATTATTATTTGGGAAGGATGGTTGTATTTTTCTCGCCATATATAGACACAGGATCTGACCTGTGTTTGCTTGAAAACCAAAATAACATTTTCTGTAAGGAAATTCCCCAATATCCATATCCATGTGTACACTCTCAGAAAAAAGGAAACTCATTAACATGGTGAAACACATCTTGATGATGTCATCAAGATGTATTTCACCATGCTAATGCATTGTTTTCACCTCCATTTCTAGGGAACACAGAATGGGGGGACCTTTTTATCATGTCCGCACAACATCTCTAAGGTATATTAATGACAGTAAAATATTGAAAATAAGTGGAAGACATGTGCATGCACACTTGCATTTGTAGTAAGCATAGCATATTGAGAACGATTTTAGAATATTTTAGATGTAAGAAGCCCCCCCCCCCCCCCCCCCCCCCCCCCCCCCCCCCCCCTCCTTGCTTCCCCCCTACACTGCACCCCTGACAATCACACACACCCATTTTGATAACGGAGAGCACAAAAAGTGGGACCTACCTTTCTTCCATGGTCGCTATAGAATACCCAGAATGCCCTGTATGTGGGCTGCCATCCAGAGGCATGGTTTCACTGTTCAGGCTCGGAAACAAGCAGGATGACAGAGAGAGAGAGAGACAATGGGTCATTTTCCATCAAAACCCCTCACCACCAAGTACAGGCAGGACACTCAGGAGTCCAGCATCAATCCTCCCCAATGGGCCCATTGTTGTCCTCTGGCCTGTTCGCCTCCATCACTGGAGCAACACTTCTGTCACTACAGTCTTATTCTTTCACCCAGAAGCCGCAGAAACACTGACACTATAATGTATGTCTTTGGTGTGTGTGTGTGTGTGTGTGTGTGTGTGTGTGTGTGTGTGTGTGTGTGTGTGTGTGTGTGTGTGTGTGTGTGTGTGTGTGTGTGTGTGTGTGTATAGATGTATAGATGTGCCTGTCTGTTTATTGTGGATTTCCCTTAGTCACAAAGGGAAACTACAGTAGGATAAATTTATTAGCCTGCAGTAAGACTCAACACGGCGGAGTTTGGTTGGTGGACTGCTGTTGAAAATGGGTGGGAATTCCACCCATTTTCCACATTTTACTATGTCATTAATACTGTATACCTTAGAGATGGATACGAGACACGAGTCAAGATGTATTTTCACCATGTTAATGGATTTCTTTAGACGCTTCTTATTTCTGAGAGACGCTCTAAAAACTAAAGATGTATTTTGTTTTTGTCAAAAAGAAAAAGATTCCAGGCTGTATTTAAAGGAATGATGTAATTTGTTCATTTGAGGTGAATTAAATCAGTCATTATTCAACAAAGGTACGCTATAGTGGTCCAGAGCTCAAGGAACACTGAGAACCACTTATTCTTATTATCACATTCCTGTCATGTCATGGTTGCTCTTATTCTGCTCTCTTAACCTTCCATATTAAACTCATTAAGTGATTCATTACAACTCATGCATGAGAGAGAGAACACCAGCCCTGTGCGGATTGGCCATCTGCAGTACAGGGAGTTTTCCCAGTGGCCTGCGCTACCTAGTGGCCTGGACAAGATCCAAAATGCACTAGTGGCACTTCCAAAATGCACTAGAAAGTGCTAGATGCTGGCCTGGAACATACAGATCAAAATGACCATTAATCTTCTACATTCTCTATATAGTTGTGTAGACTAAGTTGGGATAATTCACATGATGAATAGCCTATTCGAACTCTTGAGGGTGTAAAAATGAAACATTCATTTTTACGCTCTCAAAGAGTTACATCTGGTTAACCAGCTGTTAACCCCAGGGTGGCCTGGCAAAGGCAAAATTGTCTCAGTGGGAAAATATGTGCCAATCCGCCCCTGGAGAACACACACATGGACACACTTCCTTATTACGGTAACTCAACTACGGTGGTCCCTCTGGTACACTTTTCACTGGAAGTTCGTCATAACCAATTCCAACATCGCAGTAAATGATAACACTGATGTTTCATCGTAAATCAAATCATTACCAGGTCTGTGCAGCTGTTTTTTTTCCAACCTAGTGCCTGATAAACAAACACATCTTCAATTTCCTAGTTCCTACATTGCTAAATGCATGCAAGCATCAGGGCCGGATTTAGCCAGCCCTACCAGGGTGGGCTGGAAGAATGGCAGGATGGGCAACGCCAACTTTTTCATATGAAGCAGTGGTTTTCAACCTTTTTCACACCAGGGCCCACTATTTATTCGTCATTTGAGCCACAGACCACCATTTGAGGACATTTTAGCCACACAGACCCCAAAACTAAAGATTTTCAAACCTTTTTCACACCAGGGCCCACTATTTATTCGTCATTTGAGCCACAGACCACCATTTGAGGACATTTTTGCCACACAGACCCCAAAACTAAAGATTTATTTTGCTTTTGTCCACAATTCCAGGCTGGATTTGGGAAACAGTCCAACATACAGATCATAAATGACCATTAATCTTCTACATTCTCTAGTTGTGTAGACTTGGGGCTAATTCACATGATGAATATTCTAACTCATCAGTGGTTGAAAACCGGTTGAAAACCACTGATATCACCTTTCATTGGGATGGGCAGGATGCACGTTTGGGTGGGCTCTGCCCACCCCCCCTCTAGATCCGGCCCTGGCATGCACCACATGCATGACCTTCATGGACAACCTGTTGAAAACCCCTGCTAGATACTACTGTTATTGTAATATATCGCTTTAACTATTAAACGAAAAATATATTGCACCTTCAGAGTCAGAGAAAACTTAATCTGTTTGATCATTTATTTGTTTTATTTATTTTTTTGTTTGTTTTCCTGAATCTTGAATTTAATTTAATCATAAATGTGCCATGTTTTCCTGTAAAGGATTTGAACATTTTAAAAACAAAAAGAATCTGGGGAAAAACGTTTATTTTTATTTTTAAAATATTGATCAAAATAGTTGATCTACAAGCCTCCAATGCTTGTAGATCCCTCGAACTAATGATGTGGCTCTGGTTACAGGGAGACACATAGCTAACATTAACTCTGTATTTTCAACAGCCTTTAATTTTGTTTTAACTCAGTAGACAGCCCAAAGGTTTTCAAGATTATAGAAGCACATTTTCATTGTTCTTGCTGTGCTTTTGTTGCCTCATGCTCAAGTTCAGGGGCGGATGCAGGGGGGGGGGGGGGGGGGGGGGGAGTTGCAACAGACACACAGCATGCATGAAGCTAAAGGTCTGACTCAGAGAGTGTTCCGTTTTCAATGATGAAATGCTGTTGGTTTAGTGGTGACACAGCTGTAGTTAGTAGCAATAGTAGTGTTTCAAATCATTTTAATTATAAGGAATTTCTAAATATCTTGGGTTGTTTTGCATGCCATTGTGTTTAGTGGGGTGGGCATTTAGTGGGGCATTGCCCCCCCATGCCCATGCCTATAGATCCGCCCTGCTCAAGTTTGACCTCTTACATAAAAGGGGGACAGATGCTTGTCATTATCACCAGACCACATCTGTTGACCGTATATGTGTGTGTGTGTGTGTGTGTGTGTGTGTGTGTGTGTGTGTGTGTGTGTGTGTGTGTGTGTGTGTGTGTGTGTGTGTGTGTGTGTGTGTGTGTGTGTGTGTGTGTGTGTGTGTGTGGGAGGGTGTGCATGTGTGTGCATGTGTGCGTGTGTGCAAAAGCACATGCAGGATCTGTTGGTTGTGTGGATTTTTCCATTCATTTTCCAGCTAATTCGAGGTTTCTTCCCGTAAAAGGGTTTTTCTTTCTCTTGCCACCGTTGCCAATCCCTTGGGGGAATGTTGGTCGACAGCAGACATCTGAACCTGCTTTTATACAGGTAAAGCAGGGGTTTTCAACCTTTTTGATGTCAGGGACCACCATTTTTTCAGAATTTGAGCCACGGACCACCACTTGAGGACATTTTAGCCCCACAGACCCCCAAAACTAAAGATTTATTTTGCTTTTGTCCATCTTCTAGTTGTGTATAGACTTAGGCTAATTCAGATGATGAATATTTTAACTCCTGAGAGTGTAAAAATGAAACCAAATGGACCCGCCAGGGTCCATTTGGTTTCATTTTTACGTTCTCAAGAGTTACATCTGGATAACCAGCTTAGCTGGGGACCACCTGGAACCCTCACAGGGACCACAGGTGGTCCCCGGACCATCTGTTGAAAACCCCTGATGTAAAGTGTCCTGAGACAACTAACTGTTATTTGGTCCGCAGTCTCAGCATTATATATACAGTATCTAGGTGTATTACTTGAATGTATTTTAAATTGCCTTCACTTTGCAACCCTGCTCCAAGAGATGAGCGAATTATGATCATAAAAATAGGCTCATCTTCAAAAACCTGACAAAAAGTCGGAGAAACAACACGCACTAAGTTGACATGCACTAACCCCAATGCCAAATCCATGAATGATTACCGTTGCAGATTTAGGAATCGTAAAAACATAATACCAGTAATTGAAACAGCATTAACTAAAAGATATTTTGTACAATTTACAGCATTGTATGCTTATACAGTATATATGTCAAGAGCAAACCGTGAAAAGGAGCAGCATGACTATTGGTAGATAATTACCTGTATATTGACAATGAGCCTGTATAAACAATATTTCTATTACCTATAAAGTAAAAGCACTCCCATTTCAAAGAAAGGACACACACAATCATGAAGGCACACAATCTATAGCTTCATGTAGAAAAGTTTATTCAAGGTATAAAAAAAAAAGTAATATCACTTTATTAATATTAAAATATACAAACAAGGTTCTTTATCCTGAGTCAGATTAGTTATAAGAAAGGCATCAATACAATCTCACATGATGAATTTTATCAAGCTAAAGTGGACAATGAGAGACGGTTGTCGAGAGACGTTTTGTCGTTGTCGTTTGTGATTTATTCTAGGATTAGAACCTGAGCCTGTACCTGAACTGAACGTCTCTGCTAGGCTGCATGGAACCAAAACCCCATCGTTTGATGTCAAAATCAGGTATCTCCTCATCTGGATGTTTCAGCTCAAAGTCAAAGTATATCAACATGAGGAAAATGAACTGCTTCAGCTCGTTGGTGGCGAAGAACCGGCCGGGACACATGGTGAGTCCTGCTCCCCACGGCATGTTGTAATACTTCAGTTTCTTGCCTGCTTTGTAGAAGTCTGTTTTCCGGCTCCCGTCCGGGTTCAGGAAGCGGTCGTATTTGAAGGAGAGGGGATCGGGGTGCACCTCTGGGTCTGTCTGAACGGCCGTGTGAGGGAAAAGGGCCACTCTGTCGCCCTGGCGGACGGCGTACTCCCGTCCGTCCGCCATCTTCATGGTCATGTCCTGGAGCACGGCTCTGGTGAGGACGGGTGCCGCCGTCAGCCGGAGGGTCTCCTCCACGGCGCTGTCCAGGACCGGCGTTCTGGTCAGTGTAATGTATTGAGCCAGTGTGGTACCCGTACTGGGGATCTGACATTAGTCACGTGATACCTTATGCCCGCCAGTTGTTATTGTTCTGCTGCTGCCTACTAGGGCACTCTGTTACCTACCACCATTCTAATACATGATTGACTCACTGTTGCTCTGAAGTCTGGTCCTGTGTCAAGTCATTCGTATAAGACTAAACATTACATGGTGTCAGAAGAAACTGGAATTAAACAGCAAGTATGGCAAACTTCAAACCACCGCCGAGTCTGAGCCTAGAAGGGAATCTAGCCGAGAATTGGAGGACGTGGCTGCAACGTTATGAACTTTTCTGTGTCGCCAGTGGAGTGGCAGAAAAATCCGAAGCCGTGCAGTGCGCGACATTTCTCCATGTGGCGGGGGAAGAAGCCATAAAAGTGAGTAACACGTTTGTTTTCGCCGAGGGAGAGCAAAACAAGATTGCTCCTCTGATAAAGAAATTCAAAGACTACTGCGAGCCTCGCAAGAACATGCCATACTTAAGGCATATGTTTTTCACCCGTGCACAAGGTCCGACAGAAACGATAGATGCCTATGTCACAGAGCTCAAAAACAAAGATAAATATAGCTGCAAGCAGCAATAAAACGTGACCAAGCAAGCAGCAATAAGGAGTCAGAACAATATGCAGAAGAAGGAACATATTTTTGAGAAATTATCTGAGGGGGGTGCTTTTGCCCCGGGTCCATACAATAGTGAATGAATAAATGAAATGTAAAATTCCTACAGTAGCCTACATGTCAACATGGCCTCCTACAACAAAACTGATAAAAGCTTGGAGAATTACAGTACAATTCAAGTACAACTAGAAGAAATTGTGAAATAAATGTGATTGGACACTAGTTAACAACAGTTGTTTAATGGCCACTTTGTTCAAGAAGTTAATCTAACATAATCTGGCACAATGTTTTAACCACTACACTGTTACATGAAATGATCAAGGCTTGTACAATGCAACGCTTTCGTTGGGTAGGTTACTACTGGAAATCTAGAATGTCGAGGTATGACCTGGCCGGGAATCGAACCCCAGTCTCCCAGTCTCAGGGCAGACACTAACCACAAGGCCACTGAGTTGGTGCCATTACCATAACATTGAGTTTTATCATCTCAATCACAAAGTGACATTTCCGTGAATGTCACTTTCATGATATGCGAGTGTAACTCAGTGCTATTGAGAAGTAGGCAGAAATGCATTGGACTCAAAGTAAAAGCCCAGCTTGAATCCTTTTATGTTAGGTCTTTTTAAGTAATAGCAAATCATACACATTGCAGAGACTTTAATTGTTACTGTAAAATAATTCAAACCAGCTGTCATTTTACATCTCATCTTACTCACTTCAAACAATGTGTTTCAGACACTAGACTATGATTTGTCACCGTTAGGCTCACTGTGACCACTGATCACGTGACTAACCCAATGTAACTGTGTACCCCATCATTGGCGCAACTCCGTCTCTAAATGGCTCTGGTGCGTTGCATTAAAATTGGATTTTAGATCATGCAACAGCATGCAGCAGTGGATAAACAAAACACAAGACAAATCAGTTTATAAAGAAAACTGAAGCAATAGGACATGTGGGTGTGACAATCTGCCACATTCTGATGTGAAACTCTACATACAATATAAAAGTATACTGGTTTACGGCAGTATGTTTTTATGAAGTGTATCCTTTAAACAAACAACTACCCTTAATCAATGATTATCTATGATAAAAATGCTTCAAAACAAGAGCCTCCACATCAATGTTAACAATTAATGTGATTCATAAGAAGACTCCTCACAAAGCAGCAATTTTCATTGGCTTATAAAAACGTCATTTTTTGATGAAAACAAATTTGCTTCGGAACTTTTGTCCGGATGGGGCCAAAGTTCTCATGTAGCAGGTGTCATGCAAATTGATCAAAAATCCAGGCAGAGAATCAGGCATGAGCATTTTTCAAACTGCTTAAAATGGCAGACACTCTGGGGGTGGAGCTTACCGGTCAAAGTTACAGATGTGTTCCACATGAATCAAGGAACATGTAGAAACAAGTCCCATGATTTTTGGCCAAACGAGGCCCGAGTTATGGTTGTTCAAATGTTTCAGTTTCAAAGAATTGTTATAGCGCCCCATTTGAGCAATTGGAGTAAGACTGGTTTTGCTGCTATTTGGCATCCCCCTCTACAAAACTGTAAAATATCAGAAGCAGATTACGCTGCATGTGTAGATTAGGGGCATTAGAATCATTTTCACAAACAAGCAATTTTCATTGGCTCGTAAAAACGTATTTTTTTCACTTAAAACAAAATTCACACCTATTTTCATATTTGTATGGCTTCAAAGTTCATGTGTAGGTCGTTGTTATGCATTTTGATCAAAGATTGTAGGAGAAGAGACATTTTAACTGTTTTACATATAATTCAAGATGGCGGTTCATCTAAAGGTCAAGAGGTCAAAAGTCAGAATACAAAAGTTGTTCGGCATAAGCAGACGCATAAGGGAATATAAGTTACATTTCTGAGAGTCAAGCAGTTCATGAGTTATAAGTGTTTAAAGTTTGCAATTTCAGTTGAGTGCTGTAGCGCCACCATTTGACCAGTGGTCACAGGCTTCGCATCATCACCGTTTGGCATCACCTCTACCAGATTACCAATTTTCGCGAAAACCGACTGCACGGTTCAGCCAGAACAGCTATTTTTGGCGGAAGAAGAAGAAGGAGAAAAGCAGCAATATCAATTAAGTGACCAAGTCACTGCTTGGTCACTTAAAGATTGTGAATTTGGCGACCTGTGCAACTCACTAATACGTGACAGAATTGTCTGTGGGATACGGGATGATCAAATGAGAGCTAGACTGCTCAGAGAGGCGGATCTCACCATGGAAAAAGCACTCGACATGTGCCGCGCAAGTGAGATTACATCCACACAGATGAAGGCTCTGCATGATGAGGTCGAGGTACACAAAGTGAGCACATCAAGACCATATAAAAAAGGAGGTAGCAGTGCAAAAGAGAGCTCTAAGACCAGTGAAAAGAAAATTGACTGTGACAGATGTGGCTTTAAGCATGAGCAAAAAAAGTGCCCAGCCTATGGTCAAACATGCAGGAAATGTGAAAAGAAAAATCACTACGCAAAAATGTGCCGTGCAAACAGTCAGCCCAAAAATAAAAAGATGCACGTCGTGGAAAAGTCTCAGGACACCGACAGTGATGAGGAAGAAATGTTCATTGGAACTGTGGAGAGGAAAAGCATCAGTGCTGTTGACAATGAAAAAGGTGGCCAAGACAGATGGTCTGAAGAGCTGACAATAAACAAGAAGAAAGTGAAATTTCGAATCGACACTGGAGCCGACTGTAACGTCATGTCAGCCAAAACGTTTCACATGTTGAATGTCAACGGCAAGCTGCAGGCATCGAGCTGCAAGTTAGTGGCATACTCTGGCCACAAGATGGAGCCCTTGGGCAAGACGTCACTCACCTGTCAATACAAAGACAAAAAACACAACATTGACTTTGAGATCATTGAAAAAGATGCTCCAGCGATCCTAGGAAGGGAAACGAGCACAGAACTGAAAATGGTGAAGAGGCTGTATGTCACAGAGAAAGAAGATGACATGCAGAAGGACTATGAACATCTCTTCTCTGGACTTGGCTGCTTACCAGGTGAGCACACCATAAAGCTAGACCCTGCAGTAAAGCCAGTGATACATGCACCAAGGAGGATCCCAGTTGCTCTCAGAGAAAGAGTGATAGAGCAACTTCACAAAATGGAACAGTCAGATGTAATCACACGCCAACATGAGCCGACACCGTGGGTGAACAGTATGGTGACAGTAGTCACACCCAAGAAGATCAGGATTTGTATGGATCCCAAAGACCTGAACACAGCTATACGAAGAGAGCACTATCCACTCCTCACAGTGGAGGAAGTGGTATCACGCATGCCGAATGCAAAATATTTCTCTGTTTTAGATGCAAACCAGGGATTTTATCAAATAAAACTGGATGAAGAAAGCTCCAAGCTGTGCACGTTCAACACACCCATTGGACGATATCGCTTCAAGAGGCTTCCCTTTGGCATCTCATCGGCGAGTGAGGTGTTCCAGAGAGCAGTGGCCCAAATGATTGAAGGGCTAGACGGTGTGGTCAACATCATCGATGATTTGCTGGTGTGGGGGGACACATTACAGCAACACGATCAGAGACTGTTAAAGCTGCTACAGAGAGCGGATGAGAATGGCCTGCGATTCAACAAAAGCAAGTGCAAGTTCAGGATGACGGAAGTCAAGTACATTGGCCATACACTGAGTGCAGAGGGGCTCAAGCCGGATGATGAGAAAATAAGAGCCATTGTACAAATACCCCCACCTGCCGACAAGCCAGCTCTGATGAGGTTCATGGGGATGATTCAATACCTCGCGAAATTCATTCCTAACCTGTCTGATGTCTCTGCACCTCTTAGGCAGCTGCTGCAGGGAGAAACAGAGTGGCACTGGGAGGAACCTCAGCAGCGGAGCTACGAAAAGTTGAAGCAACTGATCACTGAAGCTCCCACCCTGAAATACTACGATGTCAACAAGCCTGTGACGCTGTCTGTCGATGCCAGCTCGGAGGGCATCGGGGCTGTACTACTACAGGATGGTCGACCTGTGGCATACGGCTCAAGGGCGCTCACAGATTGTCAACAAAGGTACGCTCAGATTGAAAAAGAGCTGCTAGCCATAGTCTACGGATGCGAGAAGTTCCATCAATATGTATATGGCAGAGAGGTCCAAGTTGAGAGCGACCACAAACCGCTAGAGAGCATATTCAAGAAGCCACTGCACCAGGCCCCCATGAGACTGCAAAGGATGCTGCTGCGACTTCAAAAATACAACATTGCAGTGTCATACAAGCCAGGAAAGGAGCTGCACATTGCAGATGCATTGAGCCGTGCTTATCTTCATGAGCAAAAAGAAAATCTCCTGGAAGAGGAACTGCAAGTGAACTGGATCACGCCACAGTTGCCTATTTCAGAGGAAAAGCAGGAGATGTTCAGAAATGCAACTGCACAAGACCCTGTACTGCAGGAGCTAAAAGACTTAACAATGCAAGGATGGCCAAAAGACAGGTCTGCTGTGCCACACAGTGTGCAACCGTTTTGGACATTCAGAGAGGAGATCAGTTTTGCCTCAGGTCTGCTATTCAAATCAGACAAACTCATTGTGCCACAGCAACTGAGAGCACAGATGCTCGACAAAATACACGAGTCACACCTGGGAGTGGTCAAGTGCAAGGAAAGGGCCAGAGATGTTCTTTATTGGCCAGGCATGTCCGTCCAAATTGAGCAAGTTGTAGCACAGTGTGCTGTCTGCAATGAACACAGAAGCAGCAACCAAAAAGAGCCGCTGATCTCACATCCACTACCGACTAGACCTTGGGAGAAAGTTGGCACCGACATGTTTCACAGCAAAGGCGCTGAGTATCTACTATGTGTCGACTACTTCTCCAAATACCCAGAAATAATGAGGCTGACCGACACCACCAGTAAGGGTGTTATAACAGCAATGAAGTCCATATTTGCCAGACATGGTATTCCAGATGTTTGCGTTTCCGATAATGCTCCAGTCTACGCCAGCGCGGAATTCAAGAGCTTCTCAAAAAGCTGGGAGTTCAGTCACGTCACCTCAAGTCCGCACTATGCGCAGTCTAATGGACAGGCGGAGAAAACTGTGCAAACTGTCAAGAGATTGCTGAAAAGTCCGGTGACCCATACATTGCACTTCTGGAATACAGAAACACACCGCTGGAGGGTGTGGGTCTATCGCCTGCTCAGATGCTGATGGGACGTCGGCTAAAGACAAAGCTGCCAGCATCCACTTCACTACTCACACCTGAAGGAGCACTCAAAGTTCACGACAAGCTGAAAGAAAAGCAAGCTAAACAGAAAATCCACTACGATCGTCATGCCAAACACCTACCTGAGCTGCACGCTGGAGAAAATGTGAGGATGCAGTCTGGAAACATCTGGAAGCCAGCTGTAGTTCTGAAGAACCACGAGCAACAACGTTCCTACATTGTGCGTACACCTGAAGGCAAGGTGTTCAGGAGGAACAGGAAACATCTCAGAGGGACTGCCGAGAGAGCGTTTCCATCTTCGGATGCTGAGAGGAACATGGATGTGGAGATGAACTATGACAATTTGATTGTTTCCGAGCAGGACAATTCACACGCACAAACCTCACCACGCTCTACTCAAGAAGAAGCTGACGCTGCTCAGTCTCCCACTCAACCTTATCGCACTAGATCAGGGAGACAGGTCAGAACACCAGCAAGATTCAGAGAGTAGGGGTGCTAGTTAAAAAAAAATAAGAGGGAGAGAAAGAAAAAAAAAAGTGAACTTTTATTTGCATTGTGACTTTGATATCTACTGCATGATGTGTTTGTGATTCATGGACAGTATGATGTTTGGTTTTCTATTTTGCAGAAGCTATTGTTTTGTTTTGAAAAAAAAAAAAAAAGACTTGGGAAAGATGCTTTATACAGTGCTTGGTGATTTGCTGGATTTGTTTTTTTTTTGTTTTATGATGACTTGTTATTGTTCTATGCATTTGACATTTTGAGAAAAGAAATTGTTAAAAAAAAAAAAAAAAAAAAACTTAAGAAGGGGGATGTAATGTATTGAGCCAGTGTGGTACCCGTACTGGGGATCTGACATTAGTCACGTGATACCTTATGCCCGCCAGTTGTTGTTGTTCTGCTGCTGCCTACTAGGGCACTCTGTTACCTACCACCATTCTAATACATGATTGACTCACTGTTGCTCTGAAGTCTGGTCCTGTGTCAAGTCATTCGTATAAGACTAAACATTACAGTCAGCATGTCTCGGGTCAGGTCCACCAGAGGCCCGCCGCGCTTCACTTCCTGCCCGCTCTCTCTCAGGACCTCCTCCACCTCGGCCTTGACGGCCTCCATGGCCTCAGGGTGCTTCATGAGGTACAGGAGCAGCCAGAAGGCGCTGGGACCCGTGTTGCCCTGCAATGCCCATAAAAGCGCAACCATGAACCGGTCTTGCATGGACTCCTTCATGCCGTTCTCCTCCCTCAGCTGTTGCTGTGCCCGCACCCAGCCGCTGATGTTGTCCTTGGCCTTGAGCTTCTGCACAGACAGAGTTCTCCTGAGCAGTCCCTGCAGCCTCGCTGCCTCCCTCTTCTCGCTGGGCGTCAGCCCGCCAAAGAGCATTTTGGGAAAGAGCTGGTCGTATTTGCGAAACCCATGAAACAGAGCATTGGATTCGAGTCTGTCCATCTCTTTGGCTTTCTCCAAGCCCCCTGAACCCAGGGGGGCTTCGTTGCCAAACACAGCAACGTATCCCGCCCTAAAGACGATGTTATAGCTGTACATAAACAGTCCATCCTCCACCCAGTCCTGCTGATTATCACCAAGGCTGTGCAGCATTAGTTCCTGCAAATTAGCCGTCATGGCCTGGGTCATTACTGACAGCCCATCCCCCATTAGGTTACTGTGGGAAAAGGTGAGCTCATACTCGGGAGATTCATTATGATATCCGAACATTTTGTATAACACCTGACTTATATAGATTCTAAAGTCAAGTTTCGTGCGAGACTCCATGAAAACAGCCCCGAAAGACAGCGGGTCCATGAGAAAGGTGTAGTAATATCCTCCCAGCTGTACCGTGAAAATGTCCCCATGCTTCTGCTGCATCCTCTCCAGAAACTTGGCCATGTCCCTGCGGAACTCCATGGCATGGCCCAGCCAGGGGAGGGGTCCCCTGTCCAAAGGTGGCTCTCCGGGGCGCCGCTGACGGAATGCCCCCAGATAATACAGCCCTCCGAGCAGACAGGCCAGCAAAGCAAACATTATCGATAGCAGGACACCCATGACTCACTCTCTCACAGTGCAAACAACAGGCTCAAATTCCACGTGTGTTGGGGGGAAAGTTTGTTTTCGTGTTTGTGTTTGGTTTCCACTAATGAAGAACCAGCTAGCTTTTTGGCACATATCTTTACACAGGTGTTTTCAATACTGACTAGTGACTACACCTCTAGTCAGTTTCAGGTCAGGGTGAAGCTGTGAGTGTGTGTTAGTGTTGGACTTATGCCACCACCTGCTGGTGAGGAGTTGTGAGTCAGGGTGCTTTCTCATGTGTGCATCATAATTAACAAATAACAATACATGTCAAGTGGCCAAGCTGGAAAGTAATTCCAGTCAGAATCATTGGTCGATGCAGAGATGCTACATATCTTATTTATGTTTATAGTTTTATCATGACAGAGTGGAGGTATACTGACCAATATTTGGATGATGTCACAACCTATAAAAATAATGATAACATGCTCTCACCTCCAGAACACTACCCACACACGCATACACACACACACGCACACACGCACGCACGCACGCACGCACGCACGCACACACACACACACACACACACACACGCTCATACTAGACTGTGCATGACTATGTCGCTTGCCCAAAAGAACACATAGGCATAAGTTATCTAAGAATGTATTCATTTCAGGGACACTGGATGAAGTTACAAGCTGGGACTGAAAACGCCGATGCTTGGAACAAAATGGATCAGTAAAATGAATGGTGGCAGCAAGAGCAGTGCAATGTGCCGGATTTTTTATTTTATTTTATTTTATTTTATTTTCTTTTTTTCATATTTCTCCATGAACATATTCTGTGCTCTTACTTTATCCAAACTTAAACACGTGTTAACTGATATATCCTACTGATCTGGAATTTCTATGTATGAGTGAGCAGACATTTTTTTTATTTCATATTTTATTTTAATATTTAAAAGCATACTGTACAGTTCAGGCAATACCAAATACATAATACATAATAACATAATAACAATAATAATAGTACACATTTTCCCTTTTATTGTGATTCAGATTCTCTGTTCTGTTTCACTTTCTTGACTTTCCAGGAAACGACAACATCACCTTCACCATGGATATCATAATGGGTTGCATTGCTTTCTCAGATGGTGGTCAAGGTGTCTTCACACTTGGCTTGTGTAGAGTGGTTTTTAACATTGCTGTAATTTTACATGCTGCTTCTCAGAGCATGTGTCAGTCAGGAGTATGGACACTTCCACTTGTATTATAGGTGATGGCAGGCTTTTCCTGCAAGCTGGCCACCGCCGAAAATACAAGCCGGAACAGTGCCCATTGACACCCATTCAAAAAAGGCACAGCGTGATGTCACAGCTTGGCAGAGAAAACAGAGACAGTACATAACCAAGTCCTCTTGGCTATAGTCGTGGACAGTGACATTCACATGTCCTTGTCTGGCCCCAGCCTTGCCCCATACACATGGGGCAAGGGATATGCCAGTTTGTAAATACCACACACATGTGAATTAGTTTACATTTTGCTTTTACTGTAAGCTCTGGTAATTCTGCCTCACAGGTTGTGCCTATAAGCTTTATAAGCTTCCTCAAACGACCAGTGACAATGTGTGTTATTCCCCCTATGCTCAAATACCAAGTCACTATAGACTGCTCCAAAATAAAATAAAAATAATGCTAATAATAATGAAAAGAAAAACAAAACCTCTCTTTCCTACAGAATGCCTGGTCAGTGAACACATGCACAAACCTCCTGTGGTCCCCATACCACGATTCGAAAACCATCGAATATTGTGCTGGACCTTTTTTTTTTTTTTTTTTTTTTTTTACAAGTGTGCGTCCACAATCACTTGAATTTAGAATGCCCCATGCCCTGCATGCAATAAGATACTTTCAATATATTATTATGACATCTGTACAAAACCTTGAATGATTACTGTTGGAGTTTACATATTTACTTATTTAGGAAGACGCAAACTTTTGTACAGCATCATCGTATGATTTTCTATCACAAGAGTGTAATGACTGTGAAAACAAAACGCAGCATAACTTAATTGTATCTGATCCCATGATTATAATATTGATGATGAGCATGCTAAATTAAAAGAACAAGAAAGGTTTATCATTACTGAAATGTACAAACAAAAAAAGAGGAGAGATGACACCTTTGTGACTTCTACAGTTAGAACCTGAGCCTGTACCTGAACTGAATGTCTTTGGTAGGCTGCATGGAGCCAAAACCCCATCGTTTGGTATCAATGTCAGGTATCTCCTCATCTGGATGTTTCAGCTCAAAGTCAAAGTATATCAACATGAGGAAAATGAACTGCTTCAGCTCGTTGGTGGCGAAGAACCGGCCAGGACACATGGTGAGTCCTGCTCCCCACGGCATGTTGTAATACTTCAGTTTCTTGCCTGCTTTGTAGAAGTCTGTTTTCCGGCTCCCGTCCGGGTTCAGGAAGCGGTGGTATTTGAACGAGAGGGGATCGGGGTGCACCTCTGGGTCTGTCTGAACGGCCGTGTGAGGGAAAAGGGCCACTCTGTCGCCCTGGCGGACGGCGTACTCCCGTCCGTCCGCCATCTTCATGGTCATGTCCTGGAGCACGGCTCTGGTGAGGACGGGCGCCGCCGTCAGCCGGAGGGTCTCCTCCACGGCGCTGTCCAGGACCGGCGTTCTGGTCAGCATGTCTCGGGTCAGGTCCACCAGAGGCCCGCCGCGCTTCACTTCCTGCCCGCTCTCTCTCAGGACCTCCTCCACCTCGGCCTTGACGGCCTCCATGGCCTCAGGGTGCTTCATGAGGTACAGGAGCAGCCAGAAGGCGCTGGGACCCGTGTTGCCCTGGGACGCCCACAGGAGGAGGAACATGTAGCGGTCTTGCATGGACTCCTTCATGCCGTGCTCCTCCCTCAGCTGTTGCTGGTCCAACACCCAGCCGCTGATGTTGTCCTTGGCCTTGACCTTCTGCACCGATAGGCTGCTCCAGAACAGCCTCAGCAGCCTGTCGGCCTCCCTCTTCTCGCTGGGCGGCAGCACGCCGTAGGCCAGCTTGGGAAAGAGCTGGTCGTACTTGCGGAACTCGTAGAACAGGGCGTTGGAATCGAGCCGGTCTATCTCTTTGGCTTTCTCCAAGCCGCCTGACCCCCGGGGGGTCTCGTTGCCGAACAGGGCGAGGTACCCGGCCCTGAAGACGATGTTGTAGCTGTACATGAACAGTCCGTCCTCCACCCAGTCCTTCTGATCGTGTCCCGAGCCCACGCTGTGCAGCATGAGGTTCTGCAGGTTGCTCATCATGGCTTGCGTCATGACCGACAGACCGTCTCCCATGAGGTACTTGTTGTTAGTCACCTGGAGGAAATTGTGGTCGTTCGAGGACGATTCGTATCCAAACACTCTGGCCACCAGATGCACCGCAAACTTTCTGAAGTCTAGCTTTGTGCGAGACTCTTTTATGAAAGCCCCGAAGGACAGGGGGTCCATGAGGAACGTGAAGTAAAAGCCTCCCAGCTGCACCGTGAAAATGTCCCCATGCTTCTGCTGCATCCTCTCGAGAAACTTGGCCGTGTCCCTGCGGAACTCCAGAACGTGGCCCAGCCAGGGGATGGGTCCCCTGTCCAAAGGTGGCTCTCCGGGGCGCCGCTGACGGAATGCCCCCAGATAATACAGCCCTCCGAGCAGACAGGCCAGCAAAGCAAACAGGATCGACAGCAGGACACCCATGGCTCTCCCTCTCTCTCTCTCTCGCAGGCACAACACTCTCTGAGGTCAGGCTCAAATTCCCTTTGTGTGGGAACAAATACAGCTGTGCTCCTCCCCCTTGTACTTTCCAGTAACTATGAACCAGACGGCTTTTCAAGGAATGGTGTCTTGCACGTGCTTTTAAGTCCTCTTTCTGACGAGTCATGGTTGAATCTGGGTGGAGCTATAGTGACAATTTTATGCCACAATATACAGTAACCGATATGGCTTTGGTCCAAAAAGAATGATAAAATGTTCCAAGGAATTACTCTGACCTTGCAGTTGCAATTCACTCTTTTTGAGAGCATCTGACAAAAAGTATTAACTGTAATTGTAAACTAGCTGACACCTGTAGAAGTGTTAACAGGAACATTAAACTTTTAATAATTGAGATTTTGAGATGAAAAAGTATTCCTAAATAGTGTATAGCCACCAGCATGCTCATTGTAAATCACTCTGGATTAATACCGTCTGCTAAATGCCTCTTAAATTCTAAGAGGAACTCCTTAAATAGTTAATGCCCGAGTCAGAAAATGTACACATTGTTGTGGTTAATCATTTTTAGGGAGGAATCAACATGTTGTTTCGTGTTGTAGGTTTATGATAAAGGAACATTACCTCCACGTAAGCAGTCATAACATTATGCTTTACATGCAGTGTGAGCAGGAAAGAGATCAATAATATAAGATAAGAGAAGGGAAGATAATGCCACCAGTTGTAGATAAGCCACAGTGTTAGGGTTATTAAGTTTAACAAGGAAATGGTCTTCTTTTCAACACACCATATTTTTGATGATACATTTAAAATAATTTACCATCAGATCTTTATAGAGATATTTGGGAGAATATACAAAATTATTTTTTTCCCATTTTTAATAAAAAACATAGGGCTGTTGAATCAAATTAATCACAGCTTCAAAATTAATTTAATCATGAGTAATCACCAATCAAACTATGTCCAAAATATGCCTGTTTTCCTATACAGGATTTGAACATTTAAGAAAAAGAAAATATCTTAAATATTTATCAAAATAGGTGATCTACAAGCCCCCAATGCTTGTAGATCTCTCCAGCTATACTCTCTCTGGCTCTGATTACAGGAAGACACACAGCTATATTTCTCGGTAAAACCATGCTCTATTCATTCAATGAGAAAATTCTCGGTGGGTTGAGTCACTGTGCACATGAGTTAATTGTGTTAATTTTTTCATCAAATTAATCAACAAAAATAATTTAACTAATAATTAACTTGTTATTTTCAACAGCATTAAAAAAGGTAAATAACGGTAACTTTGATACAGTGTAAGTGTCCTAGTAGGACTACCATGCCTCATACTGGCCCCAACTATGACAAATATCATCATAGTCCAGCTACCGTATACTCTGCTTAAATAAGTTTAGTGAATATTACTGTCTAGTACTGACACTGGTGAGAGCAGGAGTGGACCCACATCATACCCCCATCATACCTGTGTTTTTCACAGGTATGATGTAGTGATGAGCTTGGGATGAATCACTGAGGATGTCCCAGGCGGAGCGCTAGGGAAATTTCACTCATCTTGTCCCCACAAGTCTCGACAAAGAAATTAATTAAGGAAAAACAGGCATTCGTATTGGACAGTATTGAAAGAAGATGCATTGTTTATGATGACTAAAGGTCCTGTCACTTCACCAAGGCATTCTATACTCATCTTCTGCAAATGCTCTTTTTCACACGAACATCATCCAGCTCGGCGGGTGCTGATCTAGTCCATTTATGCACATTATTATTATGTGAATAATTAGGGATGTTCCGATACTGTATCGGTATCGGAAAAAAGTGTTGGATAGGCCCTATTTTTTGTCATATCGGTTCATATTGATATCAGCAATGGGTACCAGAAAAGTATCAGTATTGGCCCTCATTTGTCATCATCAGACCATGCAGTATTGGTAAATATACCAGTTAGGGTTGCCAACCGTTCCGTATAATACGGAATCGTTCCTTAATTGAACACTAAATGATGCGTTCCGTATTGAATCGATACGGAACGCGGTTTGTTCCGTATTTCCCTAAATGCCTCCTGTGCGATCCGTCGCACAAACATCAACACTGAATTTAACAGTAGTGAACGAAATAAAACCGGAGATATATTTAATACAGCACAATTGCTCTGTGGCGAGTGCACACTGGACTTCTCACGAGCAGAAACCAAACCAAACCTCCCCGTGGCTGCAGATCTGCATGTGTGTGTGCGCGGTGCGCTGGTATCGCTGCTGCTCTGTGTGCCAATCCTGCCGTGCCCAGAGCCATAGAGTAAGAGAGTTCAACAAACTCCCAGAGCCATATAGTAAGAGAGTTATGCAAACCCCCCACAACAACTGTCACAGACTCAGTTTTCATGAATGAAACTGCACCCAGAGATCGATTTGGTATGTTTATATCTTTTTACAAATGTTAAGTACTATTTATTTTGTCCTGCCTAAAGCTGCTGATGTGGGTATATGCCTATAGCCAGGCTATTTCAGTAGGCTAATATGGTTGACGATTTATTAGTAAAGTCTAATAAATGTGTGCGTATTCAATACAAATTGTGCCCATTAAAAAAAAAAATCTTTAAAATCGGGATTCTTAATCTTATAAAGAGAATGGACTACTTGTTCATAATTGATTAACAATTATACAGCACAATAGGCCTACTGGCCTATTCTTACTTACTGACCACAGTAAACAGGCCTTAACTGACCCCAAAGGGTAATATGGTATGTGAAATCATCCCTCCATCTTTAACCGCTTATCCGTAGTTGGGTCACAGGGGCAACAGCTCCACCAGAAAACCGCAGACTTTCCTAACCTAATAACCGCGCTGCTTCGCCGCGTGGTCGTAGAAGTGTTCCTTATTCCAAGATCTCAGAGTTGGCAACCCTAATACCAGTTGAATTATATAAACAGTGATCTGACACAGGGGTAAGCTAGAGGTTGACAGCAGGTAAATAAAATGTTGTGGAATTTGCTTTGGAGTTGCCCAAGTGCACATTTGAGTGAGGAGTCTGCTATTCTAGTCTGCTATATTATTCTGCTATTTGGTGGACTTCATATAAGATCTTGTTTTTATATTTTGTAAATTTATTATATACAGTATATTATTTTCTGGTATCGGAATTTGGTATCGGTATGGGCTAACACAGAAATTGTGATATTGGTATCGGATCAGAATAAAAAAAATTGGATTGGGACATCCCTACTGATTACTGAATATATATTGAAACTGTACAGTGCGATTGTCCTCTCAGAGACAAAAACCTCAGATAGCTAAAGACAAATAGGAGACCAAGGGCAGGACAGAGAAGACAGCGTCTGGCTTGTCCCCACAGGGCTGGTTCATGTACTTAAGTGTCCCTGAGGAGGACACTAATCCCTCTGCAGGCGCTACATTAATGGCACTCACTGATCCTACAAGCTACTAGAGTGGGTAAAGTGCAGAGGACAAACTATGTGCAAACTACCGTAGCTGACTGTGTCAAAAGAATCCCCCAAAGGATTGGCAAGAATATGACTAGTAGTGTAAGTGCCCTATCCCCTCCTATGTCCAGCTTTGAGGGTTTGTGAACACAAACATTGAATGCCAGTGACAACCAATGGCCAGTTTTTAGCTTCTGTACAAATCACTAACATTGAATCAATGCCACTGACCATGAATAAAACAGAAACATTGAAGGCAAAGTGAGGATGCAACGATGATAAGAGGACGCATCACTTCACATGGGTGTGGCGACAAAACATTTGCGTACTTAGTTTCCAAATAGCCTATAGCTTGACGTGGGCCCTTGCTTGTCACATTTGGGAAGCGCAACGGGACTCCTGGCCCACTTCTGTTGGCTCCGCAGCCTAATTGTTTTCATCACCAGCTTGTTTTATTGAGTTGACGTGGCAGCATGCAGGCCTGCTGCATTCCAATGGCCAGTTTTGAGTGTTTGTACAAAACACTAACATTGAATGAATGCCACTGACAATGAATCAAACACAAACATTGAAGGCAAAGTGAGGATGCAACGATGATAAGAGGACGCATCACTTCACATGGGTGTGGCGACAAAACGTTTGCGTACTTAGGGCTCAATTTTCGTTACCATCTAAACCCCTTATCCTAAACCCCTTCATTTTTTTTTTTACTATTTTGAAATGGGTGTCCTTTGAAAAACTTTTTGGAATAGTTCAACGTGCCAATCTATTGACATATTGTGAGCTTGTAGACTGGCATTTTTTTCTTTTTTTTTTTTTTTGAAAAAATGTTCTTTTTTAATAGTTTAAAAAGGCAAAGAAGTTTAAGGGATAAGGGGTTTAGCGGTGACGAAAATGGAGCCCTTAGTTTCCAAATAGCCTATAGCTTGACGTGGGCCCTTGCTTGTCACATTTGGGAAGCGCAACAGGACTCCCGGCCCACTTCTGTTGGCTCCGCAGCCTAATTGTTTTCATCTCCAGCTTGTTTTATTGAGTTGACGTGGCAGCAGGCAGGCCTGCTGCATTCCATCAGCTTCAACAACATCCGGTGCCTTGGTATGGCTGTGATGGTGAGGGCTGTGGTCTAAAAAAACCAGTGATTTTCAACCGATTGTGAGCGAGACAATGACTCAACCAGACAATCTGGTGCACTTCCCCTTCTTCTTCCCATTTTCTCTTGAATTTCTTAGGCAACAAAGTCTAATGCAGACCTGTGAGTCTTTGGGACGGGTGCGTAAGCAGGCAATAAGCTTGAAACAGGATAAATGTACCCGCGTACATATAGAGGCCCGCACACCGTCTATACTTGAGGAAACGTTTCGATGCTTGAAGAAGTTTGTCAAACTTTTTTGCAAGTACAGACGGTGTGCGGGCTTCTATATGCGCACGGGTACATTTATTCTGTTGAATTTCTTGTCAGTAAATGACTACACAGATGGTCATCATAGGCCATAGGGTCACCAGGTCATTCACATCACCGTTTCTCAACTGGGAAAAAAAATCATAACAGATGTGATGTTTATTATGAATATTTCCATCTCAAGGGCCACTACTTGGTGTTGTTTTCACAATTAGGCACAGATCTACATCAGGGGTTTTCAACAGGTGGTCCCTGAGACGATTCCAAGTGGTCCCCAGCTAAATGATGGACAGTTGGTACCCGAATGGACCCTTATATAGATCTGTAACTCCTGAGATTGTACAATGAAATAATTTCACACTCTCAAGAGTTAAAAACATCTGAATTACTTAATTTTCAAAAATCTACAGTTCTACACAGAAAGTTAGAGAAACTAAACTCAACATCAAATGGTGGTCCGTGGCAAAAATGCAGAATGAATCGCCACCTTTATTTTCCCTGGGGATTCATTTGAATTGAATAATGAAGTGAAACAAAATTATATTTCAGGCAACTGACAAAAATTATAAAACAGGAAAACTGTTTTGCCTTCACAAATTTGTGGGTTGGGGCAATTGCTAGCTAATGACGCCATATAGGCTAGAATGCTCAGTTTATAATATAATGATTCATACCCAAATTGGTATCATATGCAACATACAGCCCTGGGTAGGCAACCTGGCCTGGTGGATATCAATAGGCCTATTAAAGGAGGAGTGCATTTTTTTACAGTAGTTTGTCCCTATTTTCTTTGTAATTGTGGATTCGTGTGTGCTCTGTGCTGATTGTTGAAGATGATTGAATGTATCGCTGGCAGTGCAACAAATTGCACAATAAACCTTGACCTTGGCTTGCATTGGCAGTGATCACATAGATGATGATGAGATTAGACTCAAAGGGCACAGTGAAAGCCCTATTGTTTTATATCCACTACATCAGTTGTTTTCAACTTTTTTGACACCAGAGCCCACTATTTATTCAGCATTTGAACAACAACTTGAACTCTATAGAAATACACAGTTGTAAGGACAAATTTAGTTTTTTTTTTTTTTTTTTTTTTACAGGTCTAGTAGTACTGTAGTAAATAATAATTACCAAAAATGCTATACTATTTTGTATAAAAAGCCCCCATGTTCGAATGCCCTGCCCTCTGTCAAAAACAGCTAAAATTCCTGAGGTTAGAAAAGCAACAAATCCATACTTGCGTACTCTGGACACTTTACATACTCTGCAAAGGGAACTCATTAGCTTCTTCTGGACAACCAGGCCTGATTGAGTGGTCCAGTCCTTGTCCAGTCCAATGTGAATGACCATTATGTCCATGGCGTTTCAGGGCTGCTCATCATGAGAAGCCTTGACCTTGACTACTACTGGCATTGAGCAGTTTTTCCCTGAAGGTCAAATAGATGATGGAGAAAGAAATGAGGGCAAAGAACTGAGAGTATGTGATCTAGTTAACGTATAGGTTAATGGTTGATCTCTTCTTTTTTTCTTGACATTGTCACTTCCCAGGTTGATGTTTGATGGAAATGTATACATTTTATTTTTTTTACTTTTTTCATCAGTAGGCTATAGAAGTAAGACTACGTCCACAATAAGTCCAACATTGCTCCTATGCCATGGAATGAGATTACATGTGTGTACAGTAGTGATTATAATCGTGCCCCTCACTTGACACAGGCTTTTTTAATTTTTATTTTTTTAATCTCTTGCGTGACTAATGCTACTTCTGTTGGCACCACTGCCACGTTTTCAATACCAGCGTTTTTATTGAGTTGAGATGGCAGCGGAGCTGCATTCCTTCAGCGTCAACAACACGGTGGTATAGTCACAAAGTTGTTGATGTTCTGCTACGCTAAGTCTGCATTCCTTTGGTGCCTTGCTATGCAATAGGCTGGCTCTGATGGTGAGGGCCTAAACCTAAACTGACCTCACCTAGTTATATAAATGCACCATTTACCATTTACATCATGGGCCTGCAAGGGTCCATTTGGTTTCATTTTTACACTCTCAAAGAGTTACATATGGTTAACCAACTGTCCATCATTTAGCTGGGGACCTGGAACTCTCTCAAGGACCACTGGTGGTCCCCAGACCACTGGTGGTCCCCGGACCACTGGTTGAAAACCACTGCTCTAAAATATATAACTGTCAGCTCAAACCCCAAATACTTCTCAAACATTTCAAACGTCAGTAGCATATTGTATGGAAGAAAATTCTCACCCTCTATTTTTCATTTTAAGTGCATAAGTAGCACCATCACCACTATTTCAAAGATCCCACTTGAAATGGATTTTCAGTCATGGGATAATCACATTTTTGATGTGTAGATCTTATTGACCTGATCGTAGCTCTTACATACAAAAAGTGTGGACACTCCTGGCCTACATCATGTGGCAGTGACCGTTACACAGGGTTTTGATACAGCCTGCTGTGTCAGGGTGCTCTATCATAGGAAACCTTGGCCTTGATATAATAGGCCCGGTTGGCATTGACAGGTTCCGTCATCAGATTGATGATGAAGATATGAGACTCAATTGAGGCCAAGGGTGAGAGAGTAACCTTGTTAACGTATAGGTTAATGTTTGATGAATCGCACGATCTCCTCTGGGTTCTTGCCATGCAATCAAATTAAAATGTGTGCATATCTGTAGCCTATATGATCCAAAGATTATTATGGAATCATTGGCGTATTAGTGGGCTACAGTTTGATGAAGATTTTATATCAGACAATATTGATTGAGTATATGATTTTTTTTTCTAGTACACCAACACTTCTAGATAAATTCTAGATGATTGATTGATTGAATGATTGATTGGTTGGTTGGTTGGTTGGTTGGTTTACATTTTTATTTCAGGGTGCAAGTACTTAAAGTGGAATTCCAACCATTTTCAACATTTTTCTGAAAGCGTGAAAAATGGAACCAGATGAACCGTAATGGGTCCAAATTTGGTTCCATTCGTACACTTTAAAAGATGGTCCTAAAAGAAAAATCATTAACAGAAATCGTTGATTTTTTTAATTGAATCGTTGAATGATTTTTTTCATGTCCACACAACATCTCTGACTGTGAGGTATGTTACGTTAATGACACAGTAAAATGTTGAACATGGGTAGAATTCCCCTTTAAGGTCGAAGTCAAGGCCAAGCTTTATTCGTCACACCAATATATATTATGTCATATATTTAGAGCAGGGGTTTTCAACAGGTGGTCCGGGGACCACCAGTGGTCCTTGAGAGGATTCCAGGTGGTCCCCAGCTAAGTTGTTTAACCAGGTTTAACTCTTGAGAACGTAAAAATGAAACCAAATGGACCCTGGCGGGTCCATTTGGTTTCATTTTTACACTCTCAAGAGTTAAAATATCCATCATCTTAATTAGCCCAAGTCTACACAACGAGAAGATTGATGGTCATTTTGGTCTGTATGCTTTGCCTGTTTTGTTTCCCCAAATCCAGCCTAGCTGGAATTGTTGACAATTAACGCAAGAGAAATCTTTAGTTTTGGGGTCTGTGGGGCTAAAATGTCCTCAAATGGTGGTCCGTGGCTCAAATGCTGAATAAATGGTGGGCCCTGGTATCAAAAAGGTTGAAAACCCCTGATTTAGAGCGTTCGTGTGTGTCTGGCTATGGGCTGGCTGCTCTGAACGTTTGCACACAAATAGTTTTGTCAAGAGCGACATCCAGTGGACTAAAGCAGTACTACGTGACACAGTCAAAAAGTAAAATACAGACCCTATTTATTAGCCAAAATTGTGGACAAAAACGTGAAAATCCTTCGTTTTGGGTTCGACTAAACTCAACATCAAATGGTGGTCCGTGGTTAAAATGCAGAATAAATAGTGGGCCCTGGACCAAGGACAGGTAAACAGTGTTGGGAATATTACTTTACCTTGCTAATATACTACTTATTAATTATTACCTTCATTTTAAAGCAACATATTATATTACAATATTACTGTCTGAGCAAGTGTAATATATTAATATTACTATTACATATTACTTTAAACAACTTTTTTACAAAATACATAATTAAATATTTAGTGTCACTATTAATCAAATATTGAGTAGGCCAGTGGCATACCTACAATAAAGCAAGCACACTTGGCAATCTTAAGTCACTCCTGAATAAATAATTTGATGACAAATGATAGAAAATAAGTAATTATTTAACTTCTGCAGTTGTCAATATAATTTCACAAGAACATTTTCAACTAAACAGATTGGCCAAAAGTAATATTGAAAGTAATGCAGCAATGCAGAAAGAAAAGTATAATATATTCGATTTCTTTTGTTAAGTAATGTATTTATATTACAAGTTACTGCATTTTGGTAATATATTATGTAATATATTAAGTTACGTAGTGCACATGTCCCAACACTGCAGGTAAAGGTCCATCTCTATGTGGAAAGGTTGTAGAAGTGGCTGAGGCTTTCATACATAGCCTTCTAACCTAGTAGAACAGCTCTGACATTGAGGGGTCAGAAACTGATCGCCTGTGTTCATGCAGCCTGAAAGAGGGACGCAGAAGAATTGGGAAACAAACACATTGTTTGTTTTCAACGAAGGCGGTGGAAATGAGAGCTATTCCTATTTTAAGCATGTGTGCAACCTTAACAACTAACGTTTCAATGTCTCTGTTGTAGTATTACTACACAAATATCTAAAATAAATGGCTTTATTAAAGCTGGGCTGACGCCTGAGTCCAATGCAGAGGCACCGTGAAGTGAACGGAGTTTGCGTAACTCTGGATAAGGTCGACGCACGTGTATTGAATTCTACTAACTAATTGCGTTCCTCGCACACGCCGGTCAGTCGCGCATATAAAAGCAGCTGCCCTGCTGGCTGTAAGTTTGGGATTATCATTCCTAAGGTGTATGTCCTGTTGTGACTAGATAGGCCTTTAAATAACAAATAGAACGTCGCTGTGTAACAATGACAAACGATATAGCCAAAAAGAGGGGAAAGGGGTCAAGTGAGAAAAAGACCAGACGAAAGGTTAAGAGAAGAGAGACTTACGCAATGTACATCTACAAGGTTTTGAAACAGGTGAGTAGATGTCTTGACTCTATAGCCCTTGATTGAATCATAACTTATGTTTGCTGGACAGCACAGCAGGCTACAAATAGTTTTCACTTTGTTTTTTTTACGGGGGGGGGGTAGATGCCCCACTAAATGCCCCACTAAATGCCATGACTGCCCCATCAAACATGATGGCACGAACAACCCAAATTTCAAAGATATCCCAAATTGAAGTGCTTACAGTGGGCTATGATTTGAAACACTAGGCTGCTACTAATAGTGGCATCACTAAACAACACAATTGAAAATATGGGAAAAAAAAAAAAAAAAAAAACCTTTAGCTTTATGCATGCTGCGTGTCTGTTGCAACGTCAACAACAACTGATATTATTGATGCTTTACTTGCCTAATAAAAGTCCTGTAACAGAAAATGGTATGGGGGGTACTTCATGACCCCCACCCCTCCCCCATTGGGAAATATTATAGCAAGGCCTTCTTGACCTATACTTTTTATTATGAATTTGAATATATTTTTGTATATCTTGTTTTATTCATAATTAATTTATATGCATTTATATGTTTAAGTACTAATGTGTAGTCTATGGATGTTTCATCATTGTCAGTTCAATTTTGACTTGACCTATGACCTTTGTGGAATTAGTAGCCTAATGCATTTATATTTATTATTTGTCATGCTGAAAACTCTTTGTGGCCCCATTGCATAGTCAATTCAGACATTGAAAGTCCTCAATAACAATCAATAGCAATAATTACCCACTTTCAGCAACTCCCAACTGCCATGTACTGTACATACTGTACATTGTACAGTGTACAATACTTGTCGTTGGGAGTTGCTCCGCTTTATTCGAGTCACTGAGGTACTTGAAATTCATGTAACTATCATTCACGGCGACCTGTGCCGGCACTGAATCCCACGTAAAGCGAAATTCTGTGGAGCGCTGATGCCGTTAACTAGTATTTAATCATTTTACCAACATTTTCTCCGATTCAGTGCGGGTCGCCGTGAATGATGGTAAGTCATTTTCAAGTACTGCAGCAACTTCCAACGGCTGACAGTTGGAAGTTGCTGAAGTGGCTGCGATAATGACCCATACACTGTACTTCAGCTGGAGGCGGGGGTCATGTCCAATATCAGTTATAAGGAATACAGGACATTATTATCGATTGGAACTTTCATTTGTGCTGCTTCCTACTATTTGAGAGCTCTGTCTGATTCCAGCATATTATTAATATAGTATAATTATGTCCTTGTTTGCTCCAAAGGTCCATCCAGACACGGGAATCTCCAGCAAAGCCATGAGCATCATGAACTCCTTTGTCAATGACCTTTTCGAGAGAATCGCCACCGAAGCGTCCAGACTGGCCCAGTACAGCAAACGCGCCACCATCACCAGCCGAGAGATCCAGACGGCCGTGCGCCTGCTCCTACCTGGGGAACTGGCAAAGCACGCCGTATCGGAGGGAACCAAGGCGGTCACCAAATACACCAGCTCCAAATGAACTCCAGGCTAAAGGGGGTTCTGATCTGGGCCATGGAAGACGCATACGTTCTGCAAGACTGCAACTTGCATCGGTTGTATGCTGAACCTTCATTTTTATTTTCCCTCTTTTTTGTTTTGTTTTTTTAAATAAATGCAAAAAATGTGATTCAGTCTCTCTTTTTTTTATTTGTTTTTTGATAGCCTTTTTTGATGCATACATAAAAGTCCGGAGGTTGTCTTCATTAATTAATAAGAGCAAGACGGTCAGTGTACAATCTGGGTACCCGCATTGGCAAATATTCTGGAAAACCGCACCACCGCCGTTAAGTTGACATGAGGCAACTGGTCTGCCTTGAGACTAGTCAGTGTAAAGTTAAAGCTTGAAGCTTTCAGTTTAGACATCGGCTATCTGTACTTAGAACTGTTTGTAATAAGGGAAGTGATGTACAAGTGGTCAAGATGAATAGGACAATCCAAGTGATGAATAATTGACAGTGCGCAGACATATTTTGAACTAAGCTCACAGATTGGCTGAAAATTGGGTGTCAACACCTGAATGTATCTTTTTAAAAGAGCGATGGAACGACCACAGGCCTGGACAGTACATGGTCTACTGCAATGAGCATAATGGAGCTTTAAATTTATTCATAAAATCACTAACTGCCTGGCACTACCATCTATTGGGGCACTCGTATCTATCTATGACCTCTCCGGCCATGCATGGGTACAAGGGTGAGAATGGTTGAATATCCCTGCTAGTGCTGTTAAAATCTTCTCATAGAGGGCATCCCTGGCATGTCTTTTCACGTTGGTGGTCCACAGGCTAATGAGAAGGTTTGAGAACCATGGTACGGCACTATATTGATCAGCCACACTGAAGTTGTACTGTATGTTTGTTGGTTTTAATTGTCACTGCAGTCCTGGCATTTTAGGACTTTTAGGGTTATTTTATTGACACAATAAACTCGTATATCATCTATTAATATTCATAACAGGTCGCCAGAGGGAAGGAAATATGGACTCGGAGCCTTATGGTTACTAACCCTAAACATAATGGATTGCATTTTTATAGCGCTTTTCCAAGTGCTCAAAGCGCTTTACAATGGTCCATTCATTCATACATTGGGAAGTAGAGCGGCGAACAGTTGACGCCAGCGTCCCCACTTCCCACATTCACACACCAATGGTGGCCAGCTCACACCGACCAACTCATTGGAGGCAATTTGGGGTTCAGTGTCTTGCCCAAGGACACTTGCGACATGTAGACAGGAGGAGCCGGGATTCGAACCGCCGACCCACGGGTCATTGGACGACCTGCTCTACCTCCTGAGCCACAGCCGCCCCTAACCTCAGTAATGCTTCGCCCCGCCCTACTAGTAGTAGCCAGCAGGGTAAAACAAGCGCTCCTTCCCAAACCCCCTGCTATTTCAGGTGAAATCTGAAAAATCGCAGCAGAGTATATACACCTAGCCCAAGACATTGGACTCTCGTAGAGAGGTGTTGGCGATTCTGACGTGATCACTCTACGAGAGTCCAAGCGTTTGTATCGTATTTCCTTGTCGGATTTCGCCGTTTCGGCTTCTAGTAGCTCTTAGGGTGCACCAGTCCCACATGTAAAAGGCTGAACATAAGCCTCCACCCACTAGCTTCCACTACGGCAAAAGATTGTAGGCCGTAGAGTCCTAGTTTTTAATAAATAAAATGTTTTATATTTACCTCTCTGTGTTGTGTTGTCTCTGTTGTTGTTACGAGAGGCCATCTTGCCCATTACGTCACCGTTTCGCCGCTGCAAAACAGCGCCACCCCTGGCCGGGAGGTGTAATGCGCATAAAAAGGACAATATCTGGTACAGGCTATTTTACTCACTTTTTTAGCATTTTAATATCTTAAATAAGTATATATATATATATATATATATATATATATATATATATATATATATATATATATATATATATATATATATATATATATATATATATATATATATTTAACTGATTAATTGAGATTAAGTAATTACAGAAAAAAAACGCAATTAAAAAAATAACTCATTTTAATCGCACAGAGATTTTGCACCACAGAACGTTTTTCACTGGATGAATTTCAGGAGTACCGATCATAGCGGTGCATGCAATGGGAGAAGAAGCCAATCAGGCAAACCGGGCTGCCAATGATCCAAACTCCCATTGGTTCGCAAATTACTAACTACTATTACTATTACTAACGCTATGTCTAACCCTCACCCTTAACCTAACATTTCACAGTATGGACACAGTTTTGATTTAGAAAAACTCACTCACACACTACCAACCTGTTTTAATTGACACAAAAAATGCTTCTCGGATCAAATATTAGCATGTGATGAATTCAGATTAATTAATTACAAAGCTCCAAATTAATTAGATCAAAAAATTTAATCGAGTCCCACCCCTAATATATATATATATATATATATAATCCTTCTCGTTAGTTATTATATTTCAATATTATTTAAATTCCTATTTGCCTCCCACACATGAAATGGATTTATATTTTGCTGCAAAAGTAGTGAAATCAGACATGCCACTGCTATAATAACATAATACTCTTACCAGAGTGTCAAGTCAATGCCATTTACTAGTTAGTACGTTTAGACATTAAATTAATATTACACAGAATTTAGTTCGGGCCTTTAGGCTTGGCCTTCCAACAATATTTTCTGTATCTCGTTTGGCCCCTTCTGCCCTAAGGTCAGGGTTTGATTCCTGCTGGGTCATACCAAACACCAAAGACATGTCACTGACCTAACTGGCAGTAAGCTACTATGTGTGCAAGTGCAACAGGCTCTGGGGTTCTTCCTATATCATCATTTAGAATTAAATAAGCCTATCAGATGGTCTTCAGCTATAGCAGTTCAGGATACAGTATATCAAATTGCTGGAGGTAAATTGTAAAAATAAAATGGGACACATTAGTTCCCAGTGGCATATGAGCTAAGAGGGCAGCGGTGGCTCAGAGTGGCTGGATGGTAACTCCAAGGTTGTCAGTTTGAAACCAGGCTTCCCCAGAGTTAGTGTGGATGTGTCCATGAGCATGACACTCAACCCCAAATTGCTCCCGATGTGCTCGTCGGTACCTTGCATGGTTTCTTCTGCCATTGCCATATTAAGGTGAACCGTCTCTGCAATGAATGACATTTTGATGATATACCGTAGTTTTAGTCAACTTTCATGCAAACCTTTACTAAACATTGTCATTGCAAGCCAAACGTGACACAATGTGAATCGGCACTCCAATACAAAGTAGGGTTGCCTTGATGATGCATGTCTGAGTCAATACAAAGTACAAGAGAACTTCTACACAGATTTATAATCTGCCTATTAGGTATGTGTTCAAATGACTATAACTCCTATTTACATTGAGATATTGGCACCTGGTCTTTTCTAGAGTCTAGAGGAATGTTCTGGCTTCAAGTATACCAACTTTTAAGCCTCCAAGAGCTTCCATATGGAATTCATATGTCTCAAACCCCAGACAAACAGGCTATATTTTTAGTTTGGGGTGTATAACTTTTTATATGAATGTCACTACTTTTGCAGCAAAATATAAATCCATTTCATGTGTGGGAGGCAAATAGGAATTTAAATAATATTGAAATATAATAACTAACGAGAAGGATTTTATATATATATATATATATATATATATATATATATATATATATATATATATATATATATATATATATATATATATATATATATATATATATATATATATATATTAAGGCTGTTGAAAATAGTTAATTAATGGGATTAAATTAATTTTGTTGATTAATCTGATTAAATTTTTTAACACAATTAACTCATGTGCACACTGACTCAACCCACTGAGCATTTTCTCATTGAAAACAATGGGTAAAGCACGGCTTTACAGAGACGTATAGCTGTGTGTCTCCCTGTAACCAGAGCCATAGAGTATAGCTGGAGGATCTCCAAGCATTGAGGGCTTGTAGATCACCTATTTTGATCAATATTTTAAAGTTAAATGGTTATTTTTGTCACAGATTCTGTTTCTTTTTTAAATGTTGAAATCCTGTACAGGAAAACATGGCATATTTTGGACATAGTTCGAGTGGTGATTAATCATGATTAAATTAATTTTGAAGCTGTGATTAATTTGATTGAAAAGTTTAATCATTCAACAGCCCTAATATATATATATATATATATATATATATATATATATATATATATATATATATATATATATATATATATATATATATATATATATATATATCTTAAATAAGTATATATATATATATATATATATATATATATATATATATATATATATATATATATATATATATATATATATATATATATATATATATATATATATATATATATATATACTTATTTAAGATATTAAAATGCTAAAAAAGTGAGTAAAATAGCCTGTACCAGATATTGTCTTTTTTATGCGCATTACACCTCCCGGCCAGGGGTGGCGCTGTTTCGCAGCGGCGAAACGGTGACGTAATGGGCAAGATGGCCTCTCGTAACAACAACAGAGACAACACAACACAGAGAGGTAAATATAAAACATTTTATTTATTAAAAACTAGGACTCTACGGCCTACAATCTTTTGCCGTAGTGGAAGCTAGTGGGTGGAGGCTTATGTTCAGCCTTTTACATGTGGGACTGGTGCACCCTAAGAGCTACTAGAAGCCGAAACGGCGAAATCCGACAAGGAAATACGATACAAACGCTTGGACTCTCGTAGAGTGATCACGTCAGAATCGCCAACACCTCTCTACGAGAGTCCAATGTCTTGGGCTAATATACACCCATACCCACTGGTTCCCCTCCCTTCTTGCAAATTGTTGCATGTTTAATGCATTGTCCCGCGAGACTTTCGTGGCCCTGATGTCTCGCGTAAACAGGTTTTGGTTGCTATGACAACACACTATACATCACGGTGCTGTGACTGTCAGAGGAAGTCCTGAGTGGCTCCTAGCTGGTAGTAAGCTACTGGATCAACTTAGATCTCAATGCAAAATCGCCCTGGACAAAATCGATCAGGTGAGTGTTTTATAAATTATTACACATCTAAACATGCATGAAACACTTAGCACTAAACTTTGTACTGTGTTGGCAGTTTCTGCCACTGTGCTACGATGTCTGCAGGGACCATAAAGACTGCATGTAGGCTACCCTACTGCTGTCCTGTATGTATTACAGGGGGTTTCAACCTTTTTGATACCAGGGCCCACCATTTATTCAGCATTTGAGCCACGTACGGACCACCATTTGAGGACATTTTAGCCCCACACACAGACCCCGAAACTAAAGATTTCTCTTGCGTTTGTCAACAATTCCAGACCAAAATGACCATCAATCTTCTCGTTGTGTAGACTTGGGCTAATTAAATAAGATGATGGATATTTTAACTCTTGAGAGTGTAAAAATGAAACCAAATGGACCCGGCAGGGTCCATTTGGTTTCATTTTTACACTCTCAAGAGTTACACCTGTTTAATTGTTTAAACAACTTAGCTGGGGACCACCTGGAATCCTGCTGTTTTAGCCAATAAGACTTTTAATCTATGTATTCCTTAAAACCTTACTTGTTTGTACCAACGGTCACGGTCTATACTTGTCATCCCACACTGCAGCAACTTGTATTGATGATTCTGAGGGACATTATTTAATATAACGTCACTTCACTTCACTGGCATTGTTATTGTGTTTGTTGTGAGAGTTGTGTGGTGATACAGCGCCACCTAGTGGGGATGATGGGGACAGTGGCTTTGGAAGCTGAATACATAAACTGTCTCACATATACTGTGAATTAATTCGGAAACCTAACTTTGGAAATGATTTTCTCCATCTTAATAGGCCTAATTCCAATTTTTATTGTATCTTATATCTTTTTAATCGTTGAGATCAGACATTCCTGGAATGAATGAGTAACACTGATAATCATGTGGGTTGCAACCTTGAAAAATGTTCTGTTGGTCTTGCGGAAGAAAGTCAGAGGTTCATGCCACTCAGTTACACATGTGTGTCAGGCACATATAAGCATGGGGTCCTGTCACTTCCTTGACTTTATACTGTTTATGATCCCATATCTTCAGAATCTGTTGCCATTTTGTTGGTGCAGGGGTTGACACTAAGGTCTCCGAGGCACTTGCCCATCGGGCAAGTGCAAGTCAGGTTCTACTTGCCCTCAGGTCATGGTCACTTGCCCCCCAGGTTCCAGGTGGTCCCCAGTTAAGTTGGTTAACCAGATCTAACTCTTGAGAACGTAAAAATGAAACCAAATGGACCCTTGCGGGTCCATTTGGTTTCATTTTTACGCTCTCAAGAGTTAAAATTCATCATCTTAATTAGCCCAGGTCTACACTGTAGAAGATTAATGGTCATTTTGATGTGTTAATTTGCCTTTTTTCTTTCCCAAATCCAGCCTGGAATTGTGGATAGCTAGAAAGCAGGGAAAGACACAGAGGCAGAGTGCAATGACTGCCTTCAAGACAAATTTATCTTGTGTTGTGTTATAGTGCACTGTTGCACACTTGCCCGATCGGGCAACCAGGTAGCAGTCTTCACTTGCCCCACCATTTTTTTTACTTGCCCCGGGCAAGCGGGCAAGTGTTAGTGTCAAGCCCTGTGGTGTGTTACTCATTCCGGGAATGTCTGGTGACTAATCAATGTATCTGTATACTAGGCCTACTACTCATTTTTTTTGCTCATGGGAGCAAAAATAAATGTGTCAGCCATATCACCAGCATAAAACCCATGCAATGATCCACAGGTCATGGCAGACGACAATGAGCTGAATGACAGTTTAAAGCACCAGTTCCAAGCTCTGCAGAAACAGCAGGAGGAGCATCTCCAGAGAAAATTACAGAAAAAGGACAGAGATCCACTGGATGACCTGAACCTGAGAGAGACCCAGGAGAACCCCAGTAGTCTGGATGACCTGAACCTGGCTGAGACTCTTACAGAACACCTTAATGCGAGGTGAGATCCACGGGCGTAGACACGTGGGGAAAAGCGGGACAATTGTAGGGGGGCCCAAAGTCAGGGGGGGGGGGGGGGGGGGCACTGAAAGCTTGTATTAATAAGGTTTTATTTGTATTGATTATATTATGAAAAATATTTGATCTCAAAGTGCACCAGATTGAAGCATTTTAAAGGGGAATTCCACCCATTTTCAACATTCTAATATGTCATTAGTATACCCTAGAGGTGCTGTATGGGTGGACATGATAAAAACGTCCCCCCCCCCTTCTGTGTTTCCTGGAAATGGAGGTCTGAAGAAAAAACACAAAAACATGATGAAACACATCTTGATGGCATCATCAAGATGTATGTCATCATGTTAATGGATTTCTATAGACACTTATTTTTTTCTGAGAGCGTACAAATGGAACCAAATGAACCCGTTAGGGTTCATTTGGTTGCATTTGTACACTCTCAGAAAAAATGTTGAAAATGGGTGAAATTCCCCATGTGGAAAAGCTTTGCAGGGGCCCCAGAATTGCTAGCTACGCCCCTGATGAGATCTATGAAGTGATTGTTTTATTGTGCACAGGTTTTACATAAAGTATGCTGATTGTTGACATGTTGCATAATTGATATTTATCCTGTTTCACTTAATTCAAATAATATTGTTTTCTTCTTTTGGTTAATCCTGCCTACTACCATCTACCTTTTGGGCACCGCTAAGGCAGGGCTGCCCAAAAGGTAGATGGTGATCTACCAGTAGATCACACAGGCCATGCAGGTAGATCGCATGACAGTCCCCTAAAATAAAGAACATAGGACAATGGACTCTTATGGGGTCCATTTAGTTTCATTGTACCGCTCTCAAAAGTTAAATTACGTTTAAACATCTGAATTATGTCATTTTCAAGAGTCCACACAATGTAGAAAATGTAGAATAATTGTTATTTTGACCAATGTTTTGCCAGTTCTCTTTCCCAATTGTGGACAAAAACATGAAAGTTCTTATAGCTTTGCTTTCAAGAGACTAAACTCAACATCACAAAATGTCAACTCAAACCCCAAATACTGTTTTCAAACGTCAGTGTTAGCATATGCAAGAAAACCTTCCAATTCTCCCCCTCTATTTTTCATTATAAGTCCATTATTCTTAAACACTATAACATTAAGTAACACCATCACCACTATTTCAAAAATCAAACTTTCTAGGGGGCCTGGAAAGATTTTCAGTAATGGATCACGTTTTTTGATGTGTAGATCTTGTTGAGCCGCTCATTTTGAAAGTACAGTAGCTCTGAAGTCAAACAAGTGTGGGCACCTCTGTTATAAGGAGTCGTCCCCCCCCCCCCCCCCCCCCCCCTGTCCCCACTGAGCCCCTGGGGGTCCAAAAACCATAGTTTCAGTTTGGGCTTTGGGAGAAAAGCTTTCATCCAGTCAAGACGAGAGTTGGCTTCCTCCGATCAGGATCAAGCACCCTGGTTACACGGTGCGCTTTTGAGACTGAGAACGTTAGTTGCGGAAGTGACTGTATTTACAGTCCCCAGAGAAACAACCCTGTTCAGTCCTCACTAGCGACTTGACTTGTTTAATGTTATTTTTGGGAGCACCGCATCGTGACTAATGGCAACTTCCGGCGGAAGTTAACTAACCGGAAGTCCCGACTTCCGTCAGTGGCTTTGGGGCACCGTGAATCTAGGCTCTCATCTCGCAGCGCAGATGAGTGCCTGGAGATCGAGGCTAGGATCAAGTGGGGGGGGCATGTGCAGTGCCCCCCCCCACTGTAGAGTGTGTGCATGTGCACATCGTGTTACCAGGACGACTGGGATTTTGTTCTAAATCACTGAATTCCCCTAATATTAATCCCTCCAGACTACTGCAGAATGAAAACGAACAGCTGGTGGAGCAGCTGAGGGAGCTGACGGATGAGAACGGTCGTCTCTTCAAGCTTCTGAGCGAAAAGGACTTTGAAATAAAACACCTGAAAAGGAAAAGAGAGGAAGACAGACTGGCTTTAGCAGGTATTAAAGCAACGGCGACACACCACAACGTTGGCTTGCTGTTCTCTAGCATTCTGAGAAAAATAAAAATGGACCCTGGCGGGTCCATTTGGTTTCATTTTTACACTCTCAAGAGTTAAAATATTCATCATGTGAATTAGTCCAAATCTACACAACTAAAAGATTAATGGTCATGGAGAGCAAAATAAATCTTTAGTTTTGGGGTCTGAGGGGCTAAACTGTTCTCAAATGGTGGTCCGTGGTTCAAATACAGAATGAATGGTGGGCCCTGGGATGGAAAAGGTTGAAAACACCTGGTATAATGGGGACACCGACTTGGAGATGATTTGTCCAGCAATGTTATCACCACAACAAACACCAACACTAAAACAATTGTATGTTAAACTTATTATTTTTGGAAGTGGATGATTTGAATCAGTGGTTAGGCCTACCAAACCTTTTCATGTCAAGGACCCCCAAAATGACACTCATGAGCCAGTGGACCCCATTTGAAATATATGAAATATAATGTGAGTGGTGGTTTCCGAACCCCACTTTGGGAACCACTGCTATATTATTATTTTTTGTCACAGGTTGACAGAGTAGTATCCATGTGGGAATACCAGGGGTTAGTTTATTTATGATTTTTAAACATGTATCTATAGCAGGCTGGGCAATTATTTTCCCCAAGGGGCCAAATGAGATACATAAAATATTGTGGAGGGCCAAGACTAAAGGCTGAACTAAAGTCTGCATAATATTCATTTAATTTCAAGATGAAAGTAAGAGTAAGACCAACCATTTTGACACCAGGGCCCTCAATTTATTCAGTATTTGAGCCACGGACCACCATTTGATGACATTTTAGCTCCACAGACCCCAAAACTAAAGATTTCTTGTCCACATGTTTTTGTCCACAATATCAGGCTGGATTTCACAAACAAAACAGGTGAAATTCTTTTACATTCTTTGATTGTGTAGACTTAGGCCAATTCAGATGATGAATATTTTAACTCTTGAGAGTGTGAACATGAAAGGGTCCATTTGGTTTCATGTTTACGCTCTCAAAGAGTTACATCTGGTTAACCAACTTTCCATATTTACCTGGAAGTGTCTCAAGGACCACTGGTTGAAAACCACAGTACCCTTTCACAGGCCGGTCAGAGTCAGCCAAAGGGCCGCATTTGGCCCCCGGGCTGCATGATGCCCAGCTATGATCTATAGAGTATAGTGAGTCCCCATACCCTCTGGTTGCCCACCCTTCTTGCAAATGGTTGCATTTTTTAATTGCATTCTAAAAAGGAATGAAAAATAAAAATTAAAAATGCTCCTCCCTGCTGTTCAGGTACGTCTGGCTTGGCAGGAGACGCTGCAGCTACCAGGATCGTTGAGCTGTCCAAGAAGAACAGAGAACTGTCGGCTGAAATCGAACAAGAAAAGACCAAAGCAAAGCAAAGCAGCAACAGAGTCAAAGAGCTGGAGAAAGAGGTGATGATTAGGGTGACCAGATCCAAACTGTTCATTTGAGTTGCCATGTGTGGGCCAAAATGTAGTTAGCAAATTATTAACATCTTGATGTCAAAATTCCAAAAAATATTTCAGGATTCTATTTCACTTATAGCAAAAACAGCTGCTCTAAAATCAAAAATAGCTGATCTACAATCTCAAAACGCGTCGCACTGCGACGCATTTCGCTTTTGCTCTTGTCGACAATTTCAGGCTGGATTTGGGAAACAAAACAGTCAACCATACAGATCAAAATGACCATTAATCTTCTACATTCTCTAGTTGTGTAGACTTGGGCTAATTCAGATGATGAATATTTTAACTCTTGAGAGTGTAAAATGAAACCAAATGGACCCGCAAGGGTCCATTTGGTTTCATTTTTATGCTCTCAATGAGTTACATCTGGTTAACCAACTTTCCACCATTTAGCTGGTGACCACCTGGACCTCTCTCAACCACTGGTGGTCCCCGGACCACTGATGAAAACCACTGATATTACCTTTCATTGGGTGGGCAGGATGCACATTTGGGTGGGCTCTGCCCTACCCTGCCCCCTCTAGATCCGGCCCTGCTTTGATGTACTATAATATGTAATATGGTAAGGAGGACCAGGGCGTAATTATTTCAACCATATTAACACATTCTTTAGTTAAACAGAATCATTATTGGGGACACGGTGCCACAGTGGTAGCGCTGTCGCCTCACAGCTAGAAGGCCCCATGGGTTCGATTCCCGCTAGGGACGCTGTGGGTGCATGCTCTCCCTGTGTCCCCTTAGGGTACGTGCCCTCACAAAAAGCATACAGTAATCCTGGGCTCTAAACTGCCTGCCCCTGGCCAGCCGGGCCGCCTGATGGAGGGGACAGAAGCTGGTTGGAATAACCTGTTCCTTCCAAGGGACCCCCCTTGGAAGGAACAGGTAGTTTGGACTCCTCATGCATTGAAGGAAGGATGAGGCCAGTCTTCCGCCTCCCCAGGTTGTGCAGCGTGTGTAGAGCCTTAATTGTCACTGGGTGAAAGAAATGTTTTACAAAACCATAGGGATCAAACAAACAAGCAAAAACTCATTATGTATGCATTCGGGATTAAATGATCAATGTTAATCGACTATTAAATAACTGAATGTGTCCTTCATTTCCGCTTCAAACCCAAATGATTTGGTTTTGAATGACAGTTTAAGAATCCAATGGAGTTGCAAAAGCCACACAGACCTAAAATGTCTTAAATGAATGATGATTTCCTTTCTTTTCTACCTTCGGCCATAGCTACAGGCTGTTTCATTACTCTCTCCGCCTGGACAAAAGCTTGGCACAAAACCGCTGGACGTCAGGTCATCATATGACGGCCAGGAGGTATGTATGTTGAAGAGGTGAATATTTTACATATTGAAAGTTATCGTGTTAAATTATAATAACGACAACCACAGCAATGAGTGTTTCCTTTCCCCAACAGAACCATCCGGCACTGAAATCTCTGCAGGAGAAACTAACTGCTGCCCAGTTCAAAATGACTGAATATCGCAACCAGATCCAGGCGGTTAAGCAGGAGCTCAAAATAGCTCATAAGGTAGCAGTAATACAGTACTATAATAATCACCTATGGTATTAAAGGAGAATTTGGCACTAGAAGATCCAGATGTCCAAAAAGATGTTCAGATGTCCAAAAAGTCAAAAACCCATTATTCTTATTTTCCTCACTATAAGCCCTCATTGGGGCTTTGGGTTTCAGTTCAATTTGCTTATTTCGTCAAAATAAGCGATAAAGCGTGCCACTTGAGATGTTGTTTATTTATATTAGGTGAAGAGATGACGAACATTCAAAGGAACTTTATTGGCACGAGGAAAACAAACATTTACATTGCCAATTCACTTGAAGCCAATAATGAGCTTTTGCACAAAATAATATCTCTTTGATGGGAGAGTTAACAACTACATATACGGTAATAAATCCTTCTAGTTGGAGATTCTCCTTAAGTATTCAACGTTGGTTTTATAAATACACCCATATAATTATATACTTTATTTACAGGCTCGAGGCCCACATGGTAAAAACAGGACGATACAGCACAATACAGTACATAAAAGGGACATATAAAAAAAAAAAAAAAACGCAAATCAAGTGAGGCACTCGTACCAGTGTCCTCTGATGGTAGACATGTACCTGACAGAGCTGCAGAGAGGGTCTGTCATCTGCTTAATCAGTCCGTTTAGCGAGCAGTCCAGTCTACACATAAATTTATATGTGAGGTTCCTCAAAAGGGCCATGAAGGTGGTGAGGCCTAATGAGCAGAATAGTGCACTGGCTCTAGTGCTCCTTGGCTTCCTTAGCAGAATACGGAGACAGTCATTGTAGGCTACTTTCAGCTTGCGTAAACTTTCCTTCTTAAAGTTCACCCACAATGGTGCTGTGTAGAGGGGGGGGTACAGTAGGCTCTAAACAGGTTTACCTTCACTGCAGTTGTACAGTGGTGAAATTTACGGACCAACATGTTGGCTTGCACATACAGCATTTTCCTCTGTCTATACATGTCTTCATAATCCTCAAGAGTGTCAGTAATGATGTGACCAAGATATTTAGCACTTTTTGGCAACACTTATGATCTGCCCAGACAAGTAAAAATCAGGAAGCCTGAGCTCCAGGTCGTCCTTTGTTCTACATATTAGGACCACACTCTTCTTAGCGTTATATTTAACATTAAAATCCAGACCATAGTTAGTGCAAATATTGAGCAGCTGTTGGAACCCACATCTACAGGGGGATATTATGCTCAGATCGTCCGCATACATAAAGTGGTTAACTGTGGTATTACCAACCATGCACCCTGTTCTACACTCATTCAACTGTTTTGACAGACCGTCCATATATAAATTAAAAAGGGCCGGAGATAAAATCCCCCCCCCATACATCAGTATGTCCTGTAACAAAGTGGCAGTGAAGTGTGAACATGGACACAGGGCAAAAAACACGCTGTAGTTTATACTATAATGACGCACCTATGCATTGGTCGGTTTAGCCGATATTTCAGTCAAGAGCAGCATCAACAACATACTGAATATGGAAGGCAGTAGCCAATGTTGGTATATTGGTCATCTGTAGTCTACCAAGCCGTAGATTTTGGACATTTATTTCTTGTATTGAAGATGTACAGTATACCGGTAGTCTTCCTTGCACAAAAGATGGTAGTAAACACAACAATCATCAATATCGATATTGGCTGCCGTTATTTTATTTTTATTGGTATCGGCCAAGAATCTCTATCTGTGCATCCCTAGTACATTAGGAATTACAGTACATTAGGAATTGCAAAATAATATGATTAAAATGCTATTTTTGTCACCCAGGTATTGATCAGTGAGGTTGGAGAGGGAGGTGAACATCCAGCAGGTACTGAGCTCCCCGGGGGGGGTTCCGCGGTCGCTCTCAGCAGATTCTGGTTCTTCAGACCAGGGTGAGAATAATGCTGAATTATTTCATTAAACAGATGTTTTTATAACTCCTTCCTGCATCGGTAAAGGAAGGGACCTGGCTGATGCTCTTCTCTCTGTGTCCAGGTCCGGGACCTTGAGCAGCAGTTGAACCAATCGGCTCAGCGGATTCAGCAGCCGAGTGTGACGAGTGTTGAGGAGGAGTTTCTGGGACTCGGACTCGCAACCCAGCAGAAAACACCCCCTCAGGACAGGAACCTCGGCTACATCCGCACCATCGAGAGGGAGAAGAGACAGACATTCGAGGTGATAAATCACTTTTACTTGAAGTCCATGTAGAGCTACAAAATATATGAATAATATTCTTAAAATAAAAATACCGGTAGAGTATATCCCAGTTGATTTACAGTTAATGTCATTAACGGTAAATTAACCATGAATCCACCATGGATTTGACATTAACAATGTGTATTTTTTTAAACAGCCAGGCCTAGATATCTGTGTGTTGAATTGGGGCTCTGGAATTGGCCCTGAATCTTATTCAGGGCCAATTTTGAAAAGCCCTCTCTGCCCTTTAACTTTGCCTCCACCCTTTAAGTCATTGGTATGCATGGAATCCACACACCTTCTCAAAGTAGCCCCAAAAAATTATACAACATAATATTTGAGTGGTTGTTTAGGCTACAGATTGTATAAAAAAGTATTAGATGGCAACATTTACAGTATATAAGATATTTCATGGTGGAGTCCATTTAACTCAAGGGTGGGCAATTATTTTTCCAACGGGCCAAATGAGATACATAAAATGTTGTGGCGGGCCAAGACTAAAGGCTGAACTAAAGTCTCAGTGATATTAATTTAATTACAAGATAAATGTACCAGCATTTGATGACCTTTTAGCCCCATGCACAGACCCCAAAACTAAAGATTTCTTTTGTTTTTGTCCACAATTCAAGGCTGATTTCACAAACAAAATAGGCAAATATAGATGAAAAATGACCAATCTTTTAGCCTACATTCTGATTGTGTAGACTTGGGCTAATTCCAGTTGATGAATATTTTAAGTCTTGAGAGTGTAAACATGAAACCAAATGGACCCTCAACTTGCCGCAAGGGTCCATTTGGTTTCATGTTTACGCTCTCAAAGAGTTTCATCTAGTTAACCAACTTTCCATATTTAACTGGAACTCTCTCAAGGACCACTGGTTGAAAACCACGGTACCCTTTCACAGGCCGGTCAAAGTCAGCCAAAGGGCCGCATTTGGCCCCCCGGGCCGCATAATGCCCAGGTATGATTTAACTAATTCAACTACCGTAATTCAACTCCCTCATTTGCTCCTTTGACTTGGCAGAGGATTTCCACAGACTATGAGGCTCTCCTGAAAGACCATGAAGACGTGAAGAAGAGACTGGAAGCCTCTAAAGCCAGAAACAAATCTCTGATGGGTGAAGTAAAAACCTTGAAGGTCCAGATATCCACTCTGCTGGACAAGGGAAAGCACGACGACGAACTGGTGGACGCTCTTCTGGTGAGTCGATATTTGTCATTGTAAAACCGTTTAGATTTTCACAGTAGATGCAATGTGCCTCTCAAGCATAGTGTTTGTTGCATTTTTTCCCTTGGATCTGTTAATGGGTCCTCTATGGTTGAGGTTGTATAACAGGACTATGAAGCCTATGATCAGGGGTGCACATAAGTATTTTAGTCCAGTACCTGGATTTTAGGAGCACCTGGAGATGTTACTTGGTGCTCCTAAAATGCGCCGACCATCGCCGGGCCCTGGGAGCCCCTTTTTTCCACTCCGTACAGCCCAATCAATGTACAGTATTACAGTACAGGGCGATAGTTTGGGTGTTGCAACAGTGGCTAGTAGTAGTAGTACTACATGTATTCTACATCCATCAAAAATACTAGCAATACTTTAGACTTTAGTTAGAAATATTTCATTTTCAAGGCTTTTTTTACTGGCCCAGTCGGCCAGTCATTATGAGCCCCAGCTGTGTGGTGCTCAAAGGAGCTTTCCACCCCTGGATTGACAGCTCATTGTAGGATTTTTGGTGCTCCTGAGCACCGGAGCACCACTTATGTGCACCCCTGCCTATGATCCTGTCTGGTAGTGTCTGTCTCATATAAGACCTGTTTAGCACTTCTTATAAAGCCTTGAAACAAGGCTAATTGGTGATCATCGCTTATTACACTTTTCTCAGTGCAGAAAACATAATATTTTGCACAAAACACGGCTGTGCAACAGGGTGTAATATATACATATCAGCATTTGTGGCATTCCACAAAACCTTTATTAACAAGGTTGTGATTTTGTTTTGTACTAAAGACAGCCACTACTCCTACTAGCTGTGGTGAGTGAGAGGAGAACACATAGCATGCCTGAGATTACAAAATCATATTTATTGTGGAAATAACAAACAGAATCTTTACAACAAGTTGTTTTCTATCAGCTGTTATGCTGATGTGGAATTCTCTTTTTGAAACTTGTCCGTCCATCCAGGGGCGGATGTAACATTTCCTAATTGGTGGGGCAGGAGAAAATGGTATGGGTGCGGCTTCATCGCCCATGGCGCAAAGCGTCACAGGCGATGAAGCCGTGCCATTTTTAGTTACAGGACTTTTATTAGGCAAATAAGCATCAGTAATATCAGTTGTTGTTGAAGTTGCAACAGACACCCGGCATGCATAAAGCTAAAGGTCTGACTCAGAGAGTTTTCTGTTTTCAATGATGAAATGCTGTTGGTTTAGTGGTGACACAGCTGTAGTTAGTTAGTAGCAGTAGTAGTGTTTCACACCATTTTAAATAGAAGCACTTTAATTTGAAATATCTTTGGTTGTCTTGCATGCCATCATGTTTGGTGGGGCAGACTGGTTTAGGGGGGCATTGCCCCCCCATGCCCATGCCTCGATCCGCCCCTGCGCCCCTGCGTCGGCCCCTGCGTCGGCCCCTGCGTCCTTACTGCCAGGGAGTTAGGAGGGCTAAATCCCTCGCTTTATTTAAAAAAAAAAAAAACTTCTAAAAACTCTTTATTCTTTATTCACAAAAGCCTTTCACTAGGCCACTACTGGTTGGTTTAGGTTTCAAAGATTTTTTTCCTTGTATTTACCTTAAACTTTTATTCAATGTATTAAATGTTCACCTCATCTCATTTTTTAGCATTTATTTGCTTTTTACCTACTGTACATTTGGTCCACCTTGCGCTACCTTACCATGATACTGTTGTTATTGTTTTTTATGCATTTGTTGTTCAGCACTTTGTAACGCATGTTTAAAGAGTGCTATATAAATAAAGTTATTATTATTATTGTCATCATCCCTCCTGCAGAAGCAGCAGACCCAGATGCAGGAGGTGCTGAGCCACCTCAGCCTGCAGCAGCAGCAGCAGCAGCAGCAGCAGCAAGATCAGGACCAGCAGTCCCAGCCCCCAGGAGGAGCGCAGCCCAGCAGCAGCGAGGCGTCCAGGCACAGCACCCTGGTCCTACAGCCCTGCAGCAGCAGTGAGGCGTCCAGGCACAGCACCCTGGTCCTGCAGCTCAAACACATGGTCTCTGAGAAGGAGGCCAAGGTGAAGGAGCTGGAGAAGGAAATCCAGCAGATGTCCTTCAAGGTAAAATAGAAAGCAGTCAGATCCTGTCTCTGTCTGTCTGTGATGTTGGCTGTGCTTTTAATTATTTCACAGCTCTGCAGTGATATCAGAGTGCTTGTTATGGAAGAGATCCCCCCCCCCCGTACATTACAGACATTTTACCCCTCGGAAAGAGCCAACTCGGGTTGTGAGAAATTATGAAAAGCAAATCATTGCATGATGCAAGATGAAAAAGAAAAGAGGCAACTTTTCTTTCTTCCTTTCTTTCTTTAAAGGGTAAAATAATAATATCAAGCACTAATATTATATAAGATATTGTATTTGCTCAATTGCAGGAAAAATACATTGTCCCCCGGAGTAATTTTCTTAGGTTTCTACAGGTCAGGAACTACATGCATAATTTCCTCCCTACTTTTGAAAGAACCTCTCTCTCATCCTTAGACAAGTTTCTCCTGAACAAATCAACACCAGGGGTGAGGGTGTCACATCTCTATGAAGGATTGCAAACTGTAAATCTTCCTAGTACATCAACAATTAGGCTGGCATGGGAAAATGTGCTGGGGACCCCAATCTCAGATCAGCTCTGGGAGGACAGCCTTGAAGAAATTAATGCCGTTTCTATTAACTCCAGACACTGTCTAATACAGTTCCGCGTTATACACAGGCTCCATTTCTCTAAATTAAAATTACACAATATATATCCGAATGTCTCCTCAGAATGTGATGAATGTAATACAATAGATGCAGATCTCATTCACAATTTCGCTCCCCCGATACAAAGGTATTGGATTAGGATTTTTGAAGCATTGTCTGACATTTTGAATGTTCGTATCGACCCCGACCCTGTGCTAATTATCTTGAATTTATCAGATTCCATTCCTAGATTAAAAACGGCACAGATGCAACTTCTCTCATATGGCCTGATTACGGCAAAAATTCTAACATATTGAAAAAAAGAGGAAGCTCCTACATTTGAGCATTGGTTGAACGAGATGACTACCACACTACACCTTGAAAGAATAAGGTATCTCTTGAAAAACAGGGTGAGGCAATTTCATAAGATATGGCAGCCCCTTGTTCATTACTTGAGCATGACCAACTAACCATGATTTTAATGACACAAAAATTGTACTGTTGTTGCAAAACACTCTCCATGAATATTCTATATTCTATTTCCACAATTGTGGTGAGACGCAGTGTCGCTGAGCAGTAGGGGTGGGAGGGATTAGGGATTATTTTATTTACTTATTCTTTTCCTTTATGCCTGCTGAATTTTATACTCTATTATCGCCACTGTTGCTTTATATCTTTGTTTTTTATTCTTCACATCATTTTTTATTTTATTGTTTGCTATATAAAAAGGAGACAATTTTGTAATATTGTAATACTGTTTAACCCATTGTGTCATGACCCTCGATTTGAGTTTCTGACACCAGATTATACAGTATTTCCTGACACCAGATTATAGCTGCAGCAACATTCTAGCTTTTGACGCTAGATTCTACAGTAGTTTTCGACACTAGATTCTAGTTATTGACACTAAATTATAGTTTCTGATGATAGGATCTACTTTTGACACTAGAATTTAGTTTCTGACGCTAGAATTGAGTTTTTTGACACTAGATTCTATAGTCTCTGACACTAGATTCTAGTTTTTCTGAAAAATCTGTGTTCCTGTGTCCAAGGCCAAGCCAAGGACCACCAGAATTATCCATATTTGGCTGCAGACCCTCATCTGAAAACATGTTGTTCTAGGGATCCCCCAGATGCAAAAATTTGAGTTAAAAATGTTTGCTTCCAAAATAACACATTCAGAGATTTGCAGCACATTTTCACAATTTTTCAAAAATAGCAGAACAACAAGCTCATGTCGCGCCACTCGGTGGCGCGACATGAGCTTGTTGATCTGCTATTTTTCAACAGATAAAACACCAAAACGCGTTCAGGACACAAAGGGTTAAATGTACAGTGTCTTCAAAACCTCAATTGACCAAAAAAAAAAAAAGATATTATATTGTAAAGACCCTCTAATCCTGTATGTTGCAGAGGGAGGAAGGAGGTAATCACACAGCCTCATGCAGTTCCACATCTCCTCCAGAAGAGGGAGACATTGGCAAAAGAATGAGCTCTGCACGGTAGGTGTGATATAAGAATGATCAGCACTTTCAAAACTATTTCTGACAAATATTATCACATATTTGTTTGCTCCATTGGAATTGTGTGTTGGCAATGCAACATTGTGATTCAGACAGCTGCTTGACATAGATTATCAGTGACAACGTATACATGAATAATAAACACAAATCTAAACATTTGTGTTTGCCATGGTGTTTGCTGATGTCTCAGGCTATTGATTTAGCCATCTCAGCTCAGTGAATTTCTACTGAAATAACAGGGTTGACACTAACACTTGCCCGCTTGCCCGGGGCAAGTGAAAAAAAAATGGTGGGGCAAGTGAAGACTGCTACCTGGTTGCCCGATCGGGCAAGTGTGCAACTTAGTGCGCAATAACGCAACACAAGATAAATTTGTCTTGAAGGTGGTCATTGCGACCTGGGCTAATTAAGGTGATGAGTTTTAACTCTTGAGAGTGTAAAAATGAAACCAAATGGACCCGCAAGGGTCCATTTGGTTTCATTTTTACACTCTCAAGAGTTACATCTGGTTAACCAACTTAGCTGGGGACCACCTGGAACCCTCTCAGGGACCACGTGTTGAAAACCCCTGGTTTAAAGCACCCAAGTAGGAAGTACACTTGAATGCAAAATTTACAATGTATTTTTGGGGGGCAAGTGACCATGACCTGAGGGCAAGTAGAACCTGACTTGCACTTGCTCGATGGGCAAGTTCTTCGGAGACCTTAGTGTCAACCCTAAATAATGTTCTGTTCATGACTATAACCTTTTCCTCTCTTCCAGTTCAGTTACAAAGCTTGGCCACAAGCTGGTACAGTCTGCACCAACTAGTGTAGATGTCAGGTAGGTGTACAGTACCACTTACTCATAGTATCTGTTCCATTTCTGTTTTATTAAACATTTTGTCACACATTATTGCAAGTGTTTTCACAGCATAGTACTGTAGCAGTCGACTGTTACAAGAAGTTATGTTTTACATATTGAAATTAACTTTAAAAGAAAATGTATATAGATAAAGGTTTTCTCTTTTGGTTTTGTCCACAATTCCAGGCTGGATTTAGGAAACAAAACTGGCAAACATACATATCAAAATGACCATTAACCCACCCGCTGCTGCAAGAAAGGGGACAGTAAGTGTCACTGCCAGAAATACCTGACTTTTAGACAATTATGGAAAAATCTATGGTGGGCCGTTCGAGACACGGAATACCTTAAAAAGTCCTCCATCTCTTTGCTTTCATGGAAAAAAAATAAGTGAGTTGATAACATGTTCTGTTTTGTAGATATTAGCAATTGAATACAGTGCGTTATAATGGCAGATGATGCAGCAGGCCAGAGGCCATTTTCAATAACTCAATTCAAAGTTTTATTTAGCATTTAACATTAGGTAATATTACTGCTACACATCCATGCCATATATCAAATTAAACCTCATGATGCCTGCTTGAATCTAAAAAAATAAATAATAAAATAGCATCTACCGTTATGTAAATATCAGCCTTGGAAAGCAGCATTGTTACTCAATAGTGACTGAATTATGTGACATCAATCTGTTTTTGATCACTGATAACTCCAAAATGGTACATGCTAGAAACTCGCTTTTTCTTTTGTATTCAAGAGGACATCATAACCTTTCATTAGAGATATGGCATGTTCATGTAGTCCCCACAGATGATGTTCTGTGGCTGCATTTTCTTGCAGAAATCAGTTTATGATATAGCACAGTTAGGGAAATATACCACACTCACATCCACATCACACACTGTGATGTACTGTACTAAACTTGAACGGCACCATACCAAAATGTACTATACAATACCCATAACCATATAAATACATCAAAATAATATTATAAATAAAATCATGCCAACCTCAAACAACTTTTTTTTCATTTACTTCCACAACACATCACAACGAGCTTGAAGAACTGCCATGTTCAATGCCTGATGGATTTGAACTATTTCATGTGTAAAGTAGTATTATTTTGAGACCTGGTTACTTATTTCTCTCGACAACCTGGCAACACTGTAGGAAGAGAGAGAGGGAGAGAGAGAGAGAGAGAGAGAGAGAGAGAGAGAGAGAGAGAGAGAGAGCATGTGTTGCATGTAGTTGAGTCTACAGGGTTCTCATCCTCACCCACGTGGCTCTCCCTGCCACGTGGCAGGAGAGCCACATGTGTCAGCTACGGGTTTCCATAGCAACCACACAACAAACAGAGAGACGAGAGAGTGTAGTAGAGGGAGCCTTATGGATCTGTACACTGAAGGAGCTTGGATTTATTGACTTTTGGATCTAATAGCGATCTTTTCCCTGATCTTTGGTGGTTGACCTGTTATTTGGAGACAAGGTAAGGTTTAAAAAAAGCCTTGGTTGCTGTTTTTTTTTGGGTTTTTTTTTGTAATGGCGGCACTGATTGTTTGAGCTAGTTAGATCCAGCTAAATGATGGATCCTTTGTAACCAAACGGACCCTTATGGGTCTGTAACTCTTGAGATCAGAAAAATGAAACCAAATGGACCTCATGCTCTCAGGGACCACTGGTGTCCCCGGACTACTGTGTGTGTGTGTGTGTGTGTGTGTGTGTGTGTGTGTGTGTGTGTGTGTGTGTGTGTGTGTGTGTGTGTGTGTGTGTGTGTGTGTGTGTGTGTGTGTGCGCGTGTGTGCGCAGCCGTCTGCTCTCTCTCTCTCTCTCTCTCTCTCTCTGCTGCTGCTGCCATGCGGTGGGCACAGCAAGTTATATTCAGTTGATTTTTAGATACAATTGGCTACTCTGTCTGTGCATGGTGTGCTGTGATCGTCTGCTGTGGTGTTGTCCTTTGATGTAGACGTTTGATATCCACAGGTGGATGCACAAGGGTTTAATCTAATGTATAATGGGGGAAATGGTTATCGTCGTGATTGGGCTGATCGTCGTGATTGGCGGGGGGACGGACAGAGAAGATCACGAGTCCACGTGGACAGCAGGGGGTGGGTTAATATTCTACATTCTCTAGTTGTGCAGACTTGGGCTAATTCACATGATGAATATTTTAACTCTTGAGAGTGTAAACTTGAAACTAAATGGACCCGCAAGGGTCCATTTGGTTTCATTTTTACACTCTCAAAAGAGTTACATCTGTTAACAAACTTTCCATGTGGTTTGCAGGGGACCACCTGGGACCCTCTCAAGCACCATTGGTGGTCCCCGGACCACTGGTTGAAAACCACTGATATAGATGAAGATGCTTTTAACAGACGACGTCCCACTGATAAACCTCAGTATGCGTGTGCATGCAGGCTGGCAGGAGAACTCTGCCTCCTAGCATGCAATGGAAACTGCACTCATTTGATGGAACTAACCATCAAACTTTCAGATCCTGTTTTTCTCCCAGTGTGGAGGAAGAATGATTAGGAATTTTATTCTGATCTCTCGCCCTTGGTTTCTGTCGTGTTTCAATAATAATATCGATTCAAAACAGTTGTCCTCGAAACCACACCTCCATTCGCTGTCATAAGAACAGTAGGTGTGCTCACAATGATCACGGCAGCAGCAGCAGCAAGCACAACCTCTTTGTACACGCTCCTGCTGTCCATCAAATATAAGTCATAAATATAGCTGCAAGCAGCAATAAAACGGGATCAAGCAAGCAGCAATAAGGAGTAAGAACAATACGCACAAATAAGCCATAGAAACATGGGAGCCTGAACTTCAGAAATACATCAGGTAATTATGTGTGAGACTGACTCACATTGTAATCTGGTGTGACTGAGTGAATGATTGGTGAGCTGTGAGTGAGTGGTGAACTGAGCTATGAACTGTCATTAGTGACAACATGGCCGAATAGTGACAGTCAAACAGCCTTGCCCAGCCATGAGGCCCATAGGGCAGGTGCCTATCTCCTGTTTCTGTAGCATGAGGCAGCTTGATGTACAAGTACACCCTCTGGACATGACGCTAGTATGACACAGGGTCTTACCCCCAATCCATCCCTTGATGCTGAGTGCCAAGCAGGGAGGCATTGGATCCCGTTTTTAGAGCCTTTGGTATGACCCGGCCGGGAATCGAACCCCGGCCTCCCAGTCTCAGGGCGGACACTCTAACCACAAGGCCACTGATTTGGTGAATGAGTAAATGATTGGTGAGCTGTGAGTGAGTGGTGAACTGAGCTGTGAACTGTCATTAGTGACAACATGGCCGAATAGTGACAAAACACAACATGGCCGAATGGTGACAACCACCATTACATTGAGTTTTACCCTGGGTTACACATAGAACCATGAACTTAGATGTAGAAGACCACATGAGATTGTGCATGATTGACTCATATTACTAGGTGTCCGTGCCGGGATTTGAACCCAGGAACTCTCATTTCCAAGTCATGCGCTCTACCAATGAGGCTACCCAACAGACACAAGACGTACTGGAAACAACACACACATTCAGTGGACTGCTTGGTAAATGGTAAATGGTGCATTTATATAGCGCCTTTATCCAAGGCGCTTTACATAGATTGTGCATCACATTCACCCATTCACACACACATTCATACACTGATGGCAGTGGGACAGGGACACATCGACACTAACTCTGCAGGAGCCCGGGATCGAACCGGCAACCTTGTGGTTACCATCCGGTTACTCTACCTCTGAGCCACTACCGCTCCTTAAATATGCACAAATAAGCCATAGAAACATGGAAGAAATACATCATGTGATTGTGGAAACACAGCAGGGTTTTTGGAGACTCAGACTTTGTATTGTCAGCAGTGGGACTTGAACCCTCAATCTTGTGTTCCGAAGTCAGGCACCCTACCGACTGAGCTATCCTGGCACAATGATTTGCTTAGTTGTTGTCATCAATGAAACAACCCAACAACACGCCACCAAGCAGTAAGCAATATGAACAATATGCACAATTCAGCAGTCAGAGGGTGGAGCTTAGTGGTCAAAGTGACAAATGGAAACTAGAATATTCGCAATTTAAAAATTGCAAAGTGTGGTTGCCGTTGTCGCTTGCCCCCCGCAGCTCCCCCCCATATTGTCACTTGCCCCCCGCAGCCCCCCCCATACTGCACACTGCGGTGCAGTATGCCCCCCCCCATACTGCAGTACAGTATGCCCCCCCCATACTGCAGTACAGTATGCCCCCCCCCATACTGCAGTACAGTATGCCCCCCCCCATACTGCAGTACAGTATGCCCCCCCCCCATACTGCACACTGCAGTGCAGTATGGCCCCCCACACTGCACACTGCGGTGCAGTATGGCCCCCCCACACTGCACACTGCGGTGCAGTATGGCCCCCCCATACTGCACATTGCGGTGCAGTATGGCCCCCCCACACTGCGCACTGCGGTGCAGTATGGCCCCCCCACACTGCGCACTGCGGTGCAGTATGGCCCCCCCACACTGCACACTGCGGTGCAGTATGGCCCCCCATACTGCACACTGCGATGCAGTATGGGCTTCAGCCAGCAGGCGCCCTCGTTCCGTCCAACTCCCGACCCCGTTGGCAACTACACCATGGTACATAGCGTTGTACAAAACGGTTTTCACACCTGCTTGTATAGCAAGCACCATGCAGCTCTAATGAGTGCTCCATCTCTGGTGTGTGTGTGTGTCTACATCAGTTCCCATTGTTGTACAACCAGAGGAATATAATTAAAATAGAGCTTGGAATTGAAATGATAGTTTAATAATCTCTAATTAAAAGTGGAACGATACAGCTTAAAATTGGAACGATACAGTTTAATAATCTCTGACTAATATTGGAATGATACAGTTTGAAATTGTCGCAATACAGTTTACTAATCTAAAAATGGAACGATACAGTTTGTAATTGAAACAATATAGTGTACTATTCTCTGACTAAAATTGGAACGATACATCTTAAAATTGAAATGATAGTTTAATAATCTCTCACTAATATTGGAACAATACAGCTTGAAATTGGAACGATGTAGTTTACTACTCTCTGAGTAAAATTGGAATGATACAGTGTGAAATTAGAACAATACAGTTTACTAATCTCAGACTAAAAATGGAACGATACAGTTTGAAATTGGAATGATACAGCTAAATTGTTCGAATTTCAGTCAGAAAAGATTAGAACGATGCAGTGCTTTGTGCTTTATAGCAGTGGTTTCCAACCTTTTTGAAACCACGGCCCACAACCTAAAGGACCCACAATGCAATGCAATCTAGCTAGCCTGAAAAAAAAACCCACATATATTTATATATATTAAAGGTGTTGGCGTTAACACGTTAATGCGTTAACGCATTAATGCATTAATCTCGTGTTAACACAGCCGTGCGTTAATGGCGTCAAAAAAATTAACGCGAGATTAACACACTGACGATGGCTGTCCTCGGTGCGGCAGGCCACAGAAGTACTTTACGTCCACACACAAACACAGTGATGGTGTGTACAAAAAATGCAAACCGGCTTGTACAACAAACATTTGTTGTGCAAATCAAAAATCCAGCCAGAAAATCAGGCATGAGCATTTTTCAAACTGCTTAAAATGGCAGACACTCTGGGGGTGGAGCTTACCGGTCAATGTTACAGATGTGTTCCACATGAATCAAGGAACATGTAGAAACAAGTCCCATGATTTTTGGCCAAACGAGGCCCGAGTTATGGTTTTTCAAATGTTTCAGTTTCAAAGAATTGTTATAGCGCCCCCATTTGAGCAATTGGAGTAAGACTGGTTTTGCTGCTATTTGGCATCCCCCTCTACCAAACTGTAAAATCTCATAAACAGATTACTTTGCATGTGTAGATTAGGGATAATAGAAGAATTTTCACAAACAAGCAATTTTCATTGGCTCGTAAAAACATCATTTTTTTCACTGAAAACAAAATTCACACCCATTTCATGTTTGTATGGCTTCAAAGTTCATGTGTAGGTCATTGTTATGCATTTTGATCAAAGATTGTAGGAGAAGAGACATTTTAACTGTTTTACATATAATTCAAGATGGCGGTTCATCTAAAGGTCAGAGGTCAAAAGTAAGAATACAAAAGTTGTTCGCATAAGCAGACGCATAAGTGAATATAAGTTACATTTCTGAGAGTCGAGCAGTTCATGAGTTATGAGTGTTTAAAGTTTGCAATTTCAGTTGAGTGCTATAGCGCCACCATTTGACCAGTGGTCACAGGCTTCGCATCATCACCGTTTGGCATCACCCTCTACCAGATTACCAATTTTCGCGAAAACCGACTGCACGGTTCAGCCAGAACAGCTATTTCTGGTGGAAGGAGGAAAAAAGAGACAAAAACAAGAAGGGATCAAGGTCCACTTCGTGGACTGCTTGATCCCTTAATTAAGGCTGTCAGCATTAACTAGTTAATCGCGAGTTAACTCAGCCTTGAGTTAACTCGATTAATTTTTTTAGTGCGAGATTAACTCACAGTAAAACCAAAGGCCAAGTGGGTCCATTTGGTTCAATTTCACCAAATGCAGGTGAATAATTGTTAAATATCTGCATCAGTTAAGTTACTTTAAAATAAGTCTACACAATTAGAGAATGTAGAAAACTTTCTACAAAATGTGAATGTTCGCTCCCAATGATACCAACATCAAATTGTTGACAAATTCTTTAATTTAGGTCTGGAAGTCTAAATAAATGTCATCAAATGGTGGTCTGTGGCTCAAATGAAGAATAAATAATTGACCTGGATATGAATATTCTTGAAAAACACTCATTTAAGGTATATTTAGAACTCACAAAAAATATGCGATTAAATTGTGATTAATCAAAGATTAACTATGGGCAATCATGCGATTAATCGCGATTCAATTTTTTTAATCGATTGACAGCTCTAGTCATAATTTAATTCATGCCTCATCCTGGAATGGTGTAGCGCATTCCATTTTAAACATGACAGATTATTCAAAAACAACCCATCTTTTTTTCTGGTGACTGATATTGTCATCCTAATACTTGAGAGTGCCGGGAATTTCATTTACTGTTTTTATTTATTTTTAAAATATTGTTTTGGAAAATGTCAAACGCTCCATGTTTGGGCCTGCCCAGCCAAATGAGCAAAACAATATTTTAATGAAAATAAGTGAAAACAGTAAATGAAATTCCACAGCCCTCTCACATATTAGGAGGACAATATCAGTCACCAGAAAAATGATTGGTTGTTTTTGAATAATCTGTCATGGTTAAAATGGAGTTTTAAGTTATGATGGGTTTGTATAGGAAGGAGGCAGATACACTAAAATGAACATCAAATATCTGAATACTGAATGGAGTAACTTATAAACTGTCTGGTGTGTTCACATGAGACTGAGTAGACCATAAAATTACCAAAAGTTTTTTTTTTTTTTTTTTTTTTTTTTTCAAAGTGGAATATCCCTTGACGTGAGCTTGCACCTCTGTGCGCAATATTGTTGCACAACAAGTATAAATGTCTCCCAGGGCCCACCTCACAAGACAGGTTTGTAGATCTGTTGGGAATTGATTACATGCAATGTCACCCATGCATCCAGTCCCGATGGATGTAAACAAATAATTGGTCTGTAGGGATTTAAATGGAGGGGGCTTTGCCCAAAGTGACGAACATAACACTACCGATGTTGTAGATCAGTGGTTTTCAACCAGTGGTCTGGGGACCACCAGTGGTCTCTGAGAGGGTTCCAGGTGGTCCGCAGCTAAATTGGTTAACCAGATGAACTTGGTTGACCAGATAAGCATAAACCACGTAGGCCTAAGCATAAACATGAAACCAAACGGACCCTTGCAGGTTCATTTGGTTTCATGTTAAAATATTCATCATGTCAATTAGCCCACGTCTACGCAACTAGAGGATGTAGAAGGTTAATGGTCATTTTGATCTGATTATGTTTGACTGTTTTGTTTCCCAAATCCAGCCTGGTATTGTGGACAAAAACAAAAGAAATCTGGTCTGTGGCGCTAAAATGTCCTCAAATGGTGGTCCTCCGTGGCTCAAATGCTGAATAAATAGTGGGCCCTGGTATGAAAAAGGTTGAAAACCACCCTTGTAGATGCCCACTATACTAGCCCTTAGTGTACTGAATGCGTTTCGGTGTTCTAAGCATTATGTTTTAACTATTGAAAAATAGCAGATCTACAAGCTCATAGCGCGCCACCGAGTGGCGCGCTATGAGCTTGTATCTCTGCTATTTTTGAAAAATCGTGAAACGTGGTGCAAATCTTTGGATATTATGTTATTCAGAAACTAGAAATCTAGAAAGGACACAAAAAAAAGTCGCATGATTTGTCACTACGTTACCGCAGCGAAATTGGACCTCCGCTTTTAACCCATCACAGTGAGCAGCGGCTTGCCCCGCTCTGGAATCATTAGCTGATTTTGACCCCCAATCCATCCCTTTGATGCTGAGTGCCAAGCAGGGAGGCATTGGGTCCCATTTTTTAGAGTCTTTGGTATGACCCGACCGGGAATCGAACCCCGCCTCCCAGTTCCAGGGCGGACACTCTAACCACAAGGCCACTGTTCTAGTCAATGGGTAGACATGGCTGACTGAGTGAAATCCAATTTGTTTTGTTTTTCTTCTCCCCTTTTCGGTAGTGGTTTGTCTCCTCCCAGATGCCAGCCCTGTCCCTCTGATGTGAGCTCTCTGATGGCCCAGTGTGCTGAGTACAGGACTCTGTACCAGGCTGCAAACGCAGAGAAGGACCGGCTCCTGGGGGTGGTCAAGCTCCTGCAGGAAAGGTAATACACATACTCAGGGCTTGACACTAACACTTGCCCGCTTGCCCGGGCCAAGTAAAAAAAAATGGTGGGGCAAGTGAAGACTGCTACCTGGTTGCCCGATCGGGCAAGTGTGCAACTTAGTGCACTATAACACAGCACAAGATAATTTCTTCTTGAAGGCAGTCATTGCACTCCGCCTCTGTGTTTTTTCCTGCTTTCTAGCTATGAAAGCAGGAAAAGACACAGAGGTGAAGAGTTAAAATCCACAGAGGTGATGAATTTTAACTCTTGAGAGCGTAAAAATGAAACCAAATGGACCCGCAAGGGTCCATTTGGTTTCATTTTTACGTTCTCAAGAGTTACATCTGGTTAACCAACTTAACTGGGGACCACCTGGAACCTGGGGGGCAAGTGACCATGACCTGAGGGCAAGTAGAACCTGACTTGCACTTGCTCGATGGGCAAGTGTCTCGGAGACCTTAGTGTCAACCCCTGCATACTGTATACAACGTACATTATCCTATGCAGTATGCTTTTGCTACGAAAGCACAAGGTCCATCTAAACCGCTCCTATCTGTGCATGTGGATTGAACCATAGCCTATAAGGGCTTTCCAGACGGCAACGATAAACGCCCGCATAAACACGGCGATTCTCGATTCTCTCTGCAGTGCCGTTGTAAAGTAAATAGCCCGTCGATTAAACGCCAGGCGTTTAAAAAGCTCACTGGATTGAGCTTTCAAAAACATTGCACGCGTGTACACAAAACGAGCACGACGTGCGCAACACCACAAATCACTCGACGCCGGGCGATAAACGACCGGTGTTACACCCTCTTTCAACCGCAGGTTGTTTTCTGAGCACAAAATGCCTGTCCCATAGCCTGGCCTAACCGCAATGATTTTGGCCTTGGGGGGCGGGGTGCCGTGTGATCCACACGGCAGATTGAGCTGATCTGATTTGATCTCACTAACGTGTCGTCATCCCCGGCCCCTCCCGCGCCCCTCCACTGCTGTTCTACGTCACATCATTTAGAGCGACGCCCACCCCGGAAGGTTGACTCCCCCCTTAAGGCCACTGTGTGTAACAAGTTAGTCCAGGCTTTCCGTTTTCGTGCAACGCGAATGAAAATGAAAGCCTGGGTGTCAAGGCTACTGGTCCCATTGAAAATGAATTAGAATGCGTGATTTATTACTCACCGTCTGTAAGCCCCTATAGTTTCTATCACCACAATGTTTGGGGCGTCTTTCTTGACCAAGAACCACGACAGTTATTGGCTAGTTTGCCATCATGATCAATAGCAAACCAACCGTATTTGTATGGAAGCTCAAGCCGGCTGCAGGGCTATAGGCTCCCCAGTCCCCATCATCCAGGAGTTGTATTACGGTATATTATATATTAGCTGTTAAACCACTCTATACTGTGTAACTATTGACTGGCATATTCACCATAGTGTCAACCCCTTACCCCTGTGTCTGATCGCTGGTTAGACTGGCATATTCACCATAGTGTCAACCCCTTACCCCTGCGTCTGATCACTGGTTAGACTGGTATATTCACCATAGTGTCAACCCCTTACCCCTGTGTCTGATCACTGGTTAGACTGGTATATTCACCATAGTGTCAACCCCTTACCCCTGTGTCTGATCGCTGGTTAGACTGGCATATTCACCATAGTGTCAACCCCTTACCCCTGTGTCTGATCACTGGTTAGACTGGTATATTCACCATAGTGTCAACCCCTTACCCCTGTGTCTGATCGCTGGTTAGACTGGCATATTCACCATAGTGTCAACCCCTTACCCCTGCGTCTGATCACTGGTTAGACTGGTATATTCACCATAGTGTCAACCCCTTACCCCTGTGTCTGATCACTGGTTAGACTGGTATATTCACCATAGTGTCAACCCCTTACCCCTGTGTCTGATCGCTGGTTAGACTGGCATATTCACCATAGTGTCAACCCCTTACCCCTGTGTCTGATCACTGGTTAGACTGGTATATTCACCATAGTGTCAACCCCTTACCCCTGTGTCTGATCGCTGGTTAGACTGGTATATTCACCATAGTGTCAAAACCTTACCCCTGTGTCTGATCGCTGGTTAGACTGGTATATTCACCATAGTGTCAACCCCTTACCCCTGTGTCTGATCACTGGTTAGACTGGTATATTCACCATAGTGTCAACCCCTTACCCCTGTGTCTGATCGCTGGTTAGACTGGTATATTCACCATAGTGTCAACCCCTTACCCCTGTGTCTGATCACTGGTTAGACTGGTATATTCACCATAGTGTCAACCCCTTACCCCTGTGTCTGATCGCTGGTTAGACTGGCATATTCACCATAGTGTCAACCCCTTACCCCTGTGTCTGATCACTGGTTAGACTGGTATATTCACCATAGTGTCAACCCCTTACCCCTGTGTCTGATCGCTGGTTAGACTGGTATATTCACCATAGTGTCAAAACCTTACCCCTCGCGTCTGATCGCTGGTTAGACTGGTATATTCACCATAGTGTCAACCCCTTACCCCTGTGTCTGATCACTGGTTAGACTGGTATATTCACCATAGTGTCAACCCCTTACCCCTGTGTCTGATCACTGGTTAGACTGGTATATTCACCATAGTGTCAACCCCTTACCCCTGTGTCTGATCACTGGTTAGACTGGTATATTCACCATAGTGTCAACCCCTTACCCCTGTGTCTGATCACTGGTTAGACTGGTATATTCACCATAGTGTCAGTCTATATCAGAGCCAATATTGCACAATATAGAAGTTCTGCCAGATCATTGTGTTGTGGAGGACATTTCTGAGAACTGTGATTGAAGCTGCATGCGTTGACGCCGTGGGCCTGGTCTCTCTGTCCACAGAGAGGAAGAGATGAGCCTGAGGTGTGCACAGGCGGAACGGAGAATCCAGGAGCTAGAGAAGAGTAAAGCGGACGCAGAAAAGGGTATTTGACACCACATAAGGCGAGCACCAGGAGTGTAATCCACCTGAATGCTCAGTGATGACATGGTGTGATCTAGATTGTTTGTTGTACTGACTCATCGACCCCCTCTCTGTTTCTTCTTCCTCTGTTACACCCCCCCCCACACACACACACACACACACACACACACACACACACACACACACACACACACACACACCTCATCAGGAACTTCCCACTAGCGTGACGAGACGACCACGGCCCGCTTACCGATCGACATAAACACCCCACCAAGTGAACCAAAGTATCCAAAGAAACTGTAACATATAGCTATCATGTATGTATCGATGCCTTCTTAGGCTTTGGCTACACTCCTGTGGATCTTTTGCAAAACGGATATTTCCCTCCTCTGTTTATCGGCGAAATGAACCGAAAACGGTGTGTTTTTCCTCACCCAATTATCTGTGTGAGATTCTGAACCAACGGGAGCATCAGGCGATGGGAGAGAGAGGCGAGAGACACAGGAGGCTTTATGCTGAGCTATACTACACACAACGCATGGGCGGTTCGTTTACAACAGTCACTTAGCTCTATGCATTCATACTGTATCTGTTCTAACCTGATGATTGAGTTTAAATCGAGTAATACACTCTCTGGATGCCAGAATAGTATTTCTGACTGTAATCAAGACACCTGTGATTGTGGAGGACGATTCAGAAATGGGTTAAAACAGGTCAGCTTGTATTGACGTGGACCACACTACACAACAAACCAGGAATTGCATTGAACACAGGAGATAATCCTTGCAGTGTCATGTTTGAATTGTATAGGCTATTTTGCTGTACACTTAACGAGGGGCCAAACGTAGGGCCAATCACCAAAAACATAGACAATCTGATAGATAACCGTGTAGTTTCAAGGCGCAGGCTGCATCTCGCACCTATATTAAAAAAAAAAATGATATCCACTAATGAGCGGTCCAAGCCATGGTTTCTCAAAATCTCCGTTTTGCATGACTGTACAGAGCTCCACTGCCCGGGTATTTTGGAAAATGGAGAATATTTGGAAAAATGTATTCATCTAAGTCCCAAACACAAAAAACGTGTGTTCTGAAAGCGATCCATAGATACAGTATAGCCAGGGCCTTAGTGTCTGTTCTGGGAACATTAGATATATTCCTGCTTTTCAGCTGTCAAACCACACATTTAACTAAAGATCACCTGGACCAGGGGTCAGCAACCTGCGGCTCAGGAGTCGCATGCGGCTCCAGAACACAGCCCTAGTGGCTCAGTGGATGTAGCATTATTATATACACACAATGGGGTGATCCACACCAAAATAATATAAACATTTCAGTCACCCAAAACGCGTTGCGCTGTCTGACAGTTGCCAGTTAAAGTAGCACTTGGCCATGTCAAAAAAGCCCAGCAGTTATCAGGTGGAGCTTTCAATCTGAACCACCCATTTTCAAAGGTTTACTCAGTTTACTGTCATTAATATACCTTAGAGATGTTGTGTGGACTACAAATGGAGTTCTGTAAAACTCCTTTATTTATTTAGTTTTTAGAAACTCCATTTCTGAAGAAAGCTTGTGTTTCACCATGTTAATGATATTTCTTTGAGGACCTTTTTCTCTGAGTGTGCAAACGGAACCAAATGGACCCGCCAGGGTCCATTTGGTTCACATTTGCACACTCTCAGGAAAGAAATAATAAAATGCGGCTCCCGACAGATTTTGAATTTAATTTGGGGTCGAAAATGGCTCTTTCAACATCTTGGGTTGCCGCCCCCTGACCTGGACTATAACATTCTCAGTTGATCGTGTTACTGTGTGAGTAAATCGGTGCACACTCAGTGCACACTCAGTGCACACTCTGTGCACACTCAGTGCACACTCAGTGCACACTCAGTGCACACTCTGTGCACACCAGTTCTCCTGTCAGCTCTCACCTTCAGGTCAATGTTCTCTGTATGTATCTAAATAAAGTGTAATTGTCTAGATAAATAAAGCAATATTATGGTTTCAAACGGTACCATCCATGTCCGCTCTGTCCAAAATAGCCGCTTTGCTCAGACACGCGACGTGGCGCGACGTGAATTATCCATTCACTGTCGGTGGCAATTTAATCTTTGTTTTTTTTAGATAATCTGCCCTAATAGCTGAATATAGCAGAGAAAATGGAATCACGTGGAAGCATGGAGGTACTAACCTCCACCTATTGCCAGACCAGTGAGCAGGAAGAAATGTGGTGTACGAGATTAGCTCCCGGATGTGTGCACGGGCGCGCACACGCACGCACGCACGCACGCACGCACACACACACACACACGCACACACACACAGGTAGAAGTCGCTCAATGGCGTTTTAAGCACTCGGAAGAAGCGTCTACTTCTGCACTTTTTCGATTGGGACACCATCCCACCAAAATGTAACTTCAGAACAGAACTCCCAACACGGGACTCTGGATATCAACTAATACAGTTGACACCACTATATTTTATGCATAGTACCGTATTGTCCCGAATTATAGGACGACTCGTTTATAAGACAACCCCCATTTTTCAAGACCCATTTACAGAAAAAAGAACATTGAATGTCAAATAGTATAGCCCCTGAATATAAGACAGCTCCATTTTTGGGATATTTCCATTGGAAAAAAAAAAAAAAAAAAAAACATAGTCTTATATTCAGGGTATTTCATACAACTTAAATTAAAAAAAATCCACCGAACTGAAATTAGCTCGTGTGTGGATATGTTGATTTGTTAACTAACTGGATGCACTACTATAGCCACTAGGCCATCTGGCTGGCTGCATCCTATTTTGTCCTGGAGGAGGCGCCTAGAGCAAAGCGCCAGGCAGGGAGCTCTCCACTCCACTCCACTCCACTCCAGGACACCAGAGCCAGGGCAGTGTTGCCAACTGCCAAAATCCAAAATGCACAAGTGGCACTTCCAAAATGCACTAGAATGCGCTAGATGCTCGCCTGGAAGGGAATATGACCATTAATCTTCTACATTCTCTAGTTGTGTAGACTTGGGCTAATTCACATGATGAATATTTTAACTCTTGAGCGCTTAACGCTCTCAAAGAGTTACATCTGGTTAACCAACTATCCATCATTTAGCCTGAGGACCACTGGTTGAAAACCATGAAAACCACTCATAGGAGGAGAAATGGTGAAAAATGAGGGTTTTATCTCTGGCGCCTGTCAATCAATTTCACCCCAACTCACCAGCCAAAAAAGCACTAGATTTTCCGCCAGGAGTTTTTCACTAATTTTGGCACTATAGGGGGGTCTGAAAAAGCGCTAAATATAGCGACAGATGCGCTAAAGTTGGCAACACTGCCTCTGCTGCTAGATGACATGATGAGCCAAGTCAAGCATGTCTCCCTCCGCCAGCCAGCCAGGCACCGTGTGATAGCAGCAGAGCCAGACACTAACCAGGGGAGGTGACTAGCTGGGCCCTGTCTGCTACACTGCAACCTAATTGCCAATCCTCCTACAACGTTCTACCAGTGTTGCCAACTGCCAAAATCCAACATGCACTATAGTGGCACTTCAAAAATGCACTAGAATGCGCTAGAGCAGCGGGTTTTCAACCTTTTTCATACCAGGGCGCCCACTGTTTATTCTGCATTTTAGCTACGGACGACCACCATCTGATGTTGAGTCTCTCAGACTCATTTTTTAGGAGAAATAACTGGCAAATTGTTGGTCAAAATAGCAATTCTTCTACATTTTCTAAATGTGTAGAATATTCAGAACTCTTTCCCTTACGGGTCCATTTGGTTTCATTTTATGCTCTCAAGAGTTACAGATTTAGGGCTCCATCTTTGTTACATTCAAAACCCCTTATCCCAAATCCATTATTTCTTTTTTACTATTTTGAAAAACTTTTTGGAATATTTCAACATGTCAATCTATTAACACATTGTGAGCTTGTAGACTGGCCATTTGAAATACTGAAAAATGCTGTTTTTAAATAGTTTAAAAAGGCAAATAAGTGGGATAAGGGATAAGGGGTTTAGCGGTAACCAAAATTGAGACGGAAATGAGAAGTCTAAGGGTCCATTTGGTTACCAATGGTCCTTTCTAGGAAGGGAAGGAGGACTCTTATAAGAGGAACAATGGTAAAAATCAAGGGTTTTATCTCTGGCGCCTGTCAACCAATTTTGCCCCAACTCACCAGCAAAAAAGCACTAGATTTTTTTTTTACCCTAATGCGCCAAGTTGGCAACACTGATCCTACAACATTCTACTGTCACATCTGCCACGAGCAGCAGCAGCAGGCACAGCCTCGGGGAAAAGAGACGTATGGTGGTCTGTTTTTTTGGGGCCCCATGAAATGACATTTCGTGTCAATTTGGCCCTGTCTGCATGGCCTGTTCCTTTGACACCGTCGTCGGCCAGACAGACGTCATGAAGAAAGCCAATTACGCGAAATCGCTGTTTGCGATGTACCCTTTTTCCCCCCTCCGTCCGTCGCAATCGGAGCCAATCAAGACAACAAGGCCCTGCTAAGTACCCACGGCATTATCAATTGTCTTATGATGAAGAGATGGTTGATTGTAGGAAATTATCGACGCTTTGGAGGCAAGAGCACGTCGTACGTCACGCTGAGGCAAGTGGGGGGGCAATTAATGAATTTCATCGGCTCACACAAACAAACAAACAACATAAGAAACGGTAGAATCAAAAAAGCACCTGTAAAAAAACAGTATACTCTCAGTATACTCTGAGCCCCCCCTCTTTTTTTTCCACACAACATATTTTAATAGTATACCGTACTCATGCATGCGTTGTACTCAAGGGACAGCGAAATCATTTTGCGACCGACATCAAGGTCGCAACAGGTGGCAAACGGTTGCGACACCTGCTGTGACCGTGATTGGGGATAACGGTCGACCGTCTTATAACGGTCGCGACTATTGGCCAAAACGGTTGTCTGTTTTGGCGGGTTCAATCTACTAAATCTAACCCATCCCCTAACAAAAACATAAACCTCAGTTAACCTCAATTAATTAAAGGAGTGTTTCGCCGGTACGGAATACCTTTAAATGAGCTTATGCATAGTTACATCCGCAACCAATCACCAAACATCCCATAGTTACGACATCACCAATCAATAGCCAATCAGAGACCACCGAGGGCAGGCTATACGTGCACGGCAGACCACAGTACTTGCGCTTCGCAAGTAAATAACATAGTTACTCTATAAGTCCGATGAAATATTACACATAATTATTTTTGACTGGAAAACCAGCTATGTGGGAATAGCGGTCGAAAACGAAGGCGCACAACTCAAGCTGTACAAACTCCACCACTCTGCCCCTCCATATGTTCCCCAGAGCACGCAGACCTGAATGTATATATACTGTACAGTTTAACCTGAGGTCCTTATTCCCAAAAGTTGTCTGGTCTGTGTATCTTGGTGTGGGGGAGCAGGGGCGGATACAACTTGTCCCTTTTGGGGGGGGGGGGGGGGGAATGCTAACCATTTTCGGTTACAGCACTTTTATTAGTCAAGTAAAGCATCAATAATAACATCAGTTGTTGTTGAAGTTGCAACAGACACGCAGCATGCATAAAGCTAAAGGTCTGACTCAGAGAATTTTCTGTTTTCAATGATGAAATGCTGTTGGTTTAGTGGTGACACATCTGTAGTTAGTTAGTAGCAGTAGTAGTGTTTCACATCATTTTAAATATAAGCACTTTAATTTGAAATATCTTGGGTTGTTTTGCATGGCATCGTGTTTGGGGGGGGGGGGGGGGGGGGGGGGGGGGGGGGGGGGGGGGGGGGGGGGGGGGGGGGGGGGGGGGGGGGGGGGGGGGGCAATGAAATACCCAGTCTACCCAGTCGGGGGGGGGGGGGGGGGGGGGGGGGGGGCAGACTGGGTATTTCATTGCCCCCCCATGCCCATGCCTAGATCCGCCCCATGTGGGGGAGTGGCCGGCCCCCGCTTACACATTCATACTAACATCCGAGTTATTTTCTTCCGACGTAGCCAAAAGGATTTCAGCAGAAGCCCCCAGCGCCCCCCGCCACCACCACACACCCCTCCCCCTCCTCCTCCTCCTCCACATCACGCTTAATTTAAAACCATGGCTGAGTTAGTGTGCTTGCTTCAAATACCGCACTATTTCTTCCAGAAACCTGTGGGAGATTGGCAGGCCAGTCCCCACTGGAACCCGCCAGCCAGAAAAAGTGCCACAAGACAAAAATATCAGACTTTATGGACGCGATGAAGAAAGCCTTTATGTATGCTCAGAGAGAGAGCAACAAAAAACAGCTTGTGTTGAATGCCTCCTGGATGGATTGCAGGTGAGGCGACGTACCCCCCCCCCCCCCCCATTCCCCTCTCTACACCACTCACTATTGACATATTGTATATTATCCCCCGGAAAGAAAGGATATGTATAGCCTTGCACAGGGGTCAGCAACCTGCGGCTCAGGAGCCGCATGCATGCGGCTCCAGAACACAGCCCTAGTGGCTCAGTGGCTGTAGCATTACTACATACACACAATGGGGTGATCCACACCAAAATAATATAAACATTCCAGTCACCCAAAACGCATTGCGCTGTCTGACAGTTGCCAGTTAAAGTAGCACTTGGCCATGTCAAAAAAAGCCCAGCAGTTATCAGAGGTGGAGCTTTCAATCTGAACCACCCATTTTCAAAGGTTTACTCAGTTTACTATGTCATTAATATACCTTAGAGATGTTGTGTGGACTAGAAATGGAGTTCTGTAAAACTCCTTTATTTATGTTAATGATTTTTCTTTCAGGACCTTTTTCTGAGAGTGTGCAAATGGGACCCAATGGACCCACCAGGGTCCATTTGATTCACATTTGTACACTCTCAGGAAAAAAAAAAAGATAAAATGCGGCTCCAGACATATTTTGAATTTAATTTTGGGTCGAAAATGGCTCTTTCAACATCTTGGGTTGCCGACCCCTGGCCTTGCAGCTACAATTCAGGTTGATCACGATCCTTGACTCCATCACAACCTTATTGATTATACCTGGAAGAACTCGAGTGGATAAAATTCTGAACTATTTTTAAACTGAAGAACATTATCTGTTTTAAATGTTCAATTCACATTATAGAGGACAAGTATAATGTCCTCCCCTCATGGCGCCCTAGGCAACTAACTGCCTAGTCTGCCTAATGGCCAAACGCCCCTGAATAACTCTATTCTATTTTACTTTTTATTTAGGGGCTGGGGGCTGCCTGTATTTCTCTTACGGGAGCAAATGAATAATGCATACAAAAGTTCCGCTCGACAAGACCGCGTATACTGAAACGTCCCTAAATTGAAAAGGTTTTCAAGAAGTGTCATTCGGGCATGTCTGATGACTTCAGTGATTAAAGTAGAATTCCACCAGAAGAAATCCATTAACATGGTGAAAATACATCTTGATGATGTCATCAAGATGTTTCACCATGTTAGCGTTTTTTTTCAGACCTCCATTTCTTGGGAACACAGAATGGGGGAACGTTTTTATCATGTCCACCCAGCACCTCTAGGGTATACTAATGATATATTAGAACAAGGGTTTTCAACAGGTGGTCCGGGGACCACCAGTGGTCCTTGAGAGGGTTCCAGGTGGTCCCCAGCTAAGTTGTTTAACCAGATGTAACTCTTGAGAATGTAAAAATGAAACCAAATGGACCCTTGCGGGTCCATTTGGTTTCATTTTCACACTCCCAAGAGTTAAAATATTCTTCATCTGAATTAGCCATATTGGAATGTACTGTATGTTTTGTTTCCCAAATCCAGCCTGGAATTGTGGACAAAAGCAAAATAAATCTTTAGATTTGGGATCTGTGCGGCTAAAATATCCTCAAATGGTGGTCCGTGGCTCAAATCCTGAATAAATGGTGGTCCCTGGGATGAAAAAGGTTGAAAACCACTGTATTAGAATGTTGAAAATGGGTGGAATTCCCCTTTAACCACTTGTGTACTTTGTCGACCGTGACGTGTCCCATCGTGGGATTATATTTGCCTCCCTCCGTTTTTTTGTTGGTTTATTTTTTTCCCCTCTCACTCTGAACCAACCTCTTTTCCCCCACATAAGCCGATCTACAAACTCGTTGCGAGGCATCGTGAGCTTGTAGATCTGCTAGAGCCATCTATTATGGTAACATGCCCCAAAAAAGTGGGACACTTATAGGGTTCATGTGGTCAAGGCGGGTGTCATCACTTCTAAATAAATTGCCGCTTTATGAAACAGCTTTAATATTGTTTTATGGCGCCGGATTACGCAGAAAGGTGTAGATTTATTCCAAAATGCCCAATAACCCACCAAGCCAAACACAAACTTATGTAAACACACGGCGTACGTAAACAGCCTCACCTATTTGTCATTCCAGGTTTGAATGGGTCCTTTCTCCAGAGGTATTCCCTCGTTCTGGAACCATGCTTCCTGCAGACCATTGACTGCATCCAGCAAAACTAAAGTAAACAGTTTGTGGAGCTGTGAGTGAACGGCAGAGGTTAAAGTTAGCCTGTCAAGCATGTACAGTACAGAGAGAGAGAGAGAGCCAGGGGATCTGTGAACTTTTCTTTAACCGGTGGGTTCTGAAAACGGTTTGTAGTCTTCTCTATGAGTCCCATTCACCCTCCGACGCCGTCGGTTCGAGAGCCCACCTCATTTGCATGTAATGGAAAGAAAATAAACAGCCGCGGCCCCTAATGTGTTCGTTTACCGTCAGTAGATAGAAGGTAAGGAGCTCTTATCTTCGCTCCAGGACGGAGCCCAGGGCAGCGGGTTTCCACAGCGGGTCGACAGATAGGGTGACCGCATGGATGTCCCTCTTGGTGTGGGACGTACGGTCCCTCGTTTCAGACACCTTTTCAGGTGTCCCACAAATTGAAACCGTGCAGGTCTCAATTTGTGGCTGTCAGGCGTCAATCACTGCTTAAAGTGGTCATGCATGTACTGATGTATGAAAATGGTAGATGGATTTTTCATATCAAGGTCCATTATTTATTCTACATTTGAGCCACAGACCACCAGTCTGATGATATTTATTTAGACTTCCAGACCTGAATTGAGGTTGGTATCATTAGGAGCCAGCATGCAAATTTTGTACAATGTTTTCTAAATTCTCTAATTGTGTAAGATTTATTTTAAATTAACTTTAGTAATGCAGATGTTTAACTATTATTCACCTGCGAAATCTAACCAAATGGACCCACTTGACTTTTGTTTTTACTGCGAGTTAACCGCGCACTAAATAATTTAATCGGGTTAACCCATGGCTGAGTTAACTTGCGATTAACTATAGTTAGTGCTGACAGCCTTATTAACTTAATAAATATATACCCTTCTTACGGATAAGATTTTATCAGGGTGCCCAAAAGGTAGATCGTGATCTACCAGTAGATCACACAGGCCATGCAGTATATCACATGACAGTCCCTTACAATGTACAGATCTGTAACCAAATGGACCCTTACGGGTCCATTGGTTTCATTTTAACACTCTCAAGAGTTAAATTATATTTAAACATCTGAATTACGTAATTTTCAAGAGTCCACACAATTAGAAAATGGAGAATAATTGTTATTTTGACCAACGTTTTGCCAGATCTCTTTCGCAATTGTGGACAAAAAACATGAAAGTTCTACTTTTGGGTGCAAGATACTAAACTGACACTGAACGGTCAACTCAATCCTCAAATACTGTTTTCAAACGTCAGTAAATACAGCAAAACCTTCCAATTCTCTCCCTCTATTTTTCATTATAAGTGCATTATTCTTAAACACTATAACAGTAAGTAACACCATCACCAACTATTTGAAAGCTCAAACTTTCTGGGGGGTCTTGAAATGGATTTGCAGTAATGGAACAATAACATTTTTTGATGTGTAGATCTTGTGAGCCACTCATTTTGAAAGTGCCTCTCAAGTCAAAAAAGTGTGGGCATCCCTGGATATTATATATTTATCTTCTGTGTTGGTCCTGATATTATTATTATTATGTCTCTGCATGCAGGGTGGAAGAAACACATGAGAGCAGTTGGTCCTGGAAGTTTGAATCATTGGCCATGTCATACATGTGTCACTCATGTGTCCATAAGTGTGCCATATAGCCACCGATGCAGATATCCTTTTTAGTACTCCCCAGTTTAGTCTGTGACTGCATAGTATAGAGAAGCAGGATGTTTTTTTTAACCTACAAGTTGTAGGAAATACTTGTCATTAATATAGTGCATACCTGGGCATTATGCGGCCCTTTGGCTGACTCTAACCGCCCGGGGACCACCAGTGGCCCTTGAGAGAGTACCAGTTAAATATGGAAAGTTAAAAATATTCATCATCTGAATTAGCCCAAAGTGTAGGCCTACAGAATCAGAGAATGTAAAAGAATGGTCATGTTGATCTATGTTATCCTGTTTGTAAAATCCAGCCTGGTATTGTGAACAAAAACAAAATAAATCCATGGCTCAAATACTGAATAAAAAGTAGGCCCTGGTCTTGAGTAAAACCAACCAAAATTATTGGTCTTATTCTTACTTTTATCTTGAAATTAAATTATTACGCAGACCTTAGTTCAGCCTTTAGTCTTGGCCCTCCACAATATTTTATGTATCTCATTTGGCCCCTTGGGAAAATAATTGCCCAGCCCTGATGTAGTGGTTGCAACTGTATTAATTGTATGAAAGTATGAAAACTGGTACAGCTCTGGTACAGTGTAATGTAACAGTGCAACAGTCGCCAGCAGCTTTAAGCAATTTTAGGCTGACACATTTTCAGAACTGCTCCTCTTACCGGAAGTAAGGTAGCTATGACACACTCGCCATGGCTGTGTAAATCGTTAAGCACAGAGCCCTCCGCAATGCCGACAGGTTACCATGGTGATGCATGTATGCAGCACGTGTTGAACGGCATATTGTGGACACAGGTGAGGTGGAGTTTGAATCCGTTTACAAACACAGTTTGTACACACTAATGTTGCCTATAAATACTGTGAAACACAATTGTGTACTATCCCTTTAAGTCCTTTCATGTCAAACGTCATGGACATTTGGCTTTCAGCGGTGATGGTGGTGGGGGTGGGTGGGGGTGGGGTGAGGGGGTGCATTCTGAAGATGTGTGCTCTTATCTGTTATCATGTGCAATCAGGGAGCCAGAAGAAATGTCATAACACTCAATGGTCCGTCCCGCTGGGCGGGATCGAATCCTTTTTGGAACACCCCAGTATTACCATCAGATAAGTCGTATGACCTTAGTGTTTGGGGCTGCTGTTGTGGTTTAATGCAGCCGCCTCCTCCTCCCCCCGCTGGTGCACTGCACATAGGTTGAAGCAGGCCCGGATGTAAGCTCTCCCAATTGTGTGGATTGTGGGGGGGGGGGGGGGATTCTGTTGGTTTGGTGGTGTCACAACTGTAGTTAGTTCGTAGCTGCAGTAGTGTTTGAAATCATTTTAATCATAAGCACTTCAATTTGAAATATCTTTGAAATGTGGGTTGTTTTGCATGGATCTTGTTTGGTGGGGCAGTCAGGGAATTCGACCCATGCTTCAACATCAGGGTCGGATTGACCATTGGGTGTATAGGGAGGTCTCCCGGTGGGCCACGACCCGTGGGGGGGGGGGTGGTGTCACGGCATGATTAAAAGCACTGGTTTTAGCCCCCCACAGAACCTTTAGAAAACTAAAGATTTATCTTGCTTTTTTCCACAATTCCAGGCTGGATTTGGGGAAACAAAACAGTCAAACATCCAAACCAAAATGAGCATTCATCTTCTACATTTTCTAGCTAGACTAGGGCCAATTTAGATGAATATTTTAACTCTTGAGAGCGTTAACATGAAACCAAATGGACCCGCAAGGGTCCATTTGGTTTCATGTTTACGCTCTTAAAGAGTTACGTCTTTGTTAACCAGCTATACCAGGTACTGTAGAACAGGTCCATCACATGCTGGTTGTGGTGTCGCCGGTCTAGGACAAATCACGCTAAAAATGTCCGGGGCGATTTTTTTTTTTGCCCAGTCCACCACTGTTCAACATGCATGCTTCAGCCCATGCCTAGATCCGGCCAGGGGCGGAGTAACTCCTCAAGAGTTACACACAACTCAATTCTCTAGTTGTCTACACAACTAGAGAATGTAGAAGATTAATGGTCATTTTGATCTGTATGTTCCAGGCGAGCATCTAGCACATTCTAGTGCATTTTGGAAGTGCCACTAGTGCATTTTGGATCTTGTCCAGGCCACTAGGTGGCGCAGGCCACCGGGAAAACTCCCTGTACTCCAGATGGCCAATCCGCCCCTGCTAGATCCGGGCCTGGGTTGAAGCTGGAGGAGGAGGGTGTGATCCCGGGTGACGGGGGTTGTGTGTGTTGTCGACACACTCACTCGCTCTGTGAGTGATTTGTGTCGTCAACGAGGATCCGCAGGGAGGATGAAGGACGGAGAGCAGGGGCGGATGTAACATGTCCCATTTGGGGGGGGGCAAGAGAAAATGGTATGGGGGCGGCTTCATCGCCTGTGTTGCTTCGCGATGAAGTCGCACCCATACCATTTTCGGTTACAGGACTTTTATTAGTCAAGTAAAGCATCAATAATAATAACATCAGTTGTTGTCGAAGTTGCAACAGACACGTAATCATTTTAAATATAAGTATAAATATAATCATTTTAAATATAAGCACATTAATTTGAAATATCTTGGGTTGTTTTGCATGGCATCGTGTTTGGGGGGCAGACTGGGTATTTAGGGGGGCATTGCCCCCCCCCCATGCCCATGCCTAGATCCGCCCCTGACGGAGAGTATTAGAAGGTGTTACTGCTGGATCACTAACAGGTGCTCACCTGTTGATTGGTGAATAGCAGGAGGAGGAAATAACAATTGCAGGAACAGCAAGCGTACTGTGCCTGTTTATTAACAGAGAAGTCCACACCAAAACACATTGGGCATCAATCTACCCTGTGATTCCTGTGACAGGATACGTAATGTCTTTGATTTTAGTCACAGCTGCCCCGTTTTCAACATTTTATACCCCTGAGGTCCCTGTCGTCCCCACGGGGGGCTTATTTTCCACACATCATATTTTAATAGTATACTGATAAACATGCTTGAGTTTTATTTCACTCTGGGGAAGTTTTTACATGTAATCCCAGAGGTAATCTATTCCTCATCCTCATATACAGTAGTGGTCCAATTATCTTGTAGTGGGTGGTTTGATGTGATGCAGGGGTGGACTGACAGTCTGGCATACAGGGCATTTTCCCGGTGGGCCGACCCCCCCCGGGGGCCGTTAATGTCGTGTTTTAATTTAAAAATAATAATCTGCACAAAACCGGCCCACGAATCAGTGCTGGCGGCCCTCTGTCCTCTTCAAATGAGACTGCCTATTGCAGGGTTTTTATAGTTAACTAAAACTAACTAACTAATTTTAGTTAGCCCGAGCCCCAGAGCCCCTTATGTCTTAAATTCTCATGGGGGCTCAGGCCCCGGAGCCCCCACAAAGATTCAGAGGGCCGCTCTGAGGGCCGCTCTGAGACAAAATTGCCCGGTACGTTTTGAGCTCCCAGTCCACCCCTGATGTGATGTGATTTTATAGTAACTTGTTTTGAGCAACAAGGAATGTAGCTTACTACATTCTCCCACACACACATTTTTGAATTCCACCCATTTTCAATGGGTAGAAAACCTCTCGTATACAGTACAGTAAAACCTAGACATGCCACCATCCTATGTTCAAACCCACCCCTATATTATTATTATTTACATTATTTTATTATTATTTAGAAAGTTGTACATTAAGTTGAGATATATATTTGTACATATGTAGTGTTGATGTAGCAAGCTACTATGGCATGTAGCTTATAGTGTAGCTTGCTACAATCTTTCTGCGGATATAGCCTGTAGTGAAGCTACACTACATGTTTTGAAAGTAACAAGTAGCTTACTACATTTTCCTAGTAACTTGCCCATCACTGCTGTGCCCTAACTATAAGCAGTGTTGGTCAATATTACTATTAAGGGGCAAGAAAAAATGGTATGGGTGTGGCTTAATATGTGGCTTAATATTATTATATTAGGAAAGTACCTTACTTTTCTGTACTTGTTACCCCTTAGACAAAGTAATGTCATTACTTTACTTATTACTGGAATCGAAGAGTAATATATTACATATTACGTTATTATTCTCCCAAGTTCTCATCTCCCACCCTTGAAAAAATAGAGATGTACAACATAATCTGTTTAGTGAGCTCTTTTTAGAACTGAATCCAATTTAATGGAATAATAATATCCAATCCCACAAACTGTACCTGAAAACAAAACAAAATCCGACATTGTAAATGTCTTGCTTAGATAAATAAAAATAAAATGAGCAGAGAGAATATGGGAACATTTTAACCTTGAATCACAAAACAGACCTGTAACTAACAAAAACAGATTTCGAAATTTGTCTCTATGACTTTTTAAACCTTTTCCACAATTGTTTTCAAAGACAGTTGAGGTCTTGTATTTAAAAATAAAGCGGCAAGTGATTTGTAGTGTACATAACTGCGCAGGATGCAGCGTGTGGACTGGATCTACAATCTAGTTACGTTACTTGCAAAGTAATGCATTACTCATTACCATCTCGTTACTTTACTTTTTGGAGCAAAAGTAATATTATTACAGTAATAAGTAATCTAAAATTTGTTACTGCCCAACACTGACTATAAGGCATTGACAGTGGTACTGAATCCGTGTGGACCGTCGAGTCACAGTCGGAGTGGAGAGTGCTGCTGAGACGGCTCTATGATGTGCCATGGGATTTCAATGTAATATTTATAGTCCTATCAATGAATTATTTATGTCCCAATACAACATATTGCATGCTGGGTGGTTGAGGCTGCTGGTGGTGGATGTTGAAAAAGGTTAAATGCCACCCAACCTAACCTACATACTAGTGACTAAGGACAATTTTACTATACAATTTTTTTTTTACTAGTCTACCGTAGGGCAGGTCCATCTATTTTACATTTCATTATACATTTTATCCCATTTTTTTCGTGACCCATTTTTTTCATTCAGTGTCAATTATTAAGGTAGGGAGGGGTTTTCAACAGGTGGTCCGGGGACCACCTGTGGCCTCTGAGAGGATTCCAGGTGGTCCCCACTAGATGATGGACGGTTTGTAACCAAATAGACTATAGATCTGTAACTCCTGAGAGCATTAAAATGAAACCAAATAGACTCTTACGGGTCCATTTGGTTTCATTTTTACACTCTCAAGCTTTAAATTACCTTCAAACATGTGAATTACTTCCTTTTTACACAATTAGAGGATCTAGAATAATTGCTATTTTTCTACTTAATTTGTGGACAATACTAAACTTGTCTGAGAGACTAAACTCAACATCAAATGGTGGTCTGTGGCTAAAATGCCGAATAAATAGTGGTCCCTGGGATCAAAAAGGTTGAAAACCACTGACCTAAGGTAATGTAGATGCTACACTGCCATTATAACTCATTATAACTTCATTAAAGGGGAATTCTACCCATTTTCAACATTTTTTTCTGAGAGCGTACAAATGCAACCAAATGAACCCTAACGGGTTCATTTGGTTCCATTTGTACGCTCTCAGAAAAAAGAAGCGTCTAAAGAAATCCATTAACATGGTGAAAATACATCTTGATGATGTCATCAAGATGTTTCACCATGTTTTCTTCAGACCTCCATTTCTTGGGAAGACAGAATGGGGGAACTTTTTTATCGTGTCCACCCAACACCTTTTATTCTAATGACATATTAGAATGTTGAAAATGGGTGAAATTCCCCTATAATAACAATATAAATGCACACGTGTCAGTGTCCCGGTATGACCCTGGTTAGCTCTGCAGATGGTGTCAACCCTCTACGATAAGACAAACAGCAGATCCTTTTCAGATGGGCCGAGCGCTGCTCTCAAACCCTCGAGTCCTGTACAGACAGACAGACAGACAGACAGACAGACAGACAGACAGGCAGGCAGGCAGGCAGGCAGGCAGGCAGGCAGGCAGGCAGGCAGACAGACAGACAGACAGACAGACAGACAGACAGACAGACAGACAGACAGACATAGCCCCTGTAGGGATACATACGGGACTCGGGGCCGGATTTAGCCAGCCCTTCTAGGGTGGGCTGGAAGAATGGCAGAGCTGGGTGGGCAACTCCAAAGTTTTCATATGAAGCAGTGGTTTTCAACCTTCTTGACACCAGGGCCCACTGTTTATTTGGCATTTGAGCCACGGAGGACCACTATTTGATGACATTTTAGCCCCGAAACTAAGGATTTCTTTTGCGTTTGTCCACAATACCAGGCTGGATTTGGGAAACAAAACAGTCAAACATGCAGATCAAAATGACCATTAATCTTCTACATTCTCTAGTTGTGTAGACTTGGGATAATTCACATGATGAATATTTTAAATCTTGAGAGTGTAAACATGAAACCAAATGGACCCGCAAGCATCCATTTGGTTCCATTTTTTACGCTCTCAAAGAGATACATCTGGTTAACCGTCTTTCCACCATTTATTTGGTTC
>CM076976.1:52165810-52188310 GCA_039105355.1 Benthosema pterotum | reverse complement strand
ATCCGCCCCTGCCACACAGTATAGATGGTGTTGTACAGCAGATGACGTCCAGGTCACATCACGGTCAAAACAAATGCATAACGGCACAGATAAGAGGAAAGAGACCAGAGAGCGTTAGATGTAAGCAGCGGCTCCGTACCACTGCATTCTTGCATATAAATAACTGGATTATTATTATATTTTTTTATTTAAATAAATGGAGAATTGCATTAGATAACAGCTTGGAGATTATAGATGTACAATTGAAATACAATTATAACATAGCATGGTTTGTTGAACTTCCTCCAGTGCTGTGGGAGTATAGACTTGTGTCACATGTTGCATGGGAATCATTTCATTTACATATATATTATTATTATTATTATTATTATTATTGAAAACAATTGGATTCAGTTCTGAAAGTAGCTGAACTAAACAGATTGTGTTTCTGTACTTTCTTTTTTTCGCGGGTCGTGGGTGCAAAAGGAATACAAAAGTCATATGTAATGTTATTACTCTTTAGTCCAAGAAATAAATGCAAGAATATGTAATATTATTACTTTTCTAAGGCATAATAAGGATATTATTAGTAGGCTCTAGTCTACAGCATACCTGGGCATTATGCGGCCCGGGGGCCAAATGCGGCCCTTTGGCTGACTCTGACCGGCCCCTGAAAGTCTACTGTGGTTTTCAACCAGTGGTCCGGGACCACAGTGGCAGATGTAACTCTTTGAGAGCGTAAAAATGAAACCAAATTTGGACCCGCAAGGGTCCATTTGGTTTCATTTTTACGCTCTCAAGAGTTAAAATATTCATCATCTGAATTACACGATCATAGAATGTAGAAGATTAATGGTCATTTTTGATCTGTTTGCTTGCTTTGTTTGTTAAATCCAGCCTGGTATTGTGGACAAAAGCAAAATAAATCTTAAGTTTTGGGGTCTGTGGGCTTAAATACTGAATAAATAGACGTGTCAAAATGGTTGGTCTTAATTTTATCTTGAAAATAAATTACGCCGACTTCAGTCAGCCTTTAGTCTTGGCCCTTCGCAATATTTTACAGTATGTACCTCATTTGGCCCCTTGGGAAAAATAATTGCCCACCACTGCTGTACAGTCAAAATAAATTCCACACATTTGACTGCCAATATTATGTGTTTCTGTAATTATTTTTGTTTGACTATTTTACTTTATTTACCATTTGATTTATTTGGTAAAATGTAGTGTTCAGGAGGTTTACTGGCATCATTTCCTGTGTCCTGCATATTGGTTATATACAGATACTGTCTATAGAGATTCTCTGATGTAGTTCACCTGCAGCGGCCATCTTAATCAGTGGTCCAGGGACCACGAGAGGTCCTTGAGAGAGTTCCAGGTGGTCCCCAGCTAAATGGTGGAAAGTTAGTTAACCAGATGTAACTCTTTGAGAGCGTAAACATGAAACCAAATGGACCCTTGCGGGTCCATTTGGTTTCATGTTTACGCTCTCAAGAGTTAAAATATTCATCATGTGAATTATCCCAAGTCTACACAACTAGAGAATGTAGAAGATTAATGGTCATTTTGATCTGTATGTTTGTTTTGTGTTTTGTTTCCCAAATCCAGCCTGGAATTGTGGACAAAAGCAAAATAAAATCTTTAGTTTTGGGGTCTGTGGGGCTGAAATGTCCTCAAATGGTGGTCCGTGGCTCAAATGCCGGATAAACAGTGGGCCCTGGTGTCAAAAAGGTGGAAAACCACTGCTTCATATGAAAAACTTTGGAGGTGCCCATACACCCTGCCAACCTTCCAGCCCACCCTAGTAGGGCTGGCTAAATCCGGCCCTGTGTGCGATCACTGTTTATTGTATTGGACCGTTTTGAAGTTGCGAATGCATTGAAAGGACACAAGAAACAGCCCACATCAGTACAACAGAACTACCGTACTTCATTGGGAGTGACGTATGAGTGGGCACAGGTCCACAATTTACACTGTGATACTGTATTACTTCCAGTTTCTTTCTTAACACACTGCTCTGAAAATCAGCGGCATACATAATTCCAGTGAATGAACACATAATGTACCTTGGAGCAGGCACCTATAGCACATTGTGTTTGCTTCATTGAACGCACAGCACGCACGCACGCACGCGCACGCACGCACACACGCGCGCACACACACACACACACACACACACACACACACACACACACACACACACACACACACACACACACACACACACACACAGTTCATCACATTTACTTAGGATGTGTAATTACAGATAATTACAGATAATGTCACATGCGTGCATTTCCACCTACAGTTCTACATCATAAGCAAGCCTTGTCTAGGGTGACCAGATGTCCCTGTTTGAGTGGGACACTCCCTCGTTTCCAAGACGTTTCAGGTGTCCCAATAATTGATCACCCTGTCTGTCTGTCAGGGGCGGATCTAGGCATAGGCATGGGGGGGCAATGCCCCCCTAAATGCCCTGACTGCCCCACCAAACACGATAGCATGCGAAACAACCCAAGATACCCAAGAAATTAAAGTGCTTGTATTTAAAATGATTTGAAACACTACTACTGCTACTAAGTAACTACAGCTGTGTCACCACTAAACCAACAGCATTTCATCATTGAAAACAGAAAACTCTCTGAGTCAGACCTTTAGCTTTATGCATGCTGCGTGTCTGTTGCAACTTCAACAACAACTGATGTTATTATTGATGCTTTACTTGACTAATAAAAGTCCTGTAACTGTCCTCTCTGTCGCTTCGCGACACAGGCGATGAAGCCGCACCCATACCATTTTCTCTTGCCCCTCCAACATGTTCTCTTGCCCCCCCCCCCCCCCAAATGGGACATGTTACATCCGCCCCTGCTGCCTGTCTGTCTGTCTGTCCGTCTGTCCCACATTGTGTCTGACAGAGTTCAAAGTTCAGTGTTCAAATTCCCTAATATTTCCCTTTCTGTTGTCTCTTTTCCTGCTATCGATGTGTTTTTAAGTCTGTTAAAATAACCTCAGTATTCCCCTGGTGAAACTATAGTTTCTTTCACACTCACTCCAGAGTAAGGTGACCAGATGTCCCTCTTTGCGTGGGACAGTCCCTCATTTTCAAGATTTTTCAAGCGTCCCACAAATTGAGACTCTGTCCCACATTGTGACTGACAGACATCAGTGTTTAAAATGCCCCTAATAATTTGTAGTGACCTAACTAAAGTTGGATTTTTGTTGTATCATTTCTTGCTGTGTTTTTTAAAGAATCCCCCCATGGTACCACTATATTTCCACACTCACTCTAGAGAGGCCACATCGCATACTGTCGTATCAAAAATAGCTGATCTACAATCTCAAAACGCTTGTAGATTAGCTATTTTTTGGTATATTTTAACCCTGAATTATTATTTTTTAAATATGACATCAACAGTGTTGAAAGTGGTTTGGTGAGTTCTTGCCGGAGCTATCAGAAATAACTTCGTCCCCGATGGAAAATTTGGGGGAGGTCAATAGGCCTAAAAAGCATAAAAAAACATTTTGGCACAGTATACAAACACAATACAAACACATCAGGCCTTAAATCATCAGGCTATAGTACATGCAGGTCTCGGACGACATGCTACAGTATGTGGTAATAAATTACCCCCCCCCCCAGGGTGGCCTGGCAATTAAAGGCAAAATTGTCCCGGTGGGAAAATATGTGCCAATCCGCCCCTGCCCACTGCGGTCCCACAACATGCACTACTTCCGTCCCCTCAAATGAACACTCCAGATCTGGCCACCTTAGCCCCCGGCCCAACCACTCTGGGATACAGTTATAGCTTCAGGGCCGGATGTAACATTTCCCAGTTGGTGGGGCAGGAGAAAATGGTATGGGGGCGGCTTCATCGCCCGTGGCGCGAAGCGACACGGGCGATGAAGCCGCCCCCATACCATTTTCGGTTACAGGACTTTTAGGCAAGTAAAGCATCAATAATAACATCAGTTGTTGTTGAAGTTGCAACAGACACGCAGCATGCATAAAGCTAAAGGTCTGACTCAGAGAGTTTTCAGTTTTCAATGATGAAATGCTGTTGGTTTAGTGGTGACACAGTTGTAGTTAGTAGCAGTATGTTTCAAATCATTTTAATTATACTGTAAGCACTTTAATTTGAAATATACTGTATTTGAAATTTGGGTCGTTTGCATGCCATCATGTTTGGTGGGGCAGTCAGGACATGTAGGGGGGCATTGCCCCCCCCCCCCCCCCCCCCCCCCCCCCCCCATGCCTAGATCTGCCCCTGGGATACAGTTAGCTTGTTGCCCCATCCCCCACACCGTTGTCCTCATCTTCTACCTGTTCCTGCTTACGTGTGCCTGGAGATCAGACTAGATGTAACCCCACACCTGGCCACCTATTCATTAATTAATGACCCTCCCCTAGCGCCGCTACACAACACACACCTTCTACCAGGTACACTAGCAGAGAGCAGTGTAACAGTGACTCTGCACTCAGCGAAGACTAGACTAGTAGTAGTAGTAGTAGTGGTGTGTCTGCCATGTATTCCTATGTTGTCCAGGCAAGGGAAAGGGGGATAGCAAGGAGGAGAGCATCGGGGCGACACACCACCAGTGGAACAGCAGCAGCAGCAGCAGCAGTGGCAGCAGCGACGGTGGATGAGAGGAGGGAGAAGAAGCAGTCAGCAGTACTAGCACCGTAGTCGCTATCAATCACCCCGAGAGAGAGGGCCATTGTGTGGTCCTGTCCAGTCATAAAAAAACGGCAGCAGCAGCAGCAGCAGCAGCAGTGCTAAAGACGGAGAGGAGAGAAGCACACAGAGAGAGAGGGAGAGAGAGAGAGGGGGCAGGGAGCCTGCAGAGAGAAAGGAAGAGAGAGAGAGACCAGGCCAGGGTGGAAGGGTTGGTGGGTAGGGGGGAGAGAGAGAGAGAAGAAAGAATGGCAGGGGATCAGCATCATCACCCGGCTGCAGCAACATGTCCTCCTCCTCCTCAGCTGGTGCTCCTGGGCTGGGGGACAGTGCTGCTGTCCTACTGCCTGTCCTCTGTCCTCTCACAGGTCCCCGATCCGGAGGTAAGGACACAATAATAACCTCACAAACCTTCTGTTACTCCACCAGATCTCCATAAAAGGAGAAGCGTTTTTTGTGTTGGGGAAGGGGTGTATACTCTACTCTGTGATGGTGCGAGACGGTGGGTGGGTGGGTGCTTGTCTGTCCTCCTCGCTATAGAGAAGGTAAATTTATGTGTTGTTATACAATGTCCCCCGTTCCGGTCAATGCGGTTGAACCAACCGAACCCCCCCCCCCCCCTACCCGGCCCCCTGTTTGGCGACTACATTTGAGGCGAAACCTGATCTGGTAGAATCATGTGTTTTGATGGGGCTCATACGCAATTATCTGGCATTATAGCCCAGTGGTTTTCAACCTTTTCGATGCCGGGGCCCACTATTTGTTCAGCACTGGAGCCACGGACCACCATTTGAGGACATTTTAGTCCCACAGACCCCTAAAGGTTGATTTTTGCTTTTCTCCACAATAACAGGCTGGATTTTTTTGGAAACAAAACAGGCAAACATATCAAAATAATGACCATTTTTCTACATGCTCTACTGTAGTTGTGTAGACCTGGGGTAATTCACATGATGAATATTTTAACTCTTAGGAGTGTAAAAATGAAACCAAATGTACCCGCAAGGGTCCATTTGGTTTCATTTTTACGCTCTCAAAGAGTTATATCTGGTTAACAAACTTTCCATCATTCAGCCTGCATGGCGGACCCCCTGGAGCCCTCTCAAGGACCACTGGTGGTTCCCGGACCACTGGTTGAAAACCACTGCATTAGCCTATGCAGCCTCTCATAGTATACTTATTGTTTTGCTGCTGGCCTGCCCGGGACAGTTTGTTTATCATGTCCAATGAGAGTCCAACCGTGACGAAGTAATCAGCAGGTTTGTGTAATAAATAACAATGCATGTCACAAGAGATCACCGTGCTGATCCGATTACAAAACGGTTACTGTAAACCATTACAGTCCCTGAAAGACTCAAATGACACCATTTGGGGTGGGTGGGCTGCAGGGACATTTGTCACTTCTTAGTAAACACATGTCACATTTGTTTACTAGAAAAAAACATCTGCAAAGAAATGGGAAAAAACAAATTCATATTCTGGTCAGGGCTTTACTACAGCACGTCCACCATGCTGTTTATTGTTATTCTATTCTAGTCAGAAGAACAGGATATTTTCAATTATGTAAATTTTTGTTGACTTTATACGCCACCCACAGAATAGCAGGTATGGTACAAATGGAAAAATGGCCTGCTGCCGGCATATGGAATAGTAGAAAAGACCTGTCATATGACAACAAACAAACAAGCTCTGGGTCTGTATGAACATTGTCATAGTAGGAGGGAAACATTCAGATCGCAAACTGATTTTAATCTAAACTCCACCTTACCTTCACTTTATTGGTGTGAAAGTGCTGGAGATTGCTGCACTGCGATTGGCTAAAAAACTAGCAACCCCCCCCACCCCCCCACCCCCGTCACACACTAGCACCACGTTGTCATTGTCGTCGTCAATTACTTGTTGACAACAAAAGGTTCTGGACCGTCTGCAGGGCAAAGCACGCGTCTGTCTACAGGGAGACGGCTGCAGCATCCGAGTAGAAGTGATGTGTGTTCTTTCCTGCAGGAGGGCAGCCATGGTTTTGACTTTTGACTTACAGTAGATAGCATAGTGTCCTGAAGTAGCCTATATACCAGGCGTGGGCAATTATTTTTCCCAAGGGGCCAAATGAGATACATAAAATATTGTGGAGGGCCAAGACTAAAGGCTAAACTAAAGTATGCGTTGTATTAATTTAATTTCAAGATAAAAGTAAGAGTAAGACCAACCATTTAGACCCCAGGGCCCACTATTTATTCAGTATTTGAGCCACGGACCAGCATTTGATGACATTTTAGCCCCACAGACCCCAAAACTTTCTTCCAAGATTTCTTTTGTTTTGTCCACAATTACAGGCTGGATTTTGGAAACAAAACAAAAACGACCATTCTCTTACATTCTCTGATTGAATGTGTAGACATTGGGCTACGGTAATTCAGATGATGAATATTTTAACTCTTGAGTGTAAAAATGAAACCAAATGGACCCGTAAGGGTCCATTTGGTTTCATTTATACGCTCTCAAAGAGTTACATCTGGTTAACCAACTCTCCATATTTACTTGGAACTCTCTCAAGGACCACTGGTGGTGCCCGGGCCGGTCAGAGTCAGCCAAAGGGCCGCATTTGGCCCCCGGGCCGCATGATGCCCAGGTATGGTATATAGCATAGTGTCCTGAGGTAGCCTATGTGACACATTCTCATTTGTATGCAAACTATGCATCACCGTAATTTGCATAATTCAGGAGCGTGCGTGAACTGACTGCACTCCCATAGAGTGTGCTCTCTGCACATTATTTTACATACCTTTGGCATCCAGGGACATTCGTCTTTGGTGGACAGGATTTGTGTTGGTGGAAATCCGATTTGACTATTGGAGCATTTGTTGCTATATTTAGCTTTTTTTCCAGAACCCCCTAGCATCAGAATTAGTGAAAAACTCCTGGCGGAAAATCTAGTGCTTTTTTTCTGGTGAGTTAGGGTGAAATTGGTTGACTCAGACCAAACCAAGGTTTCATTTCACACTCTCAAGTGTTAATACTTGAACATCTGAATTGCTTGATTTTCAAGAATCCTCTACACATTTAGAAAATGTAGAATTGTTATTTTGACCAACATTTTGCCATTTATTTCTCCTAAATTAGTCAGAGGGAGGAAACTCAACATCAAATGGTGGTCCTCCGTAGCTAAAATGCAGAATAAATAGTGGGCCTTGGTACTGGTTGAAAACCACTGCTCTAGCGCATTCTAGTGCATTTTTCAAGTGCCGCTAGTACATTTTGGATTCTGGCAACACGTACCGGACGTCACTAATTCGGTCCTGACCATACTTGCATGCTGGATTGCTTTCGTTTACATTGCAGAAACCATCGTCACAGTACGTAGTAGTTTTTTAGGGATGGTTGCCTTTCGACCTGAGCCTGTGGCGTTGTTCTAAACACGTTGACTCACCAAAGCCGGCCAGGTCCCAGACACACAGCAGGAACCATCACAGTACAGATTTTATGGATTGTTGCCTTTCGATCTGTCTGGCTAAGCCTGTGATGTCTTGGTCTATATACGTTGGCTCACAAAAGCTGACCAGGTCTCAGACACACAGCTGGAAAAAAAAACGGGGGGAAAAGGATTTAAAAAAATAACATCTCAGGCACTGCTGCGCACTGCCTGTCCTAGAGACACGTGGGAAATCATCTAAAGATCGATGGAAAAAGTAAAAAACTAAGTTTGCCGTAACCTGGATACCTTTGCTTCATTCTCGCATTAACCCAGAGAAAAAATTTGCTTCTCAGTACAAAATCAGAAGCATCTCTTGAGCAACCACATTTATTTCTCATTTTAAGGTCACCTAAAGATCACCTATGCCTCTTTATGGCATGTGCAGTTGAAGTCTCACCATTGGCTGTTACAGCTGGATTTGAGAGATAAATGAGATAAAGCTGAAATCTTGCTAAGTATACGCATATAGCAAGATTTCAGTCAAATATGCAAATATGCATAAAAATATATTACTTTTTTTTGAGACACAATAGAGATGCGCAGTGACGTCACCGTCCCTGTTCCACTAGTGGATTCCCCATTCATTTTTCTCATAGACTTTTCAAAAATAATTTATATCAAGACGATTACGCCGCGGACAAAGCCAACTCGAGTCGTGACGAATCGTGATGACACACACAAACTTTTGGGACAATTATATATTATATGACGATATTGTGTTTGTTGTCATGATTTGTCACGACCCGAGTTGGCTTTGGCCGCGGCGCAATCGTGTTTTTATTAACCATTTTCGAAAAGTCTATGAGAAAAATGAATGAGGAATCCACTAGTGGAACAGGGCTGGTGACGTCACTGAAAAGTCTATGAGGAAAATGAATGAGGAATCCACTAGTGGAACAGGGCTGGTGACGTCACTGAAAAGTCTATGAGGAAAATGAATGAGGAATCCACTAGTGGAACAGGGCTGGTGACGTCACTGAAAAGTCTATGAGGAAAATGAATGAGGAATCCACTAGTGGAACAGGGCTGGTGACGTCACTGCGCATCTCTATATGCCCCAAAAACTGTAGCTGGCTTAGCCTCATTGTGTTAACAAGCTGTTGTTGGTTTTGATTGGCCATGCTATTATGACGGTTTAAGCGGGGCTAGAAGTCTGTTTGAACCAATCAGATTGTTTCCTGGAAACAACCTGTTGTGCAGTGAATATTCTTCATGTGTTTACTCCAGGGATGTTTATTTTTGCCCAGCCTTGTCCACAGCACATTTTATTTCCCCATAATCCATATCTGTAACTGCTGTGTTAATGCCTCTGGCAAATGATTCTTCCTTGAGGAATCAATCAAAGGTCTTATTTTACATTATAACATAAATAGCCTGGACCATTTGAATGCCAGTGCAGGCCCCTGGCCTTCCTGGGGGAACATTCACCAGCAGGGCCGGATGTAAGATTTCCCAATGGGGGGGGGGGGGGGCAGAAGACAGTGGTAAGTGGGCAGCTTCATCGGCGATTAAGCCGCCCCCATACCATTTTCAGTAGTGTTTCAAAATACTTTTAAATATAAGCACTGAAATATCTTGGGTTGTTTTGCATGCCATCATGTGTGGTGGGGCAGACTGGGCATATAGGGGGGCATTGCCCCCCCATGCCTATGCCTATACATCCGCCCCTATTCACCAGAATAATCAGATCTGTGAGCTCCTGACGCGCCGCAGCACCTTGTAGTTTGGCCATTTTTCACAACGAGATTAGAACAGTTTTAATATCTAGCTGGAATTCAATATATTATCTTGCCATGTCAAACTGATGTGTCAAGATTAGGGATTGGTTTATCGAGCATTTTATATTATTTTGTGGTGAGACAGGAGAAAAGAAATTCTGAACGGAAACTCTATCCTTGTAAAATGTTTGATGATTTAATCCTTTACAGTTTTGAGACCCACAAGATTTATATCTTGTAGAGGATATTAGGCAAGTACAAATCATGAAAACAAAACTTTCTAATGCTAATGAATGGCGGTGCTAATTTGTGTTGGGGAGGGGAGTTGTGTGGGGGTGGGGCAGCGTTTAGCCAATCACAGCACAGCATTCTCCAGCAGATTCGTAATAATCTATCTATCTATCTATCTATCTATCTATCTATCTATCTATCTATCTATCTATCTATCTATCTATGGTAAATGGTGCATTTATATAGCGCCTTTATCCAAGGTGCTTTACATAGATTGTGCATCACATTCACCACATTCACACACACATTCATACACTGATGGCAGTGGAAACCATGCAAGGTACCTACTAGCACATCAGGAGCAATTAGGGGTTAAGTGTCTTGCTCAAGGACACATCAACACTAACTCTGCGGGAGCCCGGGATCGAACCGGCAACCTTGTGGTTACCATCCGGTAACTCTACCTCTGGGCCACTGCCGCCCCACTATCTATCTATCTATCTATCTATCTATCTATCTATCTATCTATCTATCTATCTATCTATCTATCTATCTATCTATCTATCTATCTATCTATCTATCTATCTATCTATCTATCTATCTATCTATCTATCTATCTATCTATTAATTCTAATATCTCTCTATAGAGCTGCGCAGTGACGTCACCGCCCCTGTTCCGGAAGTCTTTTCCCAATTCATTTTTCTCATAGACTTTTCGAAAATAATTTATATCAAGACGATTACGCCGCGGACAAAGCCAACTCGAGTCGTGACGAATCATGATGACACACACAAACTTTTGGGACAATAAAATAATTTCTAAGATGAAAAACAAAACAAAAAGTCTTGTATCATGCCGTTTTCTACTTCTTCCCAATTATATATTATATGACGATATTGTGTTTGTTGTCATGATTTGTCACGACCCGAGTTGGCTTTGGCCGCGGTGTAATCGTCTTGATATAAATTATTTTCGAAAAGTCTATGAGAAAAATGAATGGGGAAAAGGGGCGGTGACGTCACTGCGCATCTCTAGTATTATTAATGAAACACCCCAAGACACACCCGACAGAAGTTTGCGGCTGGCATTAATGTCCTGCAAACAGGCCCCATAGTGTTATGCTGAAACTTTTCCTTAAAATGTCCTTACTTTCCTCTCTATTTATATACATAACACAAAACCCTTTTATTTTGATATAGAGCATATAGGCTACATGGTGTGTTTGGTATCATGGCATTTTCCATTTCCCCTTATGAAAGAAAACAGTACAAAAGCAGCAACACCACTTTGACCAATGTGTTGATGGAGTCTGGGGAGAAGAGGATGAAAGTGAAAATAACACAAAAGAGCATGCAGCCCTGAGATGAAACCAGGGGCGGATTGGCACATATTTTCCCACCGGGAAATGCACATTCTAGTGCATTTTGGAAGTGCCAGTAGTGCATTTTGGATCTTGTCCAGGCCACTAGGTGGCGCAGGCCACCGGGAAAACTCCCTGTACTCCAGATGGCCAATCCTCCCCTGGATGAAACCCATTCCTGTTGATTTGATTAGTGATACATCCGAGTGTTTTGGTGGCTCCAGTGTGGCCACTAAACGCACACACACGCACACGCACGCACACACACACACACGCACGCACGCACGCACACGCACACGCACACGCACACACGCACACGCACACACACACACAGGCACACACACTTCGACAATGTCGGAAAGACAAAAATAGGCTATATGTCTTTGCCGACTGGCTGCGACTTCACCCATTAGTTATACATCACTGGGCTTTCAGCTAATGATCCGTATGCAGTACAACATGCCTGACTGGCTTCTAGATATTTAAGACTGAATGTTGAAACATGCATAAAAATATCCTTCAGGAGACTTAAATTCTGTGCCGGGTTTGCTTGTAAATGACCAAATGGCAAAACATTGTTTTTGTTTTTTTTTTCCAATGGCAATAACCCTTTCAGTAAACCCCTATCAAAACTGCTATGGTCCAATCCAGGGCCGGAAGTAAAATTTCCCAATTGGGGGGCATAGGTGAAAATGGTATGGGGGTGGCTTCATGTGAGGCGATAAAGTCGCCTCACATACCATTTTCGGTTACAGGACTTTTATTAGGCAAGTAAAGCATCAATAACAACATCAGTTGCCATCATCAGTTGTTGAAGTTGCAACAGACACGCAGCATGCATAAAGCTAAATGATGAAATGCTGTTGGTTTAGTGGTGACACAGCTGTAGTTAGTTAGTAGCAGTAGCAGTGTTTCAAATCATTTTAATTATAAGCACTTTAATTTGAAATATCTTTGAAATGTGGGTTGTTTTGCATGCCATCATGCTTAGTGGGGCAGTCAGGGCATTTAGGGGGGCATTGCCCCCCCATACCCATGCCTAGATCCGCCCCTGGTCCAATCACAGCTATATGACTATGTTTTCGCTCTCTCTCTCTCTCTCTCTCTCTCTCTCTCTCTCTCTCCTCTCTCTCTCTCTCTCTCTCTCTCTCTCTCTCTCTCTCCTCTCTCTCTCTCTCTCTCTCTCTCTCTCTCTCTCTCTCTCGTAGCTCCTACCCACAGACCCTCCACCGAAGCCTCCTGAAGTCAACTCAGAGACGGTGGTATTCTGGGGCCTACGGCTATGGCAGGTCATCGGAATCTTCTCCATGTTCATTCTAGCAGTCAGTAAGTCACAAAACCCTTTTATGTATTTTATTTTAATAGCCGCAGACACCACCATGAGGATTTTCGTGATGAGTTCCTGAGTTCCAACACTCCTGTTCGATCACCTCAATCTGAGCCTCAAAACCAATTTGAATGCAATTATTAAGACACTTAGACCTAAAAACTACTTCTACAAATGACCCTCCAGCCCCTCCAGAAGCAAAGATTTGACGTTAAAAGCGTTTTATCGTGAAAATAAAAGTGATAATACCTGAAGCTTCTCCAAATCGTATTCTCCAAAAAATATCGGGATTTACTGTAGCTGTCTAGTTAATGCATGGCTTGGCAACAATGGCTGAGACCAGAGCCCATAGTGCAGGGGTTTTCAACCTTTTTCATACCAGGGACCACTATTTATTCAGAATTTGAGCCACAGGCCACCGTTTCATGACATCTTAGCCGCACAGACCCCAAAACTATAAACATTTATTTTGCTTTAATTTGTCCACAATTCCAGGCTGAATTTGGGAAACAAATCAGGCAAAACATAATGACTCAAAATGACCATTGATCTTCTACATTCTCCAGTTGGGCTAATTCAGATGATGAATATTTTAACTCTTGAGAGCGTAAACATGAAACCAAATGGACCCTTGTGGGTCCATTTGGTTTCATGTTTACACACTCAACCGTTACTGGCATAGAGTAACGGTTGCGACAAAGCGGTGAAAGGTCCTGAAAGATATGTAATGCCAGTCTTATACCCAAATCCCCAACCTTTCTGTTGTACGAACACGAGGCTGCTGTACAGTACAGTACCTCGTATAAAGTACAGTAGCCTTGCATCCAAGGCTGTAGCTACAAATGTCGGGAGTATTTGATTTTTGTGTCAAGGTAGATGTCATACTGGGTAATGTTTTCATTGAATCAAATCTTACCTTTGCTTTGATATATATTGTGGCAGGTGTATTTGTCACATAACCTGCTCACTCCTTGAAATCCCCCATGGAAAAAAAAAAACTTTACATGCGAACTTGGAACTCTTGAAAGTGGCACCTTTCATACAAGCCACTTTACAAGATAAATGCTATACAGGGGAGGATTATCCAACAGGCACGTTGGGCCCAGGCCCAGGGGCCCCTGAGCTAGGGGGGCCCGGGCCCCTGCATGGGCTTGAGTTCCCACATGATCACTAAGAGGCTAAAACTCAGGTCCCCATCCAAAAAAGGGGTAACAGGGTATAAAAGTGCAGGCAAACGCAGTCCTTTTCACTGTTATTTACAATGGGTTTATTCATTTTGTGTCAATAAAATAACAAAATTCTTAAACTATCATGATACAGTAAATTACTGCAAGTGTTTAACATTTTGTATTCATTTGGTTTAGTTATTTTCAGTGTTTATTGTTTTCAAGCAATCCCATGCTGTAAATCCTGCCGAAATGCCGATGTGCCGCGCCAGGAAAAAACAGGCTCCGCTGTAGGGGGGCCCTTTGGCTGGCGGTGGCCCAGGGGCCCATAAATTATAATTTCTTAATCCGTCTATGGCTGTGGATCTTATCTATATCTGTTTTGCATGTCATATACAGGGGTGTAGTGGAGGGGGGGGCGCGGGGGGGACGGAGTCCCCCCACTTGTCATCTAAAATATATTTTGGGCAAAAGTAGGCCTATGTTTTTTTCTTGTCATTTACTTTTATGGATACAATTAGACATTGTAAACAAAACTTTCTCAACATGCTATACTTAGTTCCCCCATTCTGTGTTTCCTAGAATTGGAGGGCTGAAAAAAATCATATTAGCACGGTGAAATACATCTTCATGACATCATCAAGATGTGTTTCACCATGTTAATGAGTTTCCTTTTTTCTGAGAGTGTACAAATGGAACCAAATGGACCCGCTAGGGTCCATTTGGTTCACATTTGTACACTCTCAGAAAAAAAATGAAAATGGGTGGAATTCCCCTTTAAGAGGCGTCCCCCCACTTCTAAAAGTGCCACTACAACACTGGTCATATATTATTCATATAAATGACAAAATTATATATGTTTCACAAAAACATAGGATCTTATATCTTTTTGGAATGTCACACTGTACTATATATCATTCTTAGAAATCACAAAATTATATATGTTATATATATGTTTCACTTTACAAATAAATACTATGGATGCCCCTTTCAAGAGTTGCATATAAAATATTCCCATAATTATGTGGATTTCAGCCCACAAAGCCTGTTCTAAATATGTTTTCTAGGGCTAGGAAAAAGGTAGAGATGTGGGTATACCGGTGTCTTGTTTTTGTGGAAAAGGCTTAAATTGCGTTGTAGTTCTGGAGACAATGGGTGCAATTCTCAATCGCTGTGGTGTAGCCAGGTATGGTGTAAGTCTTCTCATTGGCTGCATGACAGCAAATCAGGTCTGGGGCCTTGGGGTAGGCCGAAAGCCTATACCACCAGCCTTGGGCCTGAGCTTACCAAATAATTACCCAGAATAATTAAAACCTGCAAGTCAAAAAGTCCAGAAATCACCTGACCCCCCAATTAAAAATGTTATTGTACTCCCCGGCTTTGTTCATCATGAGTTGAAGCTCTTGATGACTGGTTTTAATTATTATGGATAATTATTTGCTAGGCCCAGACCCAGGCCTGGTGGTATAGGCTTTTGGGCCTACCTCAAGGCCCCAGACCAGATTCGCTGCCATGCAGCCAATGAGCACAGCCCCAAAGCTGATTTGCTGCCATGCAGCCAATGAGAGGACTTACACCATACCTGGCTACACCACAGCGATTGGGAATTGCACCCATTGTCTCTTCTCGAGACCCGTCTCAAGACAAATTCTTATTGTCCTGACCTTGGGTGCAATTCCAGATCGCTTGGTGTAGCCAGGTATGGTGTAAGTCCTCTCATTGGCTGCATGGCAGCAAATCAGGTTTGGGGCCGTGCTCATTGGTTGCATGGCAGCAAATCAGGTCTGGGCCCTTGAGGTAGGCCCGAAAGCCTATACCACCAGGCCTGGGCCTGGGCCTACCAAATAGTTATCCAGAATAATTAAAACCAGTCATCAAGAGCTTCAAATCATGATGAACAAAGCAGGGAGTGCAGTAACATTTTTAATTGGGGGGTCAGGTGATTTCTGAACCTTTTGACTTGCAGTTTTAATTATTCTGGGTAATTATTTGGTAAGCTCAGGCCCAGGGCTGGTGGTATAGGCTTTCGGCCTACCCAAGGCCCCAGACCTGATTCGCTGCCATGCAACCAATGAGCAGGGCCCCAAACCTGATTTGCTGCCATGCAGCCAATGAGAGGACTTACACCATACCTGGCTACACCACAGCGATTGGGAATTGCACCCCTTGTCTCTGTCTCGAGTCCGCTCTCAAGACAAATTCTTATTGTCCTGACCTTGTCTCTGTCTCTCCGCTCTGCACTTCATCTGTCTCGTGGTCTTGTCTTCGTCTCACCCTCAATTTGTCTTGTTCTGCAATGCAAAGGAAATGTGCAGGTCTCAGTCTCGACCCTTCTAGGTCTTGCTCTTGTTCTCAACGCCTGTACGTGCTAGTTTTGTCTTGATCTCGTCTTGACCAAGTCTGTGATTGTTTCGGTCTTGTTATGGTGTCCATGGTCTCCTAGGTGGTCTCCTAGGTCTTGGCCTTGTTTTGGTCTTGAATTAGGTTGTGTTGACTACAACAGTAAGCTTGTATTCAGAAAGAAAGTTTGAAAATCAATGACTTCTCAATAACCCACAGCAAATTACAGTAGGGTTGTGAAGAGGGCAGTACAATGGCCTCAAAACAGCATATCTCCATTTTGTGGGAAAATCTTAATGTGGATGTTGTGTATTTTTTGTAATAATATACACAAACCAAAAATCGGAGCACGGAGAAGAAGGAGTTTCAGGCAGCAGTGATGTTCCTCAGATGGGTTGCGTTTATTGCAGCAAACAGCAAAGTGTTACAGCAGGCAAAGTTGGCCTGGGCCGAGGCCCAGGCCAACACGTGTGTGTGACCACCGTGGTGACACAACGGACTGACTCTCACTCACAACATTTGACATGGCATTTATACAACACATGGATAAAAAGGCTTAAAATGTGATTCTGGCAGTGACCAGCAGGGATACTACACAGTATTACTTTAAGACAGGGGTTTTCAACAGGTGGTCCGGGGACCACCAGTGGTCTTTGAGAGGGTTCCAGGTGGTCCCCAGGCTGAATGATGGAAAGTTGGTTTACCAGATGTAACTCTTGAGAACGTAAAAATGAAACCAAATGGACCCTTGCGGGTCCATTTGGTTTAATTTTTACACTCTCAAGAGTTAAAATATTCATCATCTGAATTAGCACCACTTAATGTCTACACTGTTTTGTTTCCCAAATCCAGCCTGTAATTGTGGACGAAGCCAAAAGAATTCTTTAGTTTTAGGTCTTTGGGGTGAAAATGTAATCAAATGGTGGTCCGTGACTCAAATGACGAATAAATGGTGGTCCCTAGTGTCTAAAAAGGTTGAAAACCCCTGCTTTAAGAGGTCTGCTGTTATTGTGTTATTGTCAGGCGTATTGAACGGAGTGGAGGGCTGGATTGCTGTCACAGCCGAGTATGACTAATCCCAATTCCCACCGTTCAGGGGCGGATTGGCCATCTGGAGTACAGGGAGTTTTCCCGGTGGCCTGCGCCACCTAGTGGCCTGGACAGGGCAGTCCAGGGCGCCAGGCCCAGGCCAGGCAAACTAGTTTTTCTATCCTTGAAAAAAGAAAAGGTGTCCTACACCAGAGCCTTCAAGTAGGAGAGTTGCCATATTCCCGTTCACTCCTGTGCACCAGGGCGCTGCCTCACGCTGCTGGAGGCAGTGTTGCCAACTGCCAAGATCCAAAATGCACTAGTGGCACTTCCAAAATGCACTAGAATGTGCTAGATGCTCGCCTGGAACATACAGATCAAAATGACCATTAATCTTCTACATTCTCTAGTTGTGTAGACTAAGTTGGGCTAATTCACATGATGAATATTTTAACTCTTGAGGGCGTAAAAATGAAACCAAATGGACCCTTGCGGGTCCATTTGGTTTCATTTTTACGCTCTCAAAGAGTTACATCTGGTTAACCTGCTGCCCCCCCCCCCCCCCCCCCCCCCCCCCCCCCCCCAGTGTGGCCTGGCAAAGGCAAAATTGTCCCGGTGGGAAAATATGTGCCAATCCGCCCCTGCCACCGTTCATCATTGGCACCGATATAGAGTAGGTGAAATGGGAATTATATGCTCTGTTGCAATGTACGTTCTGCGTCCCACATCACAGCTGGCATGTTTTCGCCATCACGAACTTGCTACGACGACACAGAACAAGCCTTCATTTTATTAGCATTAGTGGCCATTTAGTGTTCTTTAACCAACAAATTGTCCAGGGATTAATTCATCATAGCCAGTTCCACTCATGTGCAGCAGGGCCGGATTTAGCCAGCCCTACTAGGGTGGGCTCGAACAATGGCAGGGTGGGCAATTTTCATATAAAGCAGTGGTTTTCAAACGTTTTGACACCAGGGCCCACTATTTATTCGGCATTTGAGCCACAGACCACCATTTGAGGACATTTTAGCCCCAAAACTAAAGATTTCTTTTGCTTTTATCCACCATAACAGGCTGGATTTGGGAAACAAAACAGTCAAACATACAGATCAAAATGACCATTAATCTTCTACATTCTCTAGTTGTGTCGACTTGGGCTAATTCAGATGATGAATATTTTAACTCTTGAGAGTGTAAACATGAAACCAAATGGACCTGCAACCTGTTTACGCTCTCAAAGAGTTACATCTTTGTTAACCAACTTTCCACCATTTTACCCTGGGGACCACCTGGACCTCTCTCAACCACTGGTGGTCCCCGGACCACTGATGAAAACCACTGATATTATACCTTTTATTGGGGGATGAAAGGTAAGGATGCACATTTGGATGGGCACTGCCCCCCCCCCCCTGCCCCCCGCTAGATCCGGCCCTGATGTGCAGACTGTAATTTATTTGTTTTGTTTCTCTTCCTGTCAGTTTTTCGAGACAAAAACATTCACCAGTACAAAGTCTAATGTCATTATGCTTCACTTTAGAACGAGTGCCAACATAAATCCATGGATATTTATAGGCAAAGTGCTTGTGTGTGTGTGTGTGTGTGTGTGTGTGCGTGTGCGTGTGCGCGCGCGTGTGCGTGTGCATGTGCGTGCGTGCACATGCGTGTGTGTGTGTGTGTGTGTGTGTGTGGCTCTCTCAGCATGGGGGGCACTTGATACGCTCTCAAGAGTTAAAATATATTTATTTTAAATTAGGCCCACGTAATTTTCATTACGCATCTACACAATTACAAGATGTAAAATATTTTTTTTCTTTTTGACCATTGTTTTGCAGTTTATCTATAAATTGTGGACAAAAAAAATGTGAAAATCCTTAGTTTTGTTATATGAAAATGGTTGAAAACCATTGCTATAAAATATAAACAACTAAATATGCCAAATAAGTACTTGTTTTTTCAAAACACTGGGATTTATTTACACGTTTTGGAACATACCACAGCCAATCGGTATAGACATGTGTGTCAATGGCAGTCAGTTAATTTTGCAACTAGCCTACTTTACAAGCATGAATGGAATGAAAAATTTACATTTGCATGAGTATGAAGTTACAATTGCATGATTTATAACCAGTCTTGCCAACTTGGCGCATTTGTCGCTATATTTAGCTCTTTTCCAGACCCTCCTATAGCGCCAAAATTAGTGAAACTCTTGAGATCGTAAAATGAAACCAAATGGACCCTTATGGGTCCATTTGGTTTCATTTTACACTCTCATGGTGGCCATGGTGGTACCACCTTGCCATGGTGGTACCACCTTACCATGGTGGTACCACCTTACCATGGTGGTACCACCTTACCATGGTGGTACCGCCTTACCATGGTGGTACCACCTTACCATGGTGGTACCACCTTACCATGGTGGTACCACCTTACCATGGTGGTACCACCACTGACAATCTCAAGTGCTTACCACTGTATGTGATAACAGAAGCCTACAGCAATTAAAGCCCAGTAGAAGTAGGCCATGCATGGCCTACTCGTGCCTGAGCGGAGCGAGCTAATACGTATGACATTACCTATAAAGGTCTCTTACTTACGTCACCATTACGTCATCATATCACCCAACCCGGCCAATCGGAGTGCTTCAAGGGATGACCGACCATGCATGCACCGCTGACCGCCGAACAATTCATTCAATTCAATTCAATTCATTGGCATGAGAAATCACACACACACACACACACACACACACACACACACAACACACACACACACACACACACACACACACACACACACACACACACACTGCTACTATATATGGGCGTAAGTTGTTGATCCGACGTGACGTCATGAAAGCAAGCTCAGCTTAAAACCGGCAGTCGTGCACCACAAGAGCAGAGTCAAGCTTTCATTGGACTGTAACCATAGTTTCAAGAGAAAGGGTACTGTCAGGGTTGACGTTACGTCAGCTCCCACGTCACCCCCTCCCACAATTACCTATACAAGTCACCAACAAGCAGTATCAGCTCTCTTGTGTATCAGCTCTCGACGGTGCCGGTTCAAAGCCTCTTGTCCAGTCCCCATTCATTGGTTTATTGTTCCGTGACCAATACACAGATGGCTAAACTTGACGTGGCAATCAGGGTCATTGCACTGTCATGCCTGGCGATTTGTGCATTGTACCTACTCTATGTGGCCGACAGCTTGGACCTGAAGGTCAGCTGGAAGTTGATGGAGACGGATGGCAAGAGGTTCTGGTATAAGCTGCACTACGGCGGCTCCTTGACCGTCGGGCTGGGGAAGGCGATCTTCGGGGTCATACTTGCCGCCCTGATGCTTTACCTGGGTATATAAGCCATGAGTATTTGCTAGCTCTGCCCACGCACAAGTAGGCCATAGCAGCACTCTGCCGAGTGCTGATCTGTGACGAGGAAATAATGTTTAAAAAAAGGAGTTTGCACACAAACTGACGTCATGAAAGCAAGCTCAGCTTAAAACCGGGCAGTCGTGCGCCGCAAGAGCAGAGTCAAGCTTTCATTGGACTGTAACCATAGTTTCAAGAGAAATTAAGTTCACACAAATGGCTAAATACTTTGACGTGGCAATGAAGGTCATTATACTGGGGTTTTGTGCAGTCTTGCTACTCCAGATGGCCCTTCCCCTTCTTCTCGAGAAGACCAACAACAAGTACCTGCAGGTCAGCTGGAAGCTGATGGGGAAGGATGGCAAGAAGGTGTGGGAGTACCTGGACCACTGCGGCACCTGGACCGTCGGACTGGGGGAGGTGATGGCCACGGTCATATGCTTCGTCTTCGCGGCAGGGCTGATGCTTTGCCTGGGTATATAAGATCTGAAAGGAAGGAACGATGGCCGCATTGCAGCTGTCGGGTGCAACACCTTTTTTGGACCATACAAAAGTGTTGCATTTCTCTGTGGAGTTTGCTGATGTTTTCCTCGTGTCCCCTAGGGTAGGCGGTCACCCCTCACAAAGACAGACTGCCTCCTCCTGGCCAGCCAGGGCACCTGATGGAGGTTGGAATGATGTGTCTCCTTACACGAACTATGTCCAACCAGGGAAACCCCCTGCCAGTCGAAAAAAGAAGACTCTTGCATTGAAGGAGGGATGACTCCCTCCCCAGGTTTGTGGAGGGAGAGTAGATTCTCAGGATCACATTGTGTAAAAAAATCTTTAAAAAAAAAGGGTCCATGGACTTGGCTGCCGCATGATGTCGTCTCTGAAAGTCAGATGACCTGATTGGAGAGGCTACTGCCCGTCAAAGACTCACCCACCCTTAGCAGAGATGTGTTTTTACAAAACCATCCAGGATGCCAAATGAGTAAGACATGAGTCTACTTTTAAAAACACCGTCTCTGAAGAAGCCATGCAGACTAACTAGACCCTTCTGGGTTCCTATAGACCGTAGTAACTGTTCTAATGCCTGGCTTCACCTACAGTCAAGACTCCCTTTTAGAGCAGCGGTGGATCTCAACCCCCAGGAAGACTTTCTACTTTCTAAACGCAAGTCTCCCAGGTCAGGTTAGGTTGTGGCCTCCTGGTGGCACTATAATGCGCCGGCGGGAAAAAAGATACAATTTCTTCTCATGCTTTTGATGGTAATTACTTGCGTAAGCGGGGCAGGTCCAAGTCAAGCGATCAGTCCGCGGTCGGGTTTTCCGATCGGGTTTGGAGACTTGAGTAAGAGACCTTTATAACTAAAGCCATGAGTATTTGCTAGCTCTGCCCAGGCACAAGCAGGCCATGGCAGCACTCTGCCGAGTGCTGATCTGTGACGAGGAAATAATGTTTAAAAAAAGGAGTTTGCACACACGGACGGAATGCAAAACGTACTTCACCAAGTTTAGGGCTTGGTGGAGACAGAAAAAATAGAAATAGCCAAAATACATGACGTTCCTCACATTTATATGCAAATTAAATCCTGCCCATAATTCCACTTTCACTACAACTCTGAACTCCTGTCTGCATGGGGAGGGAATCTAAAAATATTAAGGGAAAAGGCTATATATATATATATCCATCCGTGCACAGTCAAAATATGTTGGAAGTACGGCACACTAACTAACTAACTATATAAAGCAAACTATATAAAGCAAATACAAAAACATGGAAATTAATTTCATAATATACTGTATATAAAAACAAAAATAGACACCTCATTGGCTGCTTCAGAGTGATGTATCCTCCAATG
>CM076976.1:52101496-52165310 GCA_039105355.1 Benthosema pterotum | reverse complement strand
TTGAATGTTTTAATATAGTAAGAATAATAGTTATTTTCTGTATTTACCCATTATGAAGATGGTGCTGATTGCATTTCAATTTTTAATCTGTGGTGAATTCTCAAATTTTGCCAAACCCGAGAGTTTAGGGCGGGTAGGGCCTAAAATCTATTCCATTTAGTAGGGCGGGTAGGGCCTAGGGCCTGAACTGTTAGGGCCGGGCCTTCATTTTCAGGCCCGTTGAGATCTTTACAGGGCTACTATTAGTATCTCGTATTTGGCATTTTCAAGGATTTTTGTGGAATTACAAAAACTGGAAAAAACTATATAACAAACTATATAACTATATAAACTATAGTACATGGTCTTGGATAACATACTATAGTATGTCGTTTTTCATGGTTTTGGACCATGGCGGCAGTGGATCAGCGGTAGAGTCACGGTAGAGTCGGTTCGATCCCGGGCTCTTGCAGAGTTACTGTCGAAGTGTCCTTGAGCAAGACACTGAACCCTTAACTGCTCCTGATGTGCTAATAGGTACCTTGCATGGTTTCCACTGCCATCAGTGGATGAATGTGTGTGTGAATGGGTGTAAAGCGCCTTGGATAAAGGCGCTGTATAAATGTACCATTTACCATTTTCAAGACATGTCGAAATCAAGGAAAAATGACATACTATAGTATGCTATTTATTTATTTTTAAATGACAAAAACTGGGAAAAACAATAGGCTATAGTACATGGTCTTGGAGAACATACTATAGTAGGCTGTTTTTCGTTGCTTTGAGAATTAAAAAAAAAAAATAATCAAAAACTGGGAAAAAAAACAATAGGCTATAGTACATGGTCTTGGATAACATTCTATAGCATGCTGTTTTTCATAATTTTGGAGGATTTCCAGGAAAAAACGGCATACGTTTATATTGTTCCTAAAAGTAAACAATAGTTGATTGGGGTTTGAACTCACAACCTTCTGCACCACTATCACTGAGCTACTCAGCACATGCCACAGCTCTTCATTTGCCTTTGACTAACAGCATTTATGAAAAACAAATTGCATCTATTGTTGTGCTCTTTTTTATGTGCTCTTTTATGCTGTATTTTTATGATTTTTGAGGATTTCGGGAAAAATCGAGGAAAAAGAAACATACTAGTGTAGTCAGTCAGTCAGTCTATTGCAGGGGTCAGGAACCTTTTTGGCTGAGAAATGAAATTCTGTGAGAGCCATACACTGCCTGAAATACAAGTAAATTTGTGCATTTCATGTCATTTCAACACTTTAATTTCAACACACTGCAGTAGGATAGCCCTCGTCCTTTTTTTTAGTTAATGCAATTAGTTTAGTAGTAGTACGGAACTTCTTGCACATGCGCACATCGGCCGCTATTTCTGACAGCAGAGCAAAATACGTCAGTATCTGAGTCTGCTTCTTGTCTTGTCTGTGTGATAGATAGATAAATAGATTGGATAACACAATAAGTGTATGTTTGCCACTTTCCCACTGAATACACTGCGAACCGGCTTTGACCGCCAGTGACCAGCAAGCAAGTCTATAATGACACTTTTTTAATTGAATTATATTATCTATAATTTTTAATTAAAGATTTGTCTGTGAGCCAGATGCAGCCATCAAAAGAGCCACATCTGGCTGCCGAGCCATATTCCCTATCCCTGGTCTATTGCTATTCCGATTTACTTTAATTATACTGTTACATATTATTTATACCGTCTTCCTACAACGTATAAACCGTTGTTCTGACATTTCTTCTTCTCAGGCCTCATACATACATGATCCTCAAACTATCTGTGTTCTGCCTGTGTTTGATGGCACACGGCCTCAAAGCTTTTCCAATGCAAGTCACAACACGGAGGGAGGGCCGTGCAACACGAACACAGAACAAAACATTTGTTCTTCATGTGTGTTAAGGCCTCTATTGCAGTGGTTTTCAACCTTTTTGATACCAGGGCCCACTATTTATTCAGCATTTGAGCCACGTACAGACCACCATCTGAGGACATTTTAGCCCCTCAGACCCCAAAACAGAACCCTAAAGGTTTATTTTTGTTTTTGTCCACAATAGGCTACCAGGCTGAATTTTGGAAACAAAACAGGCAAACATAGATAAAAAATGACCAATAATCTTCTACATTCAGATGAATATTGAATGAATGAATATTTTAACTCTTGAGAGTGTAGAAATGAAACCAAATGGACCCGCAAGGCGCAAGGGTCCATTTGGTTTCATTTTTACGCTCTCCAAGAGTTACACATCTGGTTATCCAAATTTGCATCCTTTAGCCTGGGGACCACCCTGAACCCTCTCAAGGACCACTGGGTTGAAAACCACTGCTCTATTGCCTTATATGCCTGCATCTTTTTTCATTGTCTAATTCTCCTGTTTTTCTCTCTTTCTGTCTCCATGTCACCTGCCATCGCATCGTGTGTGATCCTCCCAACCCTCTCTACTGTCCTCTTTACTTTACTTTTCTCATTAAAAAACTCCATCTGGATCCATCCTTCCATCCATCCTTTCTCTTCAGCCTGCACCCCAGACAGCGCCGCTGCAGTGCAGACCGTCTCAGAACAGGTCCAACAGCAGCAAGCTCACAACGCTCCAAACTCCAGCCAGCAGCTCCCCATAGTTAGGGAGGAGGAGGAGCAGCTCGGCCCCCTTACTCTGCCCCAGTCTGGATGACCTCCTACAGGGGCGGATTGGCCATCTGGAGTACAGGGAGTTTTCCCGGTGGCCTGCGTCACCTAGTGGCCTGGACAAGATCCAAAATGCACTAGTGGCACTTCCAAAATGCACTAGAATGCGCTAGATGCTCGCCTGGAACATACAGATCAAAATGACCATTAATCTTCTACATTCTCTAGTTGTGTAGACTAAGTTGGGCTAATTCACATGATGAATATTTTTAACTCTTGAGGGCGTAAAAATGAAACCAAATGGACCCGCAAGGGTCCATTTGGTTTCATTTTTACGCACTCAAAGAGTTACATCTGGTTAACCAGCTGCCACCCCCCAGGGTGGCCTGGCAAAGGCAAAATTGTCCCGGTGGGAAAATATGTGCCAATCCGCCCCTGCACTCCTATATCTAATTCACACCTTGTCTGTCTGCCGTTTTCGGGACATGACTCTTCTTTTTCCCTCCTGATCTCAGCAGCAGCATATAGTCTGCTCTGGCACATCGTTGGCGGAGCAGCGACAGCAGTGCGTTGCGTTTAGAGAATGCAGTCAGTGATGACAGGCGTCATGGATATTATAGAAGCACACTCATGCCTTGTAAGCCTGGTGGTGGCTCTTCTCTGTTAATGCTGCAAAGTAGTAGATAGGTCAATTCTTGTAATAATAGGTGCCATAATGAGCATAATAACAATCTGCATTTTTGTCCCCCAGCAAATTGGCACTTTTTTCTGCGTGCAAAAGTCAGACATCGACCTTTTTGTGAAAAAGCCAGCCATGTTTAGGACCTCACAGGTGATTCAATGTCTGATTCGGTCAGATGAAACCCATGAATAGCTAATTTGAGCTAAATGTAAACAAAAGCCTGTTGACCTACCAACAGATTGTAACCTACACAATAGGCTACCAGGCTGAATTTTGGAAACAAAACAGGCAAACATAGATAAAAAAATGACCATTAATCTTCTACATTCTCTAGTTGTGTAGACTTGGGCTGATTCAGATGGTGAATATTTTAACTCTTGGAGAGCGTAAAAATGAAACCAAATGGACCCTTGCGGGTCCATTTGGTTTCATTTTTACGCTCTCCAAGAGTTACATTTGGTTATCCAACTTTCCATCATTTAGCCCGGGGACCACCTGGCTGGAACCCTCTCAAGGACCACTGGTGGTCATAATACCAACAGATTCCAACCAGCACCCCGGAACAACGTCACCTCCGAAAAAAAAAAAAAAAAAAAAAAAAAAAAAAAAAAAACTAGCCAAGTCACAACTTGACTTTGGCAAGTAAAATTCTGACTTTTCACGAAAAGTCAACGTTTGACTTTTGCATGTGAAACACTGTTGCATAGGCCTAACGCCAATAGTCGCAAGGTCAACGTAATGTTGTGAAACTGTTCTGCATGTGCAGGAGTAACAGTATACAGCTGTAATTCACAAGTAGAGTTAAAAGGTACACGAAGAGTTGTATGACTTATTGTAAAGGAATAGGCTATCTGCAAAGTTAGCGTTTTTTAGAGCAACAGAACTGCAGCATCTTTTTAATCTCTTTGACAGGTTCATTGCTTAATTTCACCACTTTTCTTTCACAAGTTGTTGTTCAAACACACACAAACGCACACACACACACACACACACATACGCACGCACGCACGCACGCGCACGCACACACACACACAACACACACACACACACACAACACAACACACACACACACACACACACACACACACACACACACACCACACACACACACACACACACACACACACACACACACACAACACACACACACACAGTGCAGCTCAAGCACAAGTGGTTCATAATTTATGAATGAGATATATAAACAAATAAGTAATATATAGGTTGCTTACCATATACAGTAGCTAGATGGTAATGAATTATTTCTCTGATGTCTTGTTGTCTTTTTTTTTCCTATTTCACTACCTTGCTTGTTCCCTTTCTGTGAAATCTGTCATTAGCATATTAAAAAATAATAACAACTCTGTTCTGGAAACACTTTTAACTGTCAAGATGTCTTGTTGTTGTTCTGTGTTTCTTCACACTATATTCTTATATCTGCTCTGTCGTGTCTCACAAATATGTGAAATTTCACCCGACCGTCTCATCAACAGCTTGTGATATCCAATATTAGCCTCATTATGGACAAAAAAAGAAAGAATGTAATGCCTACGGCTACAGGAGACACCGCAGAGTGGCAAAACAAAGTGGCAAACCGAAAAATGGCAAACCAAATGGACCCTTCCAGGTCCATTTGGTTTCATGTTTACCCTCATGAAATGACTTATGCCTGGTCTGTAGGTATAAAATGTCATCAAATGCTGGTTTGTGGCACAAATTCTGAATAGTGGGCCCTAGGACAGGGGTTTTCAACCAGTGGTCCGGGGACCACCAGTGGTCCCTGAGAGGGTTCCAGGTGGTCCCCAGGCTAAATGATGTACCAAAAGTACCAAAAGTAAAGATTTCTTTTATTTATTTATTTTTTCAAACAAAAAAGCGTGGACTTCTTAATTAAGTGGTGCCAATCCAGATGATGGATATTTTAACTCTCTCTGGTATAACCAACTGGGGACCACCTGGAACCCTCTCAAGGGTCCCTCTCCAACACTAGTGCATACAGTGTTGTTTTGCTGAGAATCTATCAACTAATAGATCAAAATGGAGGTTACACCAGCCGGATGTACAGCCGACGGTGTCTGTGTGACTTTCTGAATGTCACACTCATTTCTTCGCGCTGCTGGAGCTCACACAGAATTGCATTTTCAATTATGTGATAGTGCGCTATACAGAGAGCAATAAGCAGCCTTTCCCCCATTTCATGAACCATATCGGTTGCGGATACTATGGCACATAAAATGGGAAAATGTTGGAAGGAAAAATCTTTTGACTCTCCTTCCCATCCCGCGCGCGTACACACACACACACGCGTACACACACACACGCGTACACACACACACACACACGCGTACACACACACACGCGTACACACACACACGCGTACACACACACACACACACACACACAACACACACACCACACACACACACACACACACACACACACACACGCACACACGCACACACATGCAAGTGTGCGAGTGAGGAGCACACACTAGTTTTGTCTTTCAAATGAAATGCATATATCAACTCATTTAGGAGGATGTGATCATATTATTATGCTCATAACTTTTATCTCGAGGACATTTTATCAGATCTGGGAACTAAATTGTTACTAAGAAATATCTTCACCAAATTCTAATGGTGTCTAAGTAATAACATGTACTAAAATATTGAAATTCAACTCCTGTGGGAAACCTCATGAAAACAGGTCAAAGTCGTGGTGCTAGGTCATGCTAGTCATGAAACCAAATGGACCCTTACGGGTCTATTTGGTTTCATCTTACGCTCTAAGGATTAAATTATATTTAAACATCTGAATTACATAATTTTCAAGAAACTACACATTTAGAAGTATTGCTATTTGACCAACATTTGCCAGTTATTTCTCCTAAATTAGTCTCAGAGGCTACACTCAACATCAAATGGTCCGTGGCTAAAATGCAGAATAAATAGTGGGCCCTGCTCCTGGTATGAAAATGGTTGAAAACCACTGTCTAGCACATTCTAGTACATTTTGGAAGTGCCACTAGTGCATTTTGGATTTTGGCAGTTGGCAACTGCTAAATTTGCTGATTTTTGCCACAAAACTATTTTAGATTTGAATGAAGGTTACCACATATAGCTTCTGTACCAAAGCACACACTTTGTTAAAGTTACATTTTGCAGCTCACAAGTAGAAGAGCCACGCGGTGCAATTGAAGGATTATTTCACCGCATAGTTCTTATCTCCCGATGGCCTGGCTGCTAGGGTTGCCACACATGTGTCTGACAAAAATCCTGGACATTTTGACCATCCAATCGGCAGACGATTATCAGCCTTTTGGTCGGAAGCAACGCAGCTCTTTACACCTCTCCACACCTTCTACTACTACTCTCTCCCCCTCTCTTCTCACCATTCTGAAAGCCCGCCACGCTAGTGCCAGCCACTGACTGAGTCGTGCAACAATCCAAAACAACTGCTACGGCATGAATGTTCATAGGCACGCTACGATTTAATAGGCCTATCATATTGATCTGGGACTGTGATGCAAGTCAGGTTAGTTGCGGTCCCTAGGCCATATATAAAAATCTGGGACATTCAGTGTCCAGGATTTATTTTATTTTTCTCCCCGGGACAGACCATGAAAATCCGGGACAATCAGGAAAATCCGGGACGTGTGGCAACACTATTGGCTGCTGGTCTCAATATGGAGCGTTGCTGCTGCCGCTCCAATGAAGTGTCTCTGTCGAGCTCTCAAAGATGTCACTCCTCAGAAACACATATTTCCCACACATGTCAGCGTCGTCACCGGCGGGGTAGGGAGGGTCGCGTGTCACACGGAGGTCACGGTGTGATGACTCCCAGATGACAGAGGTTGTAAAAGAGGGTTTAGGGTTTAGGGGGTTTTGCTTTGGTCTCACTGCTTCCCTCGCCTCGCCTGGGGAGCCAGACGCCGATGATGAAAAACTAGGAAGCGGAACCAGGCCTATGCACTCAATCATGTAAAGCCCCGCTGAAATTAACCACTTTGAATATCTGCCATCCCTTTTTTGAGGGTGCTGTGTCATAGGTAACAAGTATTTTTTCTCCAGAATATCACACCTATTGGAAAACATATATAAGCTGATATAGCTTGAGTGAGCCCATCACGTCATGAACGTATAAATTCACAGTTTTTTTGCTACATGTATACGACCGTACGATGATGTTTAAAACGGGACCTAAGTGGTTAATCAGGAACACGTTGTGTTTTTGCGGTTCGTACATGTTGAACTCACTTCCTGCTGGGTGTGAATACAAAGTACATTGGGGTGGATATGTCACACAGCATATCCGCAGATGTCGAGTCAGGCTCACTTTCATTCCAAGTAATTGCGCGTATATCATTTTTATGCACCGCCCGTCCCTCTCAAAGTAATCTCCCCCAGATGAGATGCAGTTGTCCCCCTAATGTCCCTGCATGCATCCCGCTTTTGTAAGCTTCAAGCTTTCACACGTTGCAGCAGATATAAGCTAGTCGGAATGTCGTAGAATCTCTGTGCTTTCAGCGTAGAGTTTTGGGGTCAGAAAAACATCACACAGGGTCAGATTGGGTGAATAAAATAGCATAGTATCGTAGAAATATGATTGGGACAGCGAGTGGTGTGTGATCAAATAGTTGTTTCCCAAAACGTATGGGAGTTTGCACTTAATAGACCTTTCAATAAGCCCCTACCCCCCCGAACTACTATACAGTCCAATCACCCTAAGCATAAGATACGATAGAAGATAGGAGCAACATTTAAAAAAAATAAAAGTGGCACACATATTTTCCAACTGCATACAGCAGGTATTGTTGAGGGATTTGCAAAGGTCTGAAGATTTTGAAGGTCTGGTTCCAAAAATGCACCAGTATTGAAATTGTAAAGTGTTGAGGTCTTGGCTCTGTTGCCAACTTGGCGTATTCGCCACTACATTTAGCTTTTTTTTTCCAGACCCCCCTAGGGCCAAAGTTTTCCTGGCAGAAAATCTAGTGCTTTTTTGCTGGTGAGTTGGGGCAAAATTTACAGGCACCAGAGATAAAACCCTCACTTTTCACCATTTTTCCTCCTCCTTCCTTCCTTCCTCGAAAGGACCATTGGTAACCAAATGGACCCCTTATAGATGTGTAACTCTGGAGATCGTAAAATTAAACCAAATTTTATGCTCTCAAGAGGTTAAATTATATTTAACAAAAATTATATATGTTGTTTAAATTATATTTAAACAACTGAATTACCTAATTTTCAATAATCTACACATTTAGAAAATGTAGAATATAATTGCCGTTTTGAGCAACGTTTCACCAGTTTCTTCCTGTCGTCTGGTTGCAGCTGTGAAGCCCGAGGAGAAGGTGGAGGTGGAGACGGTCTCTGAGGAGGTGGAGGAGAAGGAGAAGAAGAAGAAATCCAAGAAGAAAAAGAAAGAGGAAGCTGAAGAAGAGGAAGCGCCGCCGGAGGAACCGGAAGAGGAGGAGCCCAAGAAGAAAAAAGGAGGCAAGAAAAAGTGAACTCTAGCAGCCACAAAATGAACAACTCATACATGGGTCTCGGCCGCGTGACTTTTTTTTGTTGTGGTCGCCGTGGATATATATATACTATATCTATGGTGGTCTTGAGGACGGCGCAGGGACTGCAGCGCACACAACCACTGCTGGGGAGACCTGACTGGTCACTGGAACGATAGCCCCGCCCCCCTTGCGGTTCATTTCAATACAATTTGCTCAGTGGCGTTTTGAAGCACCCGGAAGACCGCCGGAAGTAGCGTCTACTTCCGCATTTGGGCCAAATCAAGGCTAATCTCAGAAGGCTAGGAAGGGAAGTGGGCGGAGTCTCCTACGGTGGCGTCCCCATTAATCCATGGAAGGAAATGGACATGCGCGGTACAGTTTGCCAGCGTCAAACTTCTTGCACTGGGCATGTTCTGTTTCCTTCCATGGATCAATGTGGACGCCACCGTAGGAGACTCCCGCCCACTTCCCTTCCTAGCCTTCTTAGATTAGCCTTGATTTAGGCACCAAATTTTGATGCTTAAATGCAGAAGTGTTTCCTCCATGAACGCGCACATGTACGGGCGTCCAATGTTAATCTTCAGGGGCACAGGGCTTCCTAGTCATGAATCCAGGGGCTGCCTGCAGTTCACACTACAACCACTAGGCCACAACCGAGCTCTTCAACACTGGAGAGGCTCTGTGGGGATGTTGGGCCATGACTCTACAGTGGTGTCACCATGACTCTACAGTGGTGTCACCATGACTCTACAGTGGGGATGTTAGGCCATGACTCTACAGTGGTGTCACCTCGCTACGCATCAATGGACATTTCAGATTTTGCACGTGCTATTTTTCAGGGGTTTTTTTTTTCAATGAAGTATTTTTGTATGTGTGTATTGTATAAAAAAATAATAAGAAAAAAAAAAACACATGTTCAGCTAAAATGCACGAAAACTTTCTGAACACAAACAGTTGGGCTCAGTCATTCTTGACTGAGCCCAAAAAACATCAGTCCAGCACATAAGAAAATGCACGGTAATAAAACATTTATTGTCTCCTTTACAGTATACCGATGGACTTTAGGTACCACAAGAACACATCTTCATTTTGTTTTTGTTCCAAGTTTACATTTACATCAACTTGCCTAAATCAAAATGGCATGAAAACAACAAGGTACGCTTGACTTGTCTTGGCAAATCGTCTCTCTGCGCATAACCATGCGAAAGACCACTTGCTATTCCTCTGAGTACATTTCAATATGAGATAAATAAAGAAAATGAATATGTTATACTTCTATGAGAGGTATTTGTATAAAAAAAAATCAAACAAAAAACAAAAACAATACAACATTAGCTCTATTAAGATTGGCCTTATTTTACCGGTACACAAAGTTCCAAAACACAATCAATTTACATGATACAATCAGAACAAAATACTGCTATTGGTCCAGGTTACTGGTATTAAAGTGCTCAAATATTAATGTCCACATGTTTTATGAGGGAATGACACTTAAAGATAAAGATTTATATTCTGAAGTTGTCTGCTCTCACAGCAAGAGAAAGATATGTGTTGCCTATATAATCCTAAATAACAAGATTCCTTACACAGTGCGAAGGAGTGACAACTTAATTGCCACATAGGAGAGTGATACACCTAGCTATGTTTTGATCAACATCAACAAGCAACGTCAATTATCAATGTTGACTTTTCACTTTTCTATAGAAAATGATCAACTCCTGGTTGTTCAGAAAAGTCAGATCTTTAGCGCCATCTACTGGTCAACATTTCAGAATCCTCCAATCACAGCCCTCCTTGGCATCACCTGATCCTTTCTTCTAGACACCCACAGATAAACTTTTCTGAAACCATGGCTGCTGCTGCTTCACTGTGGTGGACAAAAAAAAACAAAACAAGGATTTTGTAACTTTTATTTCGCTAATTGAAGATTTTTAATTTGGGTGGCAGGTGAAAATGATTCAATGCAAACTAAGGCTTCTTTTTTTTGAGAGTGTACAAATGGAACCAACCGTCCATTTGGTTCACATTTGTACACTCAGGAAAAAATGAAAATGGGTGGAATTCCACTTTTAATGGGAGGTGTTGCCTGTTGCCATGTGTCTCATCATGTTGCCTGTTGATGTTGACATTGTTAGTTGTATCAGGGCCTTAAAGTCTATAGCCTTGAGCGTACTCATAGTATAATGGAACACATTTGTCAGTTTGTAGATCTTTTTAGCAAACAAGAACCTTTTCCGAGCATTGTGTCATCAAACAAGACAAAAGATTAAAGCACATTATACTTATATGGATTTGTTGATCTTTACTTGCACCATGTGTCAAAGTATTATTTCTATCTTGCTAGTGTTTTAGACATCGACGATGGACAGTAGATGTAAGGAAGGGCTATTCTATTCTATACATAATACATTTGTAATTGGGGCTAAAAGAGAAGTGCTTCAGCTGTATTCTACCCGGTCCAGTTTATTATAATAACAGAAGGAGGGATATTTGTCATTATAGAGTGTGAATTAGGCAACGCGTGAGATTCCAATGAATTATTAGCAACATGAAACATTTTTATGGCTTCCAGCCACCTGCAATTAAGCGTTTCACTCCAGTTGTTTCAATCACATCCCCCAAAGTCCAAGACAAGTCCCCATGGGAATGTTCTAGTCGAGTCCAAAGTCTGAAAATGCCCAAACACACTCCCCGGAATTTAACAAAAAAAAAAAAAAAAAAAACAACCCGGGAGTTAAGTGTGGCAGGCAGCTGTGCCAGACATAAATGACTGGGACATCATTTTGGCAGATGTGTGATCTAGTAGGAAATAAATGGTTGGTAATTTGAACTTGACTTGGTAGCTCCGAAATTATAGCTTCATTGTGAGGAACGCCGTAATTGCTGAAAATTAGTTGTCTGCAACATTTTGGTGACCTCTTGTTCGAGACACTTTTGAGTCTAAGTTCGATTTCCAATTTCCGTTTATGTCAGAGTCAGTCAATCAGTCAGTCATTTTCCCCTCCATGGAGGCCATGCAAGCATAACAGACATTTTACATTTATTTTTGAAACCTTTAGACCGTTGTGTCATTAATCGTAATAGGTAAATATAAGCACTGCAAAAAATACTGTGCATTTCATTCTTTGGTATTAAAAGGAATGTGCTCTAATCTGTAAACCATGAAATCAATACAATAACCAGTCAATAACAGCTTTCTGAAATAATAGATATAAAATGCACATGACACAAACATTTCTTCGAGAGAGCGAGAATCTGAACGGCGCTGCACTAACCATGCAAGTTGCATGAAGGAATAAATTAAACAAAATCTTTTTTTTTTGTGGAATAAACGGAACTGTAAACTGCAACTGCAATTAATAATAACACAAAAACAATTACTCTAACTTAACTTCATCAAGGTGTATTTTCACAGAGTAGATATTCAGTTCTTTTAGCGAAGCCCCCCTCCCTCCCTCCCCAGCCCACTGAGCATGTTTTAGTCTAACGGACGTCTAATACACAGGCCAAACGGCCATCTAAAAGTTGATATACAGTAGGTATACCTGTATAGTTGATGGAGGTCTATGCTTTGATTAGTTTCAACCTCCATATATCCCATTTGGACCTGAGAATTGATTCTACAAATGTCTTCTGTTTATGGGAGAACACATCTGTCACTTTGGCCAGTAAGTGCGCCATGTTTTCACAATGTTTCAAAAAGTTTGGCGCGCGGGTCGCCTTTTTTTCAAAACCCGCCTCGCTCGTTTTTCATCATTTTGAGGATTTTTGAGGATTTTCGAAAAATGTCGAAATTTTGAAAAAAAAAAAAAAAAAAAACGTAAGGCTATAGCCTTACGTTTTTTCATTGTTTTGAGGATTTTCGAAAAATGACAAAAAATGACAAAACTGGCAAAAATTGGGAGTCCTAGGTCTTCTCTTCATGGGGTTCCTGGCTTGTCTTTTCAAGCTAATTGCTGACAATTTGGACATGCTTGACATGGAAAATGTTTGCTAACCACTGGTCTAATAGAGCAGTGGTTTTCAAGAGTTAAAAATGTTCACTATCTGAATTAGCCCAAGTCTAAACAACTAGAGAATGTAGGTCATTTTGGTCATTTTGGTCTGTATGTTTGACCGTTTGGTTTCCCAAATCCAGGACGAAATTGTGGACAAAATAAATATTTACTGTAGTTTTGCATCTGTGGGGCTAAAATGTCATCAAATGGTGGTCCGTGGCTCAAATTCTGAATAAATAGTGGGCCCTGCTATGAAACTGGTCTAATAAACAACTAACTGCTCAGTGGGGTATTAAACTTAGGGACAATGCTTCAATACATGTTTTGTTCATCTCCCTTATCTGTTAATCATCAGGAATCTATCATACAGTACAGAATATCTGCTATAATAATCTGTCGCTAAAAACAATTAAAAAAACAAACAAAACAAAAAGAAAAAACACTTTCAGTACCTGTACATAATACATCATTCTCCATATAAACATGAACACGTTTAGCTCACAACTAGAATGGATTTATCATTTTTGTAAACATTGTGACTTCTATTCATCATGTATACATGTACATCATATTATATATATATATATATATATATATATATATTATATATATATATATATATATATATATATATATATATATATTATATATATATATATATATATATATATTACTATATATATATATATATATATATATATATATATATACTGTATATATATATATATATATATATATATATATACAAAAAAAACAAAAAAGCAGCAGAACACTGGACCATATGTAAAATACTTTGTGTGCTAATCTTAATTCTTATTCATAATTTATATACAAAGTCTCGCTTGGATCCGTTGTGGAATTAGAGGATGTCTTGGAATCCTCTTCAGTGACATCCCATTGGACGATAATCTGCTTTATTTTATGTTTTATTTATTTATTTATTTTTTGGAGTGCTTTGCCTCGAAAAGACGAGGTGATACCATATGGGATGTCGCAACTGTACCCCTATAGGTAAATAAGTTATTATAATACATAATACTGATGGTTTAGCCACCCATTTTCAACATCCATTAGTATACCCTAGAGGTGCTGGGTGGACATGATGAAAAAGTTCCCCCATTCTGTGTTCCCAAGAAATGGAGGTCTGAAGAAGATCCCTGTCTAATAAGATAAACATCGCTTAAAGAATTATACTTTCCCTATATAACTAAATTAAACAAATAAAAACACCAATGGCATCTTATTTCTTTCATAAATAGAGAATATTTCACTCAACAGGAACTGCTCCTGGCGCAGGATGATGACATCACGTGTGGTCTAGCTCTATACAATATATGGATGAACATGCTCTGTGACATCATCATCCTGCGACAGGAGCACCTCCTATAGAGTGAAAGATTCTCTATTTATGAAAGAAATAAAGTATTGAAGGTGTTTTTATCTGCATGTTTTAGTTATAGAAGGCAAGTATAGTGTTTTTAAGGCACATTTGTCTTATTAGGCAGGGATCCTTTTAAGAAAACCACTAACATGGTGAAACATCTTGATGACATCATCAAGATGTATTTTCACCATGTTAATGGATTTCTTTAGACACTTTAGACACCAAATGAACCCGTACGCTCTCAGAAAAAATGTTGAAAATGGGTGGAATTGCCCTTTAAGCCACTGAACACTAATTCATCTAAAAAAAACAACAACAACAGAAAATCGAATCATGAACAATCATGAAATCCATTACCACTGAAACGGACTGAAAATAGAGATGTTCTCTGAACGGCAAAAATACTATACAAACACATGGAAATCATTTTAGTCTTGTAAGACCAGCCCTCCTCCCATAACACTGGCTCACACTAAAACACCTCTTCAACAATATACACGCAACACTGGAGGTCTCCCATTACCTGAGTCTTGTTCCCTTTTCACCCTCAATCTGAACTTATTAGTCCAGGCAGAGGAATTGAAATGCCACACTACGTAGATTTAGGAATTACCGTTTCCATTCTGAATGAATGAAAAGCCGTAGCGTACTGAAATTCTACCCACGTAGCCTAGATGCTCTTAGGGCTCCATTTTCGTCACACGTTAAACCCCTTATCCCAAATCCCGTATCCCTCTTTTACTATGTTGATATTTTTTTTTTGGAATAGCTCAACATGTCAATCTACTGACACGTTCTGAGCTTGTAGACTGGCCATTTTAACTAAAAAAAAAAAAAAAAAAGCGTTTTTTACATTAGTTTAAAAAGGCAAAGCAGTTAAAGAGGGGGTGCCGTGATTTTTGTATTTTTTCTAATTTTGTACATGTTTAAGAGGTGACGGTATGTAAATATACCCCTTGGTGTGTTTTTTATGTGCAATGATGTCTTCCCTTTGTACTTAGGCTTTCTTCCTGGGGGCTGAACCTTTCCAGTCAAACGTGCTAATGAAAAAAACTTCAATATAGTGACATCACGTGCTCAGCCCCTCCCCATCTCCACCCATCACCACCCACCAGGCAAACCAGGCATACTTAATGAACTGGTAGGGTGGAATCATAAAAATGGCAGCTTAACAAACACTGTACACTTTTTGGGAAGAAAATCTTACTTTTCATATAACATTAATACCTGATGATCATGTTTTAGGGTAGAAAGAAATCATGGCACTCCATCTTTAAGGGATACGGGGATTAGAGGTGACGAAAATCTAGGCCTTAGGCTGCACTCACACTACATGAACCCAATCCGCGTGTCGGGTTCTGCTTTATGCTACTGTATATGTCACGGCTCTGGGCATAGCTTTCAGTCAATACTCTTACTATTGAATTTGTGTGTCAGTCTCCAAAACCACATGTATGATGACATCAAGGGGTTTCTGGTGTCCTCTAACCCTCTGCAGGGCTTGACACTAACACTTTCCTGCTTGCCCGGGGCAAGTAAAAAAAAAAAAAACACAAGATAAATTTGTCTTGAAGGTGGTCATTGCGACCTGGGCTAATTAAGATGATGAATTTTAACTCTTGAGAGCGTAAAAATGAAACCAAATGGACCCGCAAGGGTCCATTTGGTTTCATTTTTACGTTCTCAAGAGTTACATCTGGTTAACCAACTTAGCTGAGGACCACCTGGAACCTTAGTGTCAACCCCTGCTCTGTGCAATAATCTCTGGGTCACGATTCCCGGAAGCAGTGGTGGATTGGAGCTCCATACACCAGCCAGGCCACTAACATGTGTGTGTGTGTGAAGCGCGCATGGAACATTTTTTAGATAATATAATTATTTAGTTCCAATCTTTAATGTCTTGTGAATGCAATTTGGCCACACTTAGACTTAACTATTTTGTGCATTGAAAATAGGGTTACAGCCTCATTACCATGTAAAAACAATGATGCTCAAACTGGATTGTATGTGTATGCCTTCTGGCTGGCCTGGCCGATTTAGGAAATAATGTATTTTTGTAGCATAAAACCACTGCACTGGTACTTACTACTTTGGCTGGGCCTGGCCTACCCTGGACTCCTCTCAATTTAAATAAATACAATAATAATAAATCAAATAATAAATAGATAAAATTGGTTGGTGTAGGACACTTTTTATTTTTTGTAGGATAGAAACACTAGTTTCTATCCTACAAATCTATCTATCTAATTGCCTGCTGATGCAGGTATATGTAAAAAATTGTGCTGCCTAAGGGTGGCGCTATAACAGGCCATTGTGGAAAATTGTAAAATTGGAGCATAGATTCATCGTCAGCATCCAGGGAGTGTGTGTGCAATTTTTGGCAGCAATCGGACTAATGGTGACAGGGGTAAGCTGTGCACAGACACTGCCTGGGGTGGCACCATAAGAGACCCTTGTTGAAAATGGAAAATGGGGGCAGAGGTTCATTGTCGGCATCCAGGGAGTGTGTGTGAAAAATTTGGCAGCGATGGGACTAACGGTGCCTGAGATAAGCTGTGCACAGAAGCTGCCTAAGGATGGCGCTATAATAGGCTGTTGTGAAAAATGGCAAGAATTGAGGCAGAGGTTCATCGTCAGCATCTAGGGAGTGTGTGTACAAATTTTGGCATAAGATCAGACTTATGGTGGCTGTGCACAGACACAGCCTAAGGGTGGCACACAACGTAACGAACGTTAGACGATACGCTCGGATCAAAATATCAATTAAAGAATTGAATCAAGTAATTTGCCGTGATCTGCCTACCTGTCGTGTTCGGCAGGCAGACCCTACACTACAGGTTAATTCAAGAAAATCTTATGAGATCAGCCATGATGGGAGCAGCTCCAGTCATTCCTAAAGGGAGAGATTTGACGAGGAAGTCTGGTGTCAGACAAGTTCAGAACACGCGATTCACACTGGAAACGAGTGTCACCGCGGATGATCTCATGAGGTTTTATTGATTTCTCTAATGTAATAGTGTGAATGCATCCTGAGCCGTCACATCGTAGACTAGAGGTGCTGTTTAAATCCGAAAGACGACGCCCGGCCCTGTGTAGTCAACAGCAGGGTGGGTTGATACAACAACATAATGAACCCCGACCCCCGAGACCCCAGAGAACTCAGTAAAAGTACAAATAATACTCTTTGCCAGGGGGAAAACAAGTAGCCGATACCGCTGGCCAGTCTATTCATTTTCTGCTTTCACACATTCAGTAATGGTGTATATATACAGTATATATAGGTAGGTAGTGGGTGATACGTTGATGGCAGTATTTTGCTACAACAGAAACAGTCATGGCGGCTCCACTTTAAAACAGTGACGCCGACCCAACCCCCCTCCTCCTCCTCCTCCTCAGTTTCTTCCTCTGCCTCGTCGGAGCCTCGTTTAAAAAAAAAAGTAAAAACGTCCAGGACGGCGATTCACAGGAGGAAAAAAACAACAAAAACAACAAATGGCAGTGATGTTGGTCGGTTGGTTGAGACGACCCTGACTCCACCAGGCGGTAGGGGGCAGTAGGGAGTACACAGGTCCCATCTGGAACCTCAACAGCAGAGAGGAGGAACCCCCAGACCAGTGGTGCTTCTGACCAATTAGCAGCAGGTAGAGGCGGGATCGAGGCAAGGCTGCTGCTGCTGATAGGCTGTTAGGTAAGCCCCGCCCTCTTGTCCTTACCCTAGGACACTTTCCAGCCAGGCTCATTTCAGTGTTGCCAACATGGTTGGCACATTGTGTTGCACATTTGTCGCTATATTTAGCTCTTTTCCAAGCCCCCCTAAAATTAGTGAAAACCTCTGGGCGGAAAATCCAGTGCTTTTTTGCTGGTGAGTTGGGGAGAAATTGGTTGACAGGCGCCAGAGATAAAACCCTCGTTTTTCACCATTTTTCCTCCTATTATACAGTCTGTAACTCAAGAGTTAAATTATATTTAAACATCTGACTGAATGACCCCATTTTCAAGAATCTACACATTTAGAAAATGTAGAAGAACTGCTTTTTTGACCAACATTTCACCAATTTGTCCAAGAGACTAAACTCAAACATGAGTGCATTTTGGATTTTGGCGGTTGGCAACACTGGCTCATTCATTACAGTGTAAATATCATGGACTTTACACATTAATATAGGAAAAGTTATTGGTGGGAAAGTTATAGGAAAGTTATTGGTGGAGAGGTTTGTCTATCACATGTTATGTTTAGCTGTGATTGGACCATCACAGTTTGGGGAGGGGCTTACCTAAAGGTCTATTGGTCAGACAGAGCCACTACTGGTTCCTGTGAGTTCTTCTCAGATGGGTGTAAAAAGACGTTCGGTGGGGGGTGGGGGCAAACCTGTGTTCTCCCACTTTCCTTTTATTCCCCCGCAGTGCAGTCAAGTATTTTTTATCCCGCATTGTCAAACCTTTTTTCGCCAGGTTTCGCTGGGTAACCTTTCCAAGTCCACTTTCTTTCTTCCCACACACACAGAGAGAGAGAGAGAGAGAGAGATGACGACTTGACCATTTCCGCACCGTAATATTCCCACGTCAACGTGCTTGGCGTGGCAGTAGGTAGGTAAACAAAGCAGGTCACATGACCGTCTCCCTCTCCTCCTCCACCACAGGCGAAGGTTTGTCGTCCTCGGCGGGGTTGGGGGCGGGGCCGGTGTTCCTAGGGTGGTAGGGGGACGCTGCTACGTCCTCCTGGCCCCCCGCCGACGACGACAGCGCAGAGTTCTCCGAGACGGAGCCGTTCTTCACGTATCCCGGCAGGTTCCGGTGGCCGTTGGTGGGCCCCCCGGCGACGCTGGGGGGCCCCACCCCGGGGGGGGCAGAGGGACCCCCGGTGCCAGCGGCGGCGGTGGTGGGCCCCAGCCGCGTGGTGAGGTGCACACCGGCCAGCGGGCCCCGCGCCGTCACGTTGGTCACGCTGGTGTGCGACACCATGGGGCCGTAGCTGTACGTGTTGCTGCCGCTACGCGCCTTACGCTTGAAGTCCAGCGCCAGTGTCCTCCGACTCCACGACTTCTTGATCTCCGCTTGGACCTGGGAAAATGCACAGACAGACGGGGGAAATCGTACATTTTGCCAATTTCGTTGATTATTTTTTTTAATATACTGTATGTTTTACTTCCTAATTAAAGAGGTTTTCTTTTCAAACCGATGCAAAATAAACATTCTAAATATACATTTAGATCTTTACACCGCGTTCCAAATTATTATGCAAATCATGTTTTTGTTTGATTTTCCAACATATTTGATGCAAATGATGATCAGCATAATTTTCAAGTCATTAGCTGTCAATTTTTATTTCAAATGTTATTGAACAAACCTACTAATGAAAACAGAATTTAGATAATAAATTAAAAACTTGGAAAAGTGCGTTTCGCACTGTTCCAGATTATTATGCACATCATAGTTTCAAGACATTTTCTAGTTTGTAAAGAACTGAAAATAGTAATTTATTGAATTCATAGCAATAATGAGGTCATATGTACTGGGAAAAAAGCTATTTCAATCCATAACATCTCAACAGGTCAAGTTACATGCTAACATAGGACCCCTTGTTTGATAGCAGCTTGCGTCCATCAAACTTGTGAGTTTATGGAGAGTTTCTGCTTGAATGTCTTTGCAGGATGTCAGAACAGCCTCCCAGAGTTGCTAATTGGATGTGAACTGCCTCCCACCCTCATACTGTACATGAAGACCATTTTTCAAAACAGTCTTGTTCACTGATGAGTGCCGTGCAACCCTGGATGGTCCAGATGGATGGAGTAGTGGATGGTTGGTGCATGGCCACCATGTCCCAACAAGGCTGTGACGTCATTAAGGAGGTGGCGGAGTCATGTTTTGGGCCGGAGTCCTAGGGAAAGACCTGGTCGGCCCCTTTAGATCTTTCGCTCGAGATGCTCCACACATTCTCAATAGGATTGAGGTGGGGGGGGGGGGGGGGGGGGGGGGGGGGGGGGGGGGCCACACCATGATTTTTTCCCCCTTTTATGCCATAGCAGCCAATGAAGCTGAGGTATTCCTTGCAGCATGAGATGGTGCATTGTCGTGCTTGAAGATGATTTTGTTTCAGAAAGCATGATTCTTCGCTTTTGTACAGTGGAAGAAAGTGGTCAGTCAGAAACTCAACATACTCTGCAGAAGTCATTTTCACACCTTCAGGGACCCTAAAGGGGCCGACCAGATCTTCCCCTAGGATTCCGGCCCAGAACATGACTCCGCCACCTACTTGCTGACGTCGCAGCCTTATTGGACGGCACTCATCAGTGAACAAGACTGTTTGAAAATTGGTCTTCATGTACAGTATGAGAGTGGAAGGCAGTTCACATCCAAGCAGCAACTCTGGGAGGCTGTTCTGACATCCTGCAAAGACATTCAAGCAGAAACTCTCCATAAACTCACAAGTTTGATGGACGCAAGCTGCTATCAAACAAGGGGTCCCATGTTAACATGTAACTGGACCTGTTAACATGTTTTGGATTGAAATAGCTTTTTTTCCCAGTACATATGACCTCATTATTGCTATGAATTCAACAAATTACTATTTTCAGTTCTTTACAAACTAGAAAATGTCTTGAAACTATGATGTGCATAATAATTTGGAACAGAGCTTTTTAAGTTTTTAATTTATTTTCTAAATTCTGTTTTCATTAGGAGGTTTGTTCAATAACATTTGAAATAAGAATTGACAGCTAATGACTTGAAAATTATGCTGATCATCATTTGCATCAAATATGTTGGAAAATCAAACAAAAACATGATTTGCATAATAATTTGGAACGCGGTGTATTTTAGTAGTTGGACCCAGTGGTTTTAAACCTTTTTGCCACGGACCACCATTTGAGGACATTTTAGATTTTTTTTTTTTTTTTTTGCTTTTGTCCACAATTCCAGGCTGGATTTGAGAAACAAAACAGGCAAACATGCAGATCAAGATGACAATTCTCCACGTTCTCTAGTTGTGTAGACTTGGGATAATTCACATGATGACTATTCTAACTCTCAACGACCACTGGTGGTGGTCCCCGGACCACTGGTTGAAAACCACTGGTTTAGCCAATGACAGCTGGCTTTGCTGGTGCAAATTCTACCATTCCTATTTCCATGATTGGTTGCTGGTACAAAGGAAATGACCGTATTTGGATCAAACCGCAGTCAGACCGACTACACAACACCTTTGTATTGTGTTCACTTCCCGTGCAAGTAAGATGGCTTGCGCATCTATTGTTATGAAGCATAATATGCAAGTAAGACAAAATAATTGTTATGGGGGAGAAAAAAAAAGGAGAAGTCTTCTTACCTCTCCGTTGCAGAAGCAGTAAATAATAGCAACAAATAAACCCTGGAAAAGAGAAACAACAAACAACAGTCAGTCATTTAAACCGTCTCTAACGTGTTATACTGTAGTGGTCATTGATTTGTGGGAGTAATTGCTGTTGTTGCTGTAATTTTAAAAAAGGGTTTGTGGCATTTGTTCCTCAAAGTAGTGCAAGACAGTGACAACAAAGCACAACTAGACAACATACATAGGGCTCCATTTTCGTTACCGCTAAACCCCTTATCCTTTAACTTCTTTGCCTTTTTAAATTATAAACAAACATGTTTCAATAGTTTAATAAATGGCCAGTCTACAAGCTCACAATGTGTCAATAGATTGGCACGTTGAACTATTCCAAAAAATGGAGCCCATAATCTCCAATAAAATCAATTCACAAGAAAACAGCCGACAGTAAACGTGACATGGACAACAACAGGGTTTATTGGGGTATGAAGTTGTCATGCGTAATGCTTACTGCACACTTACTGATACTGTGTTGTTCCTATAGTATACAGCAGGCCTGGGCAATTCATTTTCCCAAGGGGCCAAATGAGATACATAAAATATTGTGGAGGGCCAAGACTAAAGGCTGAACTAAAGTCTGTGTAATATTAATTTAATTTCAAGCTAAAAGTAAGGGTAAGACCAACCATTTTGACACCAGGGCCCACTATTTATCAGTATTTGACCCACGGACCACCATGTGATGACATTTTAGCCCCACAGATCCCAAAACTTTCTTCAAGATTTCTTTTGTTTTTGTCCACAATTCCAGGCTGGATTTGGGAAAGAAAACAAGAAAACAAAAAAATGACCATTCTCTTACATTCTCTGATTGAATGTCCTTTTGTGACTAGATTGTGGCTAGTATGCCGTCTTTGACCTGTTTCTTATGAGTTCTCCCACAAGAGTTGAATTTCAACATTTTAGTACATGTTATTAGATGCCATTAGACACACACTGGTACAATTTAGTTCCTATATTTAACAAATATCTGATGAAATGCTGATGAAACTAAACAGGGTCCATATCAATCCAGTCCGACTTTCTTTATAGATCAAGGGGAAATCACAAAGCGTGACTCAAATAAGGACTATAAAACACAAAATAACACAGTACAACAGAAATAACAGCGCGCCACACAGATCAATGAAACTCATAAAGACAAAGTAAAACTAAACTCTCAAACTGGGCTGAGAGCTAGCTATGGAATAAAAATGGCTTTAAAAAAAACATTACAAAGAGGATCAGCACAACATGGGAGACAGAGGAGTTCATTCCGTAGTTTGGGGGCCGAAGCAGTGACGGCTCAGTCCTTGTCTGCCCTCCTACGTTACTAAGCCTCCATCGTTCTGGGGACAACCAAAAGCAGCTGGCCTGAGGGGAGACTTAATCATTTAAGGAGGCGATTTAAGTGGTCTAAATCCCAGATAAGCTCTGCCAGGTTCACCGAAGACTTCGGGGGGAGATAAAATGAGATGCGCGGTGGAGCGTCCACACAGCACCGCCGGGGGGTTTGCTGTGGTGGCGACTGAGGGCTCAGCACCAGTGTTGTAGTGGGACTTTTAGAAGTGGGGGGGGGGGGGGGGGGCTCTTAAAGGGGAATTACCAGACAATTGGACTCAAGTCGGACTCGAGTCGCATTTTTTGCCACGACTCGACTCGGACTTGACAGTAAAATACTTGAGACTCGACTTGAGACAAGATGACTCGGCGACTCGTCTGAGTCATCGTCCGAGTCACCATTGCCGGGGGCAACGGTGTGCAAATGAAACCAAATGAACCAGTCACAGACCCACGGTCTGAACCACTGACGGGAGCGGAGCGGTGGTGAACGCCATTGCCATCTAGATCTAGTAGAAGAGTTGCGACATTGAGGTGTCAGAAAACAGCCTGGTCACGTGATTCATGTGCTCGCGCGAGCCCATAGACTCCAATGCATTTAGTAACTTCCGGTTGTCACCATTCAATAGGAGTCTATGTAGCTCCTTGACTTGAAAACCTGTGACTTGACTCGACTCGACTTGAAAACATTGTGACTCGACGCGACTTGAAACAACCATGCGACTTGACTCGACTTGACTCGCCCAACTGTGTGGACTCGACTCGACTTGACTCGCCCACAACCTAAAAAAAACTTGACTTGCTTGAGACTTGGGACCAAATGACTTGCGCTTGCTTGAGACTCGGCTCGGAGGGACTCGTGCAATTGTCTGGGAATTACACCCATTTTCAATGTTTTTTTTTTCTGAGAGCGTATAAATGTGAACCAAATGGACCCTAGCGGGTCCATTTGGTTCCATTTGTACGCTCTCAGAAAAAAGGAAACTCATTAACATTGAACATTGAAACACATCTTGATGATGTCGTGAAGATGTATTTCACCATGCTAATGATTTTTTCAGACCTCCATTTCTAGGAAACACAGAATGGGGGAACTTTTTTTTTATCATGTCCACACAACATCTCTAAGGTATATTAATGACAGTAAAATATTGAAAATGAGTGGAATTCCCCTTTAAGACACATGCATGCACACTTGCATTTGCATGCACCTGCGCAACACACACAGACACGCTATTAAAACAAGGATAGCATATTGAGAAAGATTATTTACAATGCCTAATTGTATCCATAAAAGTACATGACAAGACAAAAACATAGGCCTACTTTTGTCCCAAACATACAGTATTTTAGATGTGAGAAGTGAGGGTACGCCGTCCCCCCCGCGTCCCCCCGCGTCCCCCCGCGTCCCCCCTCCACTACACCCCTGGTCTGAGGGTTTCCTGGGTGGCGACTGAGGGCTCAGCACTCACCTGGAAGGAGTTGAACAGCATCTCATAGTGCATCTGGATCTGCCAGGGTATCCCTGACACCTCGGTGTACGGCATGCCCATGAACACGATGTAGTGGACCCCGAACAGAGGCATCAGCACCAGCGTGGACTTTAAAAGTTTTCTGCAAATTTAAGGTAGTAGAGGAAACTTTAGAGTGTACCAGCGCCATCTAGCATTATCATTATCACTATCATTTTTTTTTCCCCCAAGGGGCCAATTAAATGAGATACATAAAATATTGTGGAGGGCCAAGACTAAAGGCTGAACTAAAGTCTGCATAATATCAATTTCATTTCAAGACAAAAGTTAAGCGCAAGACTGACCATTTTGACACCAAGGCCCTCTATTTATTCAGAATTTGAGCCACAGAAGACACCATTTGGTGACATTTTTAGCCCTCACATACCCCAAAACTAAAGATTTATTGTATCTTGCATTTTGTCCACAATTCCAGGCTGGATTTCACAAACAAAACAGGCAAACATAGATAAAAAATGACCATTCTTTTACATTCTCTGACTAATTCAGATTAACTCTTGAGAGTGTAAACATGAAAACATTGCGGGTCCATTTGGTTTCATTTTTACGCTTTTGTTATATATTGTCTCTCCACCATGTCAATAGTGTGTCGACACTCACACTTTCAGCCGTAAACCATGCACCATGGTCTAAGCTTATGGTGGTGTAGAGGAAATAGCCAATAAGGAGATATTTTTCACATTCAGTGGTATTGTGTGTACTGTATTGGTGGAACTAGTGGCCCCTATTGCTATGCTGAACACAGGGACAAAGCTGGGCCTTGGAGTGGTTGTGCACCACTCAAAAAACAAAAACAAAACAAAAACAATTTGATGTCAAAAATCCCCACCATGCGGTACATACCTGTACTGTTGTCTGGTGTCACATCGCCCAGCGTTGGTCTCCCGTAGTTTTGTCGCCAGGACTCGGATGATGTTCAGAAATAGCACAAAATTGACCTGGCGGAAGGACAGGGGAAGACGAGGTTCAACATAAACGCCTCATTTACTCCACTAGCAAAAATAACACAGTTTAAGCCCACTGCGGGTGGGGAACAGGGGCGGATAAACATTTCCCAATTGGGGGGGCAGGAGAAAATGCTATGGGTGCGGCTTCATTGGCCGTGTCGACTCTACATTCAACAGCTACAGGACTTTTATTAGGCAAGTAAAGCATCAATAATAACCAGGGGCGGATCTAGGCATAGGCTAGGGGGGGCAATGCCCCCCCAGATTTGGCGCTTGCCCCCCCAAACGCGATGGCAAGGAAAAATCCCAAATTAAAAATATATGTATTTCCTGATTGGTAGATGCATAGGAGGGGGGGGGGGGGGGGGTCACTCTCAGTCTCTCTCACTCAGTCCACCGCAGCTGCAGACAGGCACTGACACTAGTCACACACTGTCTACCGTTCTCTGTCCTCTCTCGACTCCGTCTTTCTCTCTATCGCTCTGTTTTAAAACGAACCGTCGTTACTTTAGTTCTGTTCCAAAACCTCGCGAAACCAATAGATACTGCAATGTATTCATTCCATTGTTCTTAGGTGCGACAAAAACAATAGGTACGCTAATGACCCTCGTGCGAGTCGTGCCTATGCATTTATTGAAGCTCGCCTCGGACATAGAAATGCTAATTTAGTCTTTGTTTGGTGGGACCATCACCGTGAACGTGGTAGCCTAGTTTACTTGCAGTATAACTGATGGACATAAGAAAAAACTCGCTGGGTTAGCCACCATTTTAACCACGCTACAGAAACTGGAAAAAGAAAAAGTTGATTACAAGTCAATGCTGTCGCAAAATATCGGGAGTCTAACACAACCCGCGGGTTCAGAAAGGAAAGCTCACTTGAACATGGTAAAACACAGAGCATGAGCAGAGAGAGGACTGCAGCCTGTTCGTGTTGCATGGTTTCTTGCACAGAACAGGAGAGATGCTGCAATCTCTCCGTGTTGAATGGGGGGAAAATCACACCCGTGTGAGTGAGTGTGAAGTGTTGCAACTGCACGTGGTGGTCTCTAGGGGTTCCCCCGAACTTGCAAACAACATTCAGAGATGCTGAGATGATAAAAGAATGTACAAAAGTTACATCTAGGTGTGCCCTGAGATTTTTGGGCTATGAAAACTGTGCCTTTGGACAAAAAAGGTTGAGAAACACTAATGTAGTGCATTCTATGACTTTGGATTTTAAAATCAAACTGTTTAAAGAGTTGGTTACATTTTAAGTATTAACAGTTTGCAGAATACAGTATATTGTACATTCCAAGCGCATAGATTAACTAATATGATGATAGCATGGCTTTCTGTGCATTTACGGGGGTTTGGGGGATTTGACATCCACCAATTTGTTTGCCCCCCCTGCCAAACCACATGCCCCCCCTAGTGGGGAGAGCTAGATCCGCCCCTGATAATAACATCAGTTGTTGCATTGAAGTTGCAACAGACGCGCAGCATGCATAAAGCTAAAAGGTCTGACTCAGAGAGTTTTCTGTTTTCAATGATAAAATGCTGTTGGTTTAGTGGTGACACAACTGTAGTTAGTTAGTAGCAGTAGTAGTGTTTCAAATCATTTTAATTATAAGCACTTTAATTTGAAATATCTTGGGTTGTTTTGCATGCCATCATGTTTGGTGGGGCAGACTGGGCATTTAGGGGGGCATTGCCCCCCCCCCCCCATGCCCATACCTAGATCCGCCCATGGTGGGGAAACCATGCCATACACTTACCACCGTGGCAGTGAGAATCGGCACTTGAACGATCCATTTCAGGTTGCCTGCACTGAGGTCCCAACACCTGCAATGGATAAACAACAGAAACAAACAAGCCGTAGATCACCAGAGAGCGTAGATCAGGGGTGGGCAATTATTTTTCCCAAGTGAGATACATAAAATATTGTGGAGGGCCAAGACTAAAGACTGAACTAAAGTCTGTGTAATATTAATTTAATTTCAAGATAGAAGTAAGAGTAAGACCAACCATTTAGACCCCAGGGCCCTCTATTTATTCAGTATTTGAGCCACGGACCACCATTTGATGACATTTTAGCCCCCACAGATCCCAAAACTTTCTTCAAGATTTCTTTTGTTTTTGTCCACAATTCCAGGCTGGATTTGGGGAACAAAACAGGATAACAAAAATGACCATTCTCTATATATTCTCTGATTGAATGCGTGACTTTGGGCTAATTCAGATGATGAATATTTTAACTCTTGAGAGTGTAAAAATGAAACCAAATGGACCCGCAAGGGTCCATTTGGTTTCATTTATACGCTCTCAAAGAGTTACATCTGGTTAACCAACCCTCCATATTTAACTTGGAACTCTCTCAAGGACCACTGGTGGTCCCCCGCCTCCCCGGGCCGGTCAGAGTCAGCCAAAGGGCCACATTTGGCCCCCGGGCCGCATAATGCCCAGGTATGGCGTAGTTCATACCAGTGTTGCCAACTGTCAAAATCCAAAATGCACTAGTGACACTTCCAAAATGCACTAGAATGCGCCAGAGCAGTGGGTTTTCCAATCATTTTCATACCAGGGCCCACTATAATTTATTCTGCATTTTTCCCCACAGAGGACCATCACCATTTGATGTCTCTCGGGATAATTTAGGATAGCCCGGCCTCAGTCTGAATTGTCATTTCGTTTCACTTCATTATTATTTGAATCACAGGGAAAAAAAATAAGGTAGTATTTTTTAAGGTGCTGATTCAGGGCTGAGCCAGGCTAAATTTAGGAGAGATCAACTGGCAAAACGTTGGTCACAATAGAAATTCTTCTACATTTTCTAAATGTGCAGATTATTGAAAAATAGGCAATTCAGATGTTTAAATATAATTTAACTCTTGAGAGCATAAAATTATACCTTTTGGTTTAATTTTATGCTCTCAAGGGTTACAGATCTATAGGCTAAGGGACCATTTGGTTCTAGAAAGCTTTTCACAAATTTTGGCGCTATAAGGGGATCTGGAAAAAAGCTAAATAGTGACAAATGCGCCAGGTTGGCAACACTACATCACGCGCGTCAGGGGGCATCAGACTGTTTGGGATTACCGCTCCGTCAGGAGGCCAACTGCTTCACCGTTGATTGACTTTAATACCACCTGTTTTCTCCCACTAAATAATTTTCTTGACTTTTTCTCTCAGTTTTCTGAAAAATGTCTAGACCTGTCATATAGCAGTAAAGTGGACCATTACGGTTAAAAGCCCGGGGCTTGTCCTGAACATTTATTTCTGTTACTGCAAATGGGCGCATGTACGTCAAACTCCAAAGGTTTCGTTGCGTTTTCTCCCCCGCTAATGGCTGCCTCCGTTCCGGTCATTCAAATGTTACTGACGTAGAGACTAATCTCAAAATGTTTCGGTAGTGACAATTTCATTTAGTTTTTTAGGTTAACTCTGCACAGCTTTGGCAAAAATTCAATGTAAACTTCCACATCACGGCGAATTAGCGAAATTGCGAAAATGCGACTATTTTCGCTCTTTGTTTTTTCGCCTTTGTGTCGAATTTTTCACATAGTCGCAGGCGACTAATACCCGCTGACCAATCAGAATGCAACCTAAACTGCGCTGCCGGGTATAACCCATGAACAGCAGTGCACTTTTATTATAGACCAACAGCACCTGCGTGCGTCCTTCTTCATGGTATGAAGAACATATATCAATGACAACACAGCAGGGAGGAGAGCAGTAGGAGGGGAGGAGAAGAGGAGAGTCGAATTTAATTGTTTGACTCGAGTCGCATTTAGATATTTACAGGCAGCCGTGACTAAATTCACCGGCAAATATTTCGCCTTTTTTGGTCGCTTTTTTCGAGTCGCTTCGCTTTTTCGCCAGTATGTAATAACCTTTAGGGTTTTTAGACAGCCACTTCCCAATAGAAAGTGGCATATGTTTTAGATGTAACATTTTGTTCTATTTTTAATATATTGTGGTTAAATAGACCATAGCATGATATTTCTACACGAGTAATGTCTGACTACTTCATCGTTTTAAAAATTGTATTTTTCAAGGTGGAACTGCAATTTGAACGAATTGGGTAGAAAGGCCCACATATAAAAACATTATTAAATAGTATGAAAACACCGAAATGACATAACCTAGTAATGGTAGTGTAACTATCTGAAGAAAGCTTCTTCCTTCATCCCTATGTGAGAAATACATGGAATCCAGTGGCTTCCATCAAGAACCGAACAAACCCAGGGGGTAGAGTTCTGTGATAGTGCATGTGTACTGTCTGTGAATCCTAGTCAACAAGATAAAAATATGCCAGACGACTGTTTGTTGCTGCCTTGATAATGGCGTGGAAAACCATTCATAGCTGTATAATATTGTCGCTGTCTGAACTTAAAAGCCCCTCAGAACCATTTCGTTTCAGGAAATGGAAAGGAAATTGTTCTCAAAAATAGAGAAAATAGCATATCTACGAGCTCACAACGAGCCGTCGCGATGCACACCGCGTTCCAGACAGTTCTTGGGGCGGCTGTGGTTCAGGAGGTAGAGCAGGTCGGCCAATGATCTGTGGGTCGGTGGTTCGAATCCCGGCTCCTCCTGTCTACATGTCGATGTGTCCTTGGGCAAGACACTGAACCCCAAATTGCCTCCAATGAGTTGGTCGGTGTGAGCCTGGTGCCGCCATTGGTGTGTGAATGTGTGAAGTGAGGACGCTGGCGTTGATCGCCACTTCAACTCCCAATGTATGAATGAATGGACCATTGTAAAGTGCTTTGAGCACTTGGAAAAGCGCTATAAAAATGCAATCCATTATTATTATTCTCTGCCTGACAGTAGTGTTTTGTATGTATACTGTATGTGTGCATACGGTGCAACTCACTCTGTGTCTGCCAAGGTAGCTCTGACACTGGCCCAGACGGTCACAAACATAGCCGGAACACCTGAAGAGGAAATGGTACATTATGTTAGGTGAAACAAGGCGATAAAGGAACTAATCGCTGGCACAAAAAAACAGCTGATCTACAAGATCACTCAACATCACCAGGTCGTGTGTGTGTGTGTGTGTGTGTGTGTGTGTGTGTGTGTGTGTGTGTGTGTGTGTGTGTCTGACGTTACTGACAATAGCCACGTTTCCATAAGCCCCATTTTTGCGCAAGAGCGGCTCTTGCGAAAAGAATGTTGAATGGAAACACTTGGAAATGCGAATAAGTTTCCATTTTGCGCAAAAATACTTTTTCGCTGAAAGGTGCCGTATTTTGGAGCGTATCGAAAGAGTCTAATGCGCAAATGAGATATGGAAACAGCTTGAGAAAAGACTCGAATTGGAACGCACTGGACACACATTATAGCGCATTTGAAGAGTTCTGGTCTGCCGATGAGAGCATTGTTAATGTAAGTTATATTTCTACAAAACTGGACATCCAGGCCAAGAGGACGTACATGGCCAAAATGTACAGACTCCCATCGCGTTTGTTCATGAACGTCGCAGGGCTGCTACAGGTCCTATATTTACAGTATCTATATCATCATGCATGATGGTTAAGATACGCAAGTGGTAGCAGACATAAACAGCTGTTTTGCATGACCGGTCTCTGCCCTTAGAAATTATTTCTTTAATAAAGTTCAAACTTTTTTTTCCCCCTCGCACACGTGTCGCGCTGCAGATAACATGATGTAGTCTACAATATCACAAAGTACACCAAATCAGGAGGCTACCGAGGTCAGGAAAACAGTGAGTTGTGTAGATTATGTATTAGGATTTTAGGCTGTATTAATTGTTGTTTTTGCTACAACAGCAGAGCTAGAACAGCCTTTGCACAGCACAACGGACCTTATAGGTCAACAGGGATAAAGCAAGCAGTCCGTGTGTAAAGCCTAAAATAACTTCAAAAGTAAAAAAAATATATGTAAAATAACCATATGTCTCATGTTACTGGCAAAACTGTGCCAACTATTGCTTGTTTCATTTATTTTCCCCTAGATTCCCATGAGTTAAATTTCATCAGTTAATGGAAACAGCGCACAATTCGCTTTTCTTTTTTCGACTTAATCAACATACTCTTCCTATTTTCGCTAAGGTTTTATGGAAACGTGGCTACTGTTGACATGTCATCTCAGTAACAGTACGTTTTAACAGTGGGCGACGGCAGGCGACGGACAAGCAACGCCGGACGATTTGGCCGAAAAGCTCAGCATTTTTTATCTTTCCGACCGACGTCGCCCGTTCTGCTGCTGTCGCCCGAATCGGTGGCTCCCACAGACAAATAAAAAAAAGTCGCAGCGAAATTGGTTCTCCGCTTTTGACCCATCACTTGAAGCGGTGAGCTCGGGAATCATTCGCTGATTTTGACCCCCAATCCCTTTTGATGCTGAGTGCCAAGCAGGGAGGCATTGGGTCCCATTTTGGAGACATTGAGTCTTTGGTATGACCCGACCGGGAATCGAACCCCGGCCGGGCCTCCCAGTTCCAGGGCGGACACTCTAACCACAAGGCCACTGTTCTGGTAGTGATGCCCAGTGCCCATGACATCAGCAACGTTTTTTTCTTGTAGCAAAAAAGCCTCTCGATCAATGACAAACGGACGGTGTAATAGGAGTGTGACATGATGTCTCTGAGGTGGCAGTGTGAGGACAGTGTGTGAGGACAGTGTGTGAGGACAGTGTGTGAGGACAGTGTGTGAGGACAGTGTGTGAGGACAGTGTGTGAGGACAGTGTGTGAGGACAGTGTGCACCACAGCATCCACATTGTATGCGCTGTGCTTACAGAAGTGACACGCACAGTGTGTACAATGCAGGGGCTGTAAGGCCTGCTTTTTTCCTGCTGATCAGTATGTACAGACCTATAGGTACAGTATACACAACCCAGTCTCAATGAGGTTTAGGCGAATATGCTCGGAGGTGCCAATCCGTCCATACTCACCTAGAAAACGCAAAAATCCGTGCATATTCGCTTACAATAAATCTGTGCATGCATATTATACTTGCATATACTCCACTGAAAAAGGCCGTGCGGCGCCGTCTCTGCCGACCATGAGCATTGTGAAGCGCCACTGAGCGAGGCGCTAGCCGAGCGAATTGCCGCGCTGAGCATTGCGATGGTCGGCAGAGCCGACTCAGCCGCGTCCGCGTTGCGATGTGTTAGGGACAGAATAGTAAATATTATAAAACCCAAACTGCCCCACCCCCAACTAGCCACACCCAAGTACATATTCACGGATTTTTGCTTTAACTAGTAGTGTATGCACGCAATTCGTAGGTGGCATTCCGTGCGTAGTGTACTACTATCTGTGAGACCGGGCTGGTATACACTAACGGTTTGTAAACTGGCCCACACAAGTTTGTAAACCTAACTTTGGGAATCATTTTTCTCCACTTATAATACCAATTGGTATTGTATCTCATTTTGATTCAACCTTGCTTTCAGGCAGATTCTGAAGATAGGGGGCTCCATTTTCATTACCACTAAACCCCTTATCCCTTAACTTCTTTGCCTTTTTAAACTATTAAAAAAAACATTTTTCAGTAGTTCAAATGGCCAGTCTACAAGCTCACAACGTGTTAATAGATTGACATGTTGAAATATTCCAAAAGGTTTTTCAAATCAAAATAGTAAAAACGAAATAAGGGATTTGGCATAAGGGTTTAGCATGTAACGAAAATGGAGCCCATGGGTCATAAAAAGCATAAAGTCAATAAAGTGACTGAGTGGCACACACACCTGTGACTGAGTGGCACACACACCTGTGACTGAGTGGCACACACACCTGTGACTGAGTGGCACACACACACCTGTGACTGAGTGGCACACACCTGTGACTGAGTGGCACACACACCTGTGACTGAGTGGCACACACACCTGTGACTGAGTGGCACACACACACCTGTGACTGAGTGGCACACACCTGTGACTGAGTGGCACACACACCTGTGACTGAGTGGCACACACCTGTGACTGAGTGGCACACACACCTGTGACTGAGTGGCACACACACACCTGTGACTGAGTGGCACACACACCTGTGACTGAGTGGCACACACCTGTGACTGAGTGGCACACACACCTGTGACTGAGTGGCACACACACCTGTGACTGAGTGGCACACACCTGTGACTGAGTGGCACACACACACACCTGTGACTGAGTGGCACACACACACCTGTGACTGAGTGGCACACACACCTGTGACTGAGTGGCACACACCTGTGACTGAGTGGCACACACACCTGTGACTGAGTGGCACACACACACCTGTGACTGAGTGGCACACACACCTGTGACTGAGTGGCACACACCTGTGACTGAGTGGCACACACACCTGTGACTGAGTGGCACACACCTGTGACTGAGTGGCACACACCTGTGACTGAGTGGCACACACACACCTGTGACTGTGTGGCACACACACACCTGTGACTGAGTGGCACACACACCTGTGACTGAGTGGCACACACCTGTGACTGAGTGGCACACACACCTGTGACTGAGTGGCACACACACACCTGTGACTGAGTGGCACACACACCTGTGACTGAGTGGCACACACCTGTGACTGAGTGGCACACACACACCTGTGACTGAGTGGCACACACCTGTGACTGAGTGGCACACACCTGTGACTGAGTGGCACACACACACCTGTGACTGAGTGGCACACACACCTGTGACTGAGTGGCACACACACCTGTGACTGAGTGGAACACACACCTGTGACTGTGTGGCACACACACCTGGCTGTGACGGTCAGGTCACACACCTGTGACTGAGTGGCTCACACACCTGTGACTGAGTGGCACACACACCTGGCTGTGACGGTCAGGTCACACACTTGGTTGTTGCACTTGACATCGAACATTTCATTTTGCCATATATTTTTTAAAGTGCAACCCATACGTTTAGCAGTGCTACTCTTTCCAGGAATGTCCGATCTCTACGAGCCACATCTTGTTGTAAAGGTGATTAATTAATGATTAAAACAATGCAACATACCATTTGGGGTTATTAAATGGGAAGTCCACCCATTTTCAACATTCTAATATGTCATTAGTATGCCCTATAGTATACATGGTGGCGATAGGAGAACTCACCCCATCCAATCAGAGTAAAGCCCCACAGATACTTCCTGTCAGAGAAGAAGGTCATGAAGATGAGGCTGTGCAGGTACAGGCCTTCCACCAGGATCCAGTAGTGGCTGGTGGCCAGGAAGTAGAGGAACAGCGTCACTGCAACCTTACAGCCGATCTGTGGACACAGTACAGGAACAACGTCACTGCAACTTTACAGCTGAGGAACAATGTCACTGCAACTTTACAGCCGATCTGTGGAAGTAGAGGAACAACGTCACTGCCACCTTACAGCCGATCTGTGAAGTAAGTAGAGGAACAACGTCACTGCAACCTTACAGCCGATCTGGGAGCACAGTGCACAAGAACAGGACAGAACCTTTCAGTAAGCCCCTGCCCAAACTGATATGGCCCAATCACAGCCAAGCATAACATGTGATAGATAGAGCACTATAAGGGAGAGTACTGACATGGTTTGATCTCATAACATGTGATAGATAGAGCACTATAAGGGAGAGTACTGACATGGTTTGATCTCACGTCTCCAGCTTCGCGCCTGCAATGGAGCTCTGCTGTCAATGCAAGTGGATGGGCGAGAGTATGGTTTGGTTGGAACCATCTAGGTGGTTTGTTTGGAACCAGCGCGAGTCACGTGTGCTTTTCAGCCAATAGGCGTCTCTGTTCAGCCGTAGCATTGGGAGTCAACAGGAGTGGCAATACTCTCCTTTATAGTGCTCTACTCTGTTCAGCCGTAGCATTGGGAGTCAACAGGAGTGGCAATACTCTCCTTTATTAGACAAGGCCAGATTTGAGTAAATGTGCTTATTTTAAGTGCTGAAGGCAAATCGTGTTAATTTATTACATACAAGTGTTCTAGGGGTATTAAGGCGTGCTGAATCCAAATCTGCTGTATGTAAAGCTCAAAAATGGCTAAGCCTTCAAAATTGACAATTTAAACATGGCGGCCACCACCATAATGACGCATAATAAAATGATGTATGTTTGACTAAATAAGGTATAAAATGGATTGAAATGTTTTTTATGTTTTATGGGTAATACAATGACATATTCATATTTCAGATCAATTTTGAAGGTACCACTTTAATATCATTTATATTGTGAAAATTGGCCTCTTTACTAATGAAAAACGTTTTTTTTTTAATTCATTTTTTAATGGTGAACAATTTCTTCATAATTTGCCTAAATTAGTGTTTATTTGCATGCAGTAGACACATGGACAGTCAGTTCCAATTATCTGTTCTGGCAGGTGTTGCCAATTACGTTTTTTGAAACCGCACACTTCAATGTACTTTATGTGTATTTTCCTGCAGCCGCAGCGTTGGCTGAAAGCAGCCTTGTGCAAATGCATGACGTGTTCTCCCTGCATGCTTTTGGCAATGGGGCAAGGAAAGCAGCCGGGGTACCAACTGACCATTCAAGAGCATCCATCCCATTTCAGTCACGGGAGGAAGATCAGGGTGTGGTGAGCTTGATTCCATACAAGAGCTTGATAATGGGAACGCATGATGTGAAACTTTACTGCATCTGAGGTTGGTGTCTCTTGCGGACTCCCCATACAAAACAACTTGACTCCACCATAATCTTACAGATTAATTCTCTGCTGAGCTTGTATGTCTTCTGTAAGAAGACCTTTTCCAAGGCCAATGGCGTCTGAGGGATGTTGCTGGAACACCTGCCAGGTTGTTTGCTTACCATGGCCACTAAACCGAACACTAAACTGTTACAGTTTGAAAGGCAAGTAGAGTATTAACTTGACCAGAAGGCAACTTCTGAATTTCATGCACTGGAGATACTTACTATCCTTTGCTGTCCCGGCTTTAATGTAGAGACACTTAGGCCTGCATTGAATCTTGCCATAGTATGCCAGAAGTAAAAGAAGCATCTTTATCATGTGCTGACACAACTAACAACTGTTTCATTTGAGCTTGAATCGAGTGCAAACCAAGCCTTGTGTCAGCTTCCTTATGGTCAGCACTGAGATGAGACTGGCACAGATCCTGGCATCAGGATCAGATTGCTGATGGTCATTCACTCCAGCAAACCCCCCTGATACAACAATGAGCAGAGTGTTGACATATGTTGACATATTCACCAAGTGGTCTAATGCCAGTGACACCACGGGCATTAGACCAAGTCACTGCCTTTGATGAGCAAGCATCTGAAATCGTCAAGAGCAAGTTTTGGAGGGTTGAACTTTGAACTTGTTCTGTCAGGATGTTTGCTAAAACATTGTTCGATTTCTTAGCATACAGTAAACTACCATGAGCTGTTGTGGCCAAAGACAATGAGATAATGCATAAGGATGTTTAAAGGTTTATCTGATGCCCTGTAGAATCTACTTTGATAGTGTTTGGCTTGCCCTTGGAAACATTCACAACTTCATATACTGTAAAGAGGCAAATGTCTTTGCCTGTTTTTTTTGTTTGTTTGTTTGTTTTGTTTTTCTATTCATGGTGATTTCAAAACCAGCTTCTGGTCACTGTGGAGGCTCAGAGACCTCAGATGTGACTACATCTTGAAACACATCATGATGTCTCATGACAACAATTCTGCCTTCACCAGAGTTGCGTTTGTGAGCATGGACACATGTGTGTGTACTCATCTTCATTACACTTGAAGAAAATAAAGCAGATCTGGTCTCTTCCCCTTGAACCATCTGAATTAAACTCAGTATGAACACTTCAGTTCACTTCAGGTGATGTATCGGGGGTTTGCAGAAGTGACCACTGTCACTGATCTCTTCCAGATCTGCAGGTCTCATCCCTAAGTGCTGACCGTGATGATGCTGACACATGACTCATTTTACACTCCATCCATGCTCAAATGGAAACATTAGTTGTATTAGAATGTGATATAGATGTGTGTTTTTTTTTTACTTCTGACATACTATGTCAAGATGCAATGCAAGCATCTCTACCGGTACATTAAAGCTTGGATATCAAGGTATCTCAAGTATCTTCCATTCCATGAAATTCAAAAGTTGCTTTCTGCTCAAATTGATACACTACTTGCCGCTGAGAGTGTGTTTCAATTCATGGACCACAGTATGAAAACAAACCTAGCAGGTGTTGATCTCAATGGCCTTAGAAAAGGTCTTCATACGGAAGACATACGAGCTCAGCAGAGAAATTAATATGTAAGATATATGGTGTGCCTGAAGTTGGTGCATGCAATGAAGCAAGAGTCAAGTTGTTTTGTATGGGGCGTCCGCAAGAGACTCTGCCACCAACCTCAGATGCAGTAAAGTTTCACATCATGCGTTCCCATTATCAAGCTCTTGTATAGAATCAAGCTCACCACACCCTGATCTTCCTCCCATGACTGAAATGGGATGGATGCTCCTGAATGGTCAGTTGGTGCCATGGCTGCGGTCCTTGCCCCCATTGCCAAAAGCATGCAGGGAGAACACGTCATGCATTTATACAAGGCTGCTTTCAGCCAACGCTGCGGCTGCAGGAAAGTGTTTATTTGGAAGTACATTGAAGTGTGCGGTTTCAAGAAACTTAATTGGCAACACCTGCCAGAACACTGAAGATAATTGGGACTGACTGTCCATGTGTCTACTGCATGCAAATAAACACTAATTTAGGCAAATCATGAAGAAATTGATCACCATTAAAGAAGAAGAAAAAAACATTTTTCATTACCAAAGAGGCCAATTTTCACAATATAAATGATATTAAAGTGGTACCTTCACAATTGATCTGAAATATGAATATGTCATTGTATTACCCATATATGAAAACATAAAAAAATACATTTGAATCCATTTCATACCTTATTTAGTCAAACATACATCATTTTATTATGCTTCATTATGGTGGTGGCCGCCATGTTTAAATTGTCAATTTTGAAGGCTTAGGAGCCATTTTTGAGCTTTACATACAGCAGATTTGGATTCAGCACGCCTTAATACCCCTAGAACACTTGTATGTAATAAATTAACACGATTTGCCTTCGGGGTTCACATTTTTGTAATATGGTACTACTCTACTTTATAGTGCTCTAGTGATAGACAAACCTCTCCACCTGTTGAAAATCCCTTTGATAAAACATTGTTTTTTAAAAAATACCGGTAAATGTCACACATCTATTTTTCCATAGCATGAGGCAGGCCTTGTTGACGGAATTGGAAGGTCTGGTTTAAAAAATTAATCAGTATTTAATGTGTAACGTCCATTATACAGTATTTACTAAAAATAAGATGCCGTCATCACATTTCAGTCCATTTAGCTGAGTGTGAACCCAGGCATGTTGATGGCAACATACCTGCATGGGTTCCAAGCATTAGTTTTGCTCAGAAAACTCTCTTTGGGAAAATAAAAACAGCCACACCCGTCATTATAAATGTGCTTAGTCAGTAGAGATCAGCAGATTGCGGATTGATCCGCAGATCCCGTGGATAACCAGCGGATTAGAATGGATTGGTTCAATGGAGTATATAAATAATTAATGATGGATAATCCACGCATGAACTGGATAAGGACCCACAACAACAGCAGCAACCATTAGCTAGCCAGCTAGCTGCAGAGGAGAGTTTAAAAGTTGAAAGAAACTTCAAACTAACTAAAACAGAAGGGATGATGAATATAAGTTTGGTGTGGGACTGCATGAGAATCAATGAGCGCTAGTGGACATATCGCAAGAAAAGACATTCGTTCTTTGCAATGTAAGAACGGCAGGTGGCAGAACGAGTTTCTATGGAAACGGGATACACAACGCCTGTCTGGAGTCCTGACCGGAGGGGGTGAGTGAATAAAAAGCCGCCGATCGCAGCCACCCATCACAGCCGCGGCAGCGTCGCGTTGCTGTGAGCTTGTAGAGTAGTATTTATACGGCGGATGGATTCAGATGTATGAATTTGATTAATTAATTAACACAGACGGATGCAGACGGATCATCAATGTGTGTGGATGTATTTCGGATGAGAAAAAAAGCTTATCCGCTGATCTCTATTAGTCAGCATATTTGGAGTTGGACAAGTGCTATGGCCATTTTCAGCCTAATCAGTGTGTTGTTTGCTAAATTAATGCTTGTAATGGATTCAGCATCATTAACCCTCTCTAGTTAGACATGCAGGTATCACATTCTACATAAAGCGTGATGGATTGTTGAAATGTTTGCCGTTATATAGGTTGTTAATGGTATGGTCACAACATATGCAAATTAGCATTCGTCAATTAATGCTGGGGAAGGGACCCCTACTCAACATTTCTAAAATAAAACCTTGGTGCACTCAACATGCCTGGGTTCAAAATATGTCTCTAGTGGCTGGCATGTAGACTATTTAGGCAAGTGTCTGTTTTTAGCCTAAGGATTGTTGTCCAATTAATGCTTGGAAACACATTCATGAAACCCCCCCATAGTTTTGACACCTCACACGCTTAAAGCATAGTGACATTTTTAATCGGACGTGGCCTTTGCCAGCGGTGTCCACGTTTCTCTAAAAACATGATACGCACCGCCAGCTACCCACGCACGACACACTGTACTGCCAAAAGGGCTTCGACCCGGGGGTCCTCCAGTTGTTTTGGGCCTTTCCGCATATACCACTTGGCCTCGCACACCGACGCGGTTCATTTGGCACGTTACAGGTGGAGCAAGCGATTCATCCTTCAAAAATAATCGAATAAACCGCATGTGACAGCTTCATTTGTCACTTTTGGAGGCTGCCTAATGGGCTGTATAATGTCTTCTCATAATTCCGTGAGAGAGAGAGAGAGAGAGAGAGAGAGAGAGAGAGAGACAGAGACAGAGAGAGAGAGAGAGAGAGAGAGAGAGAGAGAGAGAGAGAGAGAGAGAGAGAGAGAGAGAGAGACAGAGAGAGACAGAGAGAGAGAGAGAGAGAGACAGAGACAGAGACAGAGAGAGAGAGAGAGAGAGAGAGAGAGAGAGAGAGACAGAGACAGAGACAGAGAGAGAGAGAGAGAGAGAGAGAGAGAGAGAGAGAGAGAGAGAGAGAGAGAGAGAGAGAGAGAGAGAGAGAGAGAGAGTCTTGGCTCTGCTTGCATTAGGGAACTGCAGCCTTTGTCAATTAGCTGCTTCAGTCCCACACAGACTGTTGGCTGTCTCTGAGCAGCAGACTGCACTGCGGCAAGTGAATGTGATCTTTAAAAAGAGAGTTCAGATAATAAGCGATATCCAAGTTATATGAAATATGTGGTGTTAAATATGTGTTAGTTCCTGTCTAGCTGTCTGTTTAACTTTCACTACTTGCCACTTTATAATTATAATTATACCTGGTTGTATCTTAGCACCTTCACCTCACTTTATACTGTTACAGTTGCACTTTAATACTCTAGTCTGTTGCACTACGTCACTTACTGTTTCTTGTATTGTTTGTATTTGTCATTTTTCTTGCACTGTCTATTGTCTTATTGCACTGGGAACAATGGAAACGTTATTTCATCCCTGTATAGAGCTGCGCAGTGACGTCACCGCCCCTGTTCCGGAAGTCTTTTCCCCATTCATTTTTCTCATAGACTTTTCGAAAATAATTTATATCAAGACGATTACGCCGCGGCCAAAGCCAACTCAGGTCGTGACAAATCATGACAACAAACACAATATCGTCATATAATATATAATTGGGAAGAAGTAGAAAACGGCATGATACAAGACTTTTTGTTTCTGTCACTACACTGGAGTGACAAATAAAGAACCTTGAACCTTATATTGTATGTTGATGTCCAGACTACTGTGTAATTAATTGATTCAATTTTTTAAACCACGTGTGTCAAACTCAAGGCCCGGGGGCCATATCAGGCCCATGAATGAATTATCTTCGGCCCGCGGTATGATATTATTTAGTCAGTATCACATGCAGCTACTTTTGGGGCATAGTGAAATGGACACAAAAAAAAACATACTTCCCTGTGATAGAGGGGTCAAAAATGAACAAAGGCTGTGCTAATATTTTAGAAATGGGCCAACAGTTTGTTTTCTGGATTCATTTACTTTTACTGCATGGCCCCTGATGACCCCCCAAAAATGACCAGAACTACTTAATATTTCACCAACCCCAGAGCAGAACTCCCAGCATGGGACCCTGGACATCAATTAAAACAGTAGTATAAAAATCTGGGATGGCCAGAAATTGTATGACCAATGGTACAGTAACAACGGACACGCACACACGCACGTGCACACGCACGTGCGCGCGCACACACGCACGCACAGTGACTCTGTGTGTCCTCTAATCCAATTAGTATATCCCATGCTGTTTGTGTGGGTTTTGGTGCTTAAGGATGTCTATTGATTTCACCGATGAAAGCTGAACAGCTGAAATCAGCCCAGACCCACCAGCCCCCGGTGACTCAAACCACATGTAAAAAAAAAACACAGCAGGAGTTAATTCCTCGCAGCACTCCTGCTCTCACATCATTTCGTGTCGACGATAACAAGATCCTCCAGTTACTATCACCTCTAATCAAGTGGCTATTTTTTGCTCCACGGCCGCGGCTTCGCCTTCATTTGAAGTCCCGTCACGGACGCCATATGGTACGGATCGTCCTGTCCCTTTTGTGAACCCTCGTCTGGAAGTGGTTGCGTCGCGATCGGTTCGAGCACGGAGAGCCAACACTGGCTGGTTAAAGGGTGAAACCACTTGTTTGCTTTTTTGTGCACATACCTTGTCATGATGTAATTCCAAATGTGGACAAGAAAAAATGTTCCAATGATTAGGAAGTAATATTTTAAAATATGCCTCTTATTGACTTTAACGCTAAAACAGCTCTCAAGTCACTCTTTTAGTACATAAACACAAACTAAGTTCATTCAGACACTATAGACTATAGAGCATCGCCATAACCCATGTGGTTTTATTTTCTCATAAAAATGTTACCTTCTTGTTGATTTTAGCAAAACATTTTTTTAAATCAAACCCGGCCTGGATCAGTGGATCCAGTTCCGGATTTTCAAATCGGAAATTTAACAGGAAGTGTGCTTCGTGCTTTGTGCTTCTCTGTCATATCTGAGGCGGGGTTGGCGAAAAGACCTTTCTGTGTGGAGTTTGCATGTTCTCCCTGTGTCCCTTATAGGGTAGATACCCTGAAAAAAACATGCAGTAATCCTGGACTCTAGACTGCCTCCCCCTGGCCAGCCGGGGCGTCTGATGGAGGGGACAGGAACTGGTTGGAATAACGTGTTCCTTCCACACGCTACGTCCAAACAGGAAAACTCCCCCCTATCAGGTGAAAAGAAGGCAGCTTGGACTCCTCATGCATTGAAGGAAGCGTGAGGCTAGTCCGCTGCCTCCCCAGGTTGGCAGAGGGTGTGTAGAGCCCAGGATCACATTAGGAATTGGCACTGGGTGGGAAATGGTTAACAATGTTAGTCAATGAGGGGCATATTTGGAATTATCCATTTCTAATCACTGGAAGGAAAATTATTATTTCTAGTTCGCATTTGAAATTGCACCATGGCAACAAGGTACTGTAGCTACACGAAAACACCCTCAAAAACATGGTCTACCCTTTAAGGGTTGGATTCCCTTAAAGGGAAACGGTTTACCTTAAAAAAACAAAAAAAAAAAAAGGGTAAAAGAAATACCACTTGGAAATAGCCAGTCTACAAGTTCACACACAAAATATTTCTCAGATATGGGTCCGCTTTTGAATACTAATTTCGGGGCCTAAAAAAATACTTTCGGGATCTAAGAAAAGAAAAAAAAAAAAAAAAAAAAACAGGAACAAATACCTTGCGCACCATTCTTGAGAAGTGTAAACCCCCTAGTTAGAGATCTTACATGCCACATAAAGCATGATGACTTTTTGCATGTTTTGCCATCTATAGGTTGTAACTGGTACATGACATTGACCTGTTTTTATGAGGTTTCCCACGGGAGCTGAATTTCAACATTTAGTACATGTTATTAGATATTTAGTACATGTTATTATTAGACACCATGCTCTTCTGACCCCTTAAAAAGTTAAGAAAAACAGACTAAAGAACTGTTTTGTACATCAGTTTGTCCTGCTTCTAAACCAGAATCAATAAATCCAAGGTCTTGTTTTGCTCTTTGTTTTGCTGTTGTGTCTGTAATGTATTGTATGTTGCACATGTGTGTTGTCTTGTATGTGAACAGTGTCGCCATGGATGCAAGAGGGATTTCAGTGCAAACTGACAATAAAGTTGGATCGCATCGTATCGAATCGTATCATATCTTACAAATTGCGTCTTGTTGGCGGGCGGCGCCTCGGTGATGGACTTGAGCTCCTCCACGCTGACGCGTTCGATGTCCTCCAGGGCGGCGCCAGAGTACAGCACCACGTCCTTCACAAAGATGCTGATGGCTCTCAGCATGAAGGACACGAACAGGTGCATGTGGATGTAGTTCCTGGTGCAGTGCAGACGCCTGTGTAGAGGGAACGAGGGGGAAGGAATTAAGAGGCGCGCATACCGAGTTACATGGTTAAGAAGAATGTTATACATGAAGATTAAACCATGCGAATGTAAAACAAAAAAATCCCTGATTGTATCTCACTGGTGCGTGTGTGTTTGTGTGCGCGTGCGTGTGCGCATGTGTGAGCATTACATACACACAAACACACACAAACACGCAGACACACACGAACAATGCTCATCCTAATTAGAGCCAGCTGAATTCCACGCTGACTATAACACATTCTTCTACATTTAGAGGCTCGCAAAGCGCAAATATTGAATTGCTCGGCTCAAAGTGAGCCGTAAAAACTAAATTGCAAGCATGTGTCGGAGCCGTTTACCCAGAAAGCATGCAGAACCCCCCCCCCCCCACCCACACACACACACACACACACACACACCACCAACAAACAAAAACGTTATCTGTCAAAACAGCCCCCAAAACATCCTCTTTGACGCCTTTAGAAACGGGAAGGTGTTTCTGAGGTCATTACTGCTACCGCACCGCTGCTATCAGGATATGGATAGGACTTGATATGGAGACAATTAAAAGACATATAACTGCATCTATTTTTAGGAATAGGTGAGGATCTCAATATCGAATCACCAGGTTGAAAATTGTTTTTTTTATATTTGTGTAGGTCTACTGACAGACATTATCAGGCTGCACTGATGTGTGTGATTGAACTTTTTGTTATTTATTTTGTTTAAAATTGATTTAAAATGTTCTAGGTGATTGAACTCATAGTTCATATCATTTATAATTAAGGGGAATTGCACCCGTTTTCAACATTTTACTGTACCTGATTTTTCTTTCAGGACCTTTTTTTTTCTGAGGGCGTACAAATGGAACCTATAATTTAACTCTGTTTACAGATTTGGACACCGTAAGAGGGTCCATTTGGTTCCAAACCCTCAGGAACTTCCATAAGGACCTCTATAGACATCCCCCTGGGCTGCACTTTTGGGAACCGCTTCTTTAAATGCCCCAGTTTGTACCCATTAGAAAACATTAAAAAAAAAAAAAAAAAAAAAAAACTGCTCCCCGGTTCCAAAAGCTGACATGTTTGAAGGGTAGAGACATGAGCAGCTCCGTCCGGAGCACACAAACGGGACGTCCCCCGGGGATGTCTTATTAAACTCATTTGGCCCGTTGATTTCCTGGTGCCTGTTGGGCGCTCTGCTAAAGCAACCCTTCTGACAGCTAGCATACCTGTACACTACGTATTAAGTCACGTCGGTGGAAACCACGGTAAACAAGGTTTTTCACACCCTGTCCAGATCACGCCGCCGCGCTCTGCGGAATAAGAGGATCATTAAAAGTCCCCTGTGCATTAATTAGTCGTCTTTGCCTGCGCGGAGGGGAAAAAAAGGTGAATTCAACCTTCTGTTTTTTTTTTGTGTGTGTTTTGTTCGTTTCTTGCCTTATACTTTTAAACATAGTTCTCTCAAAGCAGCATTTCACAGTTAGTAGATGGTGAGGTATAGTAGTATATGGAGAAGAAGGGATTTATCCAGCAGATACCATTATCTCATCTAATTTGCATTGTTGGCGGTATAGTTCAGTAAACCTGCGCAGTGACGTCACCGGCCCTGTTCCAGAAACGGATTCCCCATTCATTTTTCTCATAGACTTTTCAAAAATAAGTTATATAAAGACGATTATGCCGCGGATAGCCAACTCGAGTCGTGATGAATCATGATGACACACACTTTTGGGACAATCAAATCATTTCTAAGATGAAAAAAAAAAAAAAAAAAAAGTCTTGTATCATGCCGTTTTCTACATCTTCCTAATTATATATTATATGACGATATTGTGTTTGTTGTCATGATTTGTCACGACCCGAGTTGGCTTTGGCGGCGGGCGAAATCGTGTTTTTTATTAACCATTTTCAAAAAAGTCTATGAGGAAAATGAATGAGGAATCCACTAGTGGAACAGGGCTGGTGACGTCACTGAAAAGTCTATGAGGAAAATGAATGAGGAATCCACTAGTGGAACAGGGCTGGTGACGTCACTGCGCAGGTCTATAGTTCAGTAACCGTGGGGAGAATGCGGTATTTGACTCTTTTTTTCCCCCTGCGCTCTCTATCTTAAAGGAGAATCCTTTAAGCCTCTGAAGGCTTTCTTGCCTTTATTTGCAGTTGATTTAATTGTAAAGAAAAAGCGGTTTGTTTTTTTATTTTGTGAAGAAGAAAAGAAAAAGTGTATTGGCTGTTTCCCGTACAGAAACATACACTAAGCTTAGAATGGGCGCTATGGGGTGATGCTCAAATTTCGCTTATTTCCATCTCTCTAAAATGTACTTTTTTTTGCTATATATTGTCTCTCTCCACCATGTCAATAGTATGTTGACACTCAAATTTTACTTTTGGTTCAGCTGTGGTTCAGCCCTAAACCGTGCACCATCCTGGTATATTTCCGGTACGTTTGAAACTATTAAATACCTGCATTTAGGGCATTAACCAAACACGTTTTTTGCTAGTCGAATCGAATACTTTGGTAGTCGAATAATTGTCGACTAGTCTATAGTGATATATATATATATTTGTTTTTTAGCCAATAAAATGTGTGATTCTGGACTTCCCATTGAAAAAATACATGCCTATTACACTACTGTAACTCAGTTACATTATGACATGAAAAATCAACCTACAATTACTACCAACACCACAGCACACATCCACAATGCCTGCTGCAGAAAAATGAAAAATATATATCAAAAATTATTATTACCGAATAACGAATAGTGAATTAATAGTCGAATAGTGTTTTGCTAGTCGAATAATCGACTAGTCGAATATTTAGTTAATGCCCTACCTGCATTACAATAAAGACAACCTGCAGCAATTGCAAGTTGTGGGAGGGAGGGGGGGGGGGTCTCAGGGGTAGATGTAGAAATGGGGGCATTTATGACACAAATCAAGGATGATGCATGATGTCACTGGATGCTTAATGTGTTTTGGTGTGGAATTCTCCTTTAACCCATTTAGGCCTAAGTTTCCTGAAAAACTTCAAATATTTATGTGGCTGAAGTAAAAAAATAATAATCATTTTTGAATACTGTACATAGTGTACAGCAGTGGTTTTCAACCTTCTTCATACCAGGCCCCACCATTTATTCAGCATTTTATCCACGGAGGACCACCTTTGATGTTGAGTTTAATCTCTCTGACCCAAAAGTAAGTTTGTGTCCACAATTTAGAAGAGATAAACTGTCACAATGTTGGTCAAAATAACAAATTCTTCTACATTTTCTAATTGTGTAGATTCTTGAAAATGAAGTAATTCAGACGTTCAATATTATTTAACAATTGAGAGTGTTAAAATGACACCAAATGGACCCGTGAGGGTCCATTTGGTGTCATTTTAACACTCTCAAGGGTTACAGACCTATAAGGGTTCTAAGGGTATTGGTTAACAACTGTCCATCATTTAGCTGGGGACAGCATGGAATCCTCTCAGGGACCACTGGTGGTCCCCGGACCACCTGTTGAAAACCCCTTGCTGTACAGAATCCACTTTTACTTTTACAGACCTGTCACTAGTAACCCAGGTGGTCATCATTATGGTCCTCAATGCAAACTCTGTTTTATCTTTATCCCATAATCAGAGGCGTGCATACATAGACGTCAAGGGGGGTTTGAGCACCCCCTAGTGGCCCTCTCTGGACCAACATGCCCTTTTTAAAAGAGCAAAAAGATGCTGAAATGCTGTTTTCTATGCGTTTTTAACCCCCCAAAACTCAAGTTTCCTAGAGTGCCCTCCTGGTTACATTTGAGCACCTGCCCTTGAAACTCTCTGTGCACGCCAGTGTACATAATTGGAAGCGGCACCTCTCTCCGTCACTTCCACCTATGGGATACCAAATGTGATGGATCTTCTGCTATCCAAAGTCTAATTTGTGACGTATCGTGTGCCTCACAACCAGGAAACACAACTGGATGGAGTGAGAGCTCTTGTGTGTGAGTGTTTGCGTGTGCGTGTGTGTGTGCGTGCGCGCGTGGGTGTGTGTGTGCGCGTGTGTGTGTGTGTGTGTGTGTGTGTGTGTGTGTGTGTGTGTGTGTGTGTGCATGTGTGTGTGTGTTCTTAACATTCCTGGCATTCCCGTTGGTCATAATATTATTTGGTTCTGTACAGACACTGTAACAGACACTACATTGAAAAACAGTAACCTATACATGGCTGCTCTAGCAGTTATGTTGATTTGTTTGCTCTTGCATCAATCGGTGGAATTTTGCCTGCGATGCAGTCAAAAAACAACTATAAGGATCTAACGGGAGGGTGCTTTTCACAAAAGAATGGATTATTTTGAGAAAACAGCTTGGATATATATTTTTCTTTTGTTTTGAATGGATCCCAATGTAGTGGAGGCAGACGTCATGGGATACGAGACTCGTTTATGTACATAACTAGTAGTTGCCACATCCACCGACGGCGCCTCCAGGCTTGAAGCAACGGTCCCTGGTGGCCAAGTTTGGTACTGCAGGTGGGTGGAATTCATGCACTAGTGCCCCGAGAGCACGCACGCTGGTTTGCTTTGTGCACGCGGACAGGGCAGTTTGTATGCAAGTTGTTTTCTGAATGAACCAGCGGTCCTCACGTCATATACTACCTCTCAAAACATAACGGATGTATTATATGACAGATAATAAGCTCACCACAAATCCAAAAGCTTGTTTTTTTATGCTGTTTAGTTTTTTTCCTTTGCTCGTTCTCGACGGCGCTCGTTCATGAATCCTTTCCGTTCCCATAATCCCTTGCTTCGGGCGCGTTCATTGAGAAATACTTCCGCATTTGACCACCAAATTTTGGTGGTCAAATGCGGAAATAGGCACACTTCCGGCGGTCTTCCGGGTGCTTCAAAACGCCAATGAGCAACTTGTATTGAATTGAATAACAAGGGGGCGGGGCTGTCGCTCAAGTCCGGTCTCTATAGAGATGCGCAGTGACGTCACCGCCCCTGTTCCACTAGTGGATTCCCCATTCATTTTTTCTCATAGACTTTTCGAAAATAATTTATATCAAGGCGATTACGCTGCGGACAAAGCCAACTCGAGTCGTGACGAATCATGATGGCACACACAAACTTTTGGGACACTAAAATAATTTCTAAGATGAAAAACGAAACAAAAAGTCTTGTATCATGCCGTTTTCTACTTCTTCCTAATTATATATTATATGACGATATTGTGTTTGTTGTCATGATTTGTCAAGACCCGAGTTGGCTTTGGCCGCGGCGCAATCATGTTTTTATTAACCATTTTCGAAAAGTCTATGAGGAAAATGAATGAGGAATCCACTAGTGGAACAGGGCTGGTGACGTCACTGTGCATCTCTATATTTTATTACTCTATGGTAGTTGCACATACTATGGCACCAGCCAGGTGGTGGCACTAAAGCCACACTCACATGGTTTTAGCCATAAGCATATTAAAATAGATGCCTACGGCGGCACTAGGAACTTTATAGATGGCTGTGATGAAAGGGTTAAATAGAGAAAAGTGGCTGACAAAAGAAATGGACCGAGTCTTTCAATGGAAGGAAATTCCAATGAAACCACTTCTTCTCAGACCGCAATTATCAAAACAAAACGGTCAATAACAAATGACGCCATTGTCAACAAGGCATTGTTAAACCTTTCACACAAACTGCAGATATATTAGTATGCTATTGCACGCTATGGGCAAAATAAACAGAAAGCGGCACGTTTCTGAAGTAATGCAAGTCAGCCTCAATCCCGACACTCGCTGTGCTTTAAAGGTTTCTCTGGAATATAAAATGGCATATTTTGATCTAACCAAATAACAGCTCTACATTTCATTCCCCCTCCTCTCCTCCCCCCTGCGTGTAAATCCCCTCTCCCCCGTTGTGTTGTGGAAAGATGTTGGGGAAAGAAAAACTGCGGCGGTCGCCGTCAACTCACCGGAAATATCCCAGGATGAGCACAGCCACCATGAGAGACCCCAGAGAGATGGAGTATCCCACCGTATAGATCAGATACAGACGGTCAAACACGTCCTGGAGAGGGAGAGAAGGGGGGGAAATTATACAGGACATTTCTCTACATATTTACTATTAAAATCACTACATACAGTAAATCACTACTCATCACAATAGCAAAAACACTAATGAACGAGTAGTGATCGATGAATAGAGTTTCTTCATAAGGACCATCAGTAGGGGTCAAGCTTGGACAAGGGTCTATAAGAAAATAATTGTCGTTAGAGCCTGCGCTCATGGGGATGGTGAGGGGGAGGGGGGGGGGGAGCCAGGTGAAGAGCTGGATAATAGCTGTGGGAGGGGGTTTGTTACGACACTGTCAGCGCTAAGGGGGGGACTGTGGAGAGGGAGGGGGAGGAGGACGAAGGAGCAGGGGCGGATGTAACATTTCCCAATTGGGCAGGAGAAAATGGCATGGGTGCGGCTTCATCGCCCGTGATGCAAAGCGACGCGGGGCGATGAAGTCGCACCCATACCATGGTGGCGATGAAGTCGCACCCATACCATGGTGGCGATGAAGTCGCACCCATATAATTTTCGGTTACAGGACTTTTATTAATAAAGTAATGCATCAATAATCAGTTGTTGTTGAAGTTGCAACAGACACGCAGCATGCATAAAGCTAAAGGTCTGACTCAGAGAGTTTTCTGTTTTCAATGATGAAATGCTGTTGGTTTAGTGGTGACACAGCTGTAGTTAGTTAGTAGCAGTAGTAGTGTTTCAAATCATTTTAAATACAAGCAGTTTAATTTGAAATATCTTGGGTTGTTTTGCATGCCACCGTGTTTGGTGGGGCAGACTGGGCATTGAGCCCCCCCCCCCCCCAATGCCTAGATCCGCCTCTGCGATAATTGACTGAAAATGCCCTTATCTAGATTGACAATTGATTATCAATTGTTATTCAGTGCAGCTGCACTGATTGGCTCAGGTCGAGGTGCCCCCCCCACCTTGGGGTGTCCTATAAGCCTCAGTTCCCTGCTCAGTCTACAGAGAGGAGAGGAGAGGAGAGGAGAGGAGAGGAGAGGAGAGGAGAGGAGAGGAGAGGAGAGGAGAGGAGAGGAGAGGAGAGGAGAGGAGAGGAGAGGAGAGGAGAGGAGAGGAGAGAGAAACCAAGCACATAAACCTTTGATTACGACCGCCATCGCAGCGGCGTTGTACTGTAACTGTCATGACCGTTTTGCATAATTTGCATACACTCACATTCATTGAGTTTTTGGGTTGACACATACTTTAATTACATTGGTGACAGTATTGTTCACATACTGTAATTACATTGGTGACAGTACTGTTCTACCTCCGTTTTTTGTGCGTGGGGTAGTGCAAAAGTAAAATAAAGGTAATATGTAAGATTACTAGTAATACTCACATGCCCTCATGTTTTGATATATTGCCAAATCATTTACCAGTAGTCATTGATAAGCTTTCTAGCAGAAAAATAACTCAGGCGAGACATTGCCATGGTAGAAGTAGAAAGATTTTGCGTCCAAGAGAACAGAAATGCCCCCCGGAAGGTTGGTTGGTTTTTAGCCCCAAAAAAAGCCCCCCCCCCCCCCCCCCCCCCCCCCCCCCCCCCCCCCCATTGCCTTTGAAGTCCCACCAGTGACAGACATGTCACCATATATTGCATGAACATACGTTTCTAAGAAAACACAGACATTTTGCCTTTAACTGAGCGATGGTCTGGGACTATAGCTGATAAAAGGGAACTGCAGGGTGGAGCTCTTTGAGCTCTTTTCTTTTTCTTTGACTTCTCCAGGCCCAGGCAGGGTGTGTGTGTGTGTGTGTGTGTGTGTGTGTGTGTGTGTGTGTGTGTGTGTGTGTGTGTGTGTGTGTGTGTGTGTGTGTGTGTGGTCGAAGAGGACCAGATCTAGTGCATACTGCCCACCCAATGAAAGGTAATATCAGTGGTTTTCATCAGTGGTCCGGGGACCACCAGTGGTTGAGAGAGGTCCAGGTGGTCCCCAGCTAAATGGTGGAAATTTGGTTAACCAGATGTACTGTAACTCATTGAGAGTGTACACATGAAAACCAAATGGACCCGCTCTCAAGAGTTAAAATATTCATCATGTGAATTAGCCCAAGTCTACACAACTAGAGAATGTAGAAGTTTAATGGTCATTTGTATGATCTCTATGCTTGATTGTTGTGTTTCACAAATCCAGCCTGGAATTGTGAATCGCGGCTCAAAATGCAGAATACACAGTAGGCCCTGGTGTCAGAAAGATTGAAAACCGCTGCTTCGTATGAAAAACTTTGGCGTTGCCCACCCTTCCTGCCATTCTTCCAGCCCACCCTGGCTAAACCCGGCCCTGGGTCGAAGAAGGCTATCCAGAGGACATGGTCATCGGGAGCAGCTCTGCAACTAAACCACACTATCCTCCCCTCTCTGCTTCAACACAGCAGGCGGGTGGGCTCTGGAGAGAGACAGGGGCCTTTCCTTAAGGGGCTGATGTAACCAGACACCCCCCACCCCCCACCACCAGCACCACCACTACCGCTGCTGTTATCATTTAGCGTCGTCGAAAGCCATTGCCAAACGCGGGGTCTCTTAAGTTGTGGTGGGTGCTGGCGGTCGGCGGTTGGCCGCGGTGCCGTAATTGTACCGTGAAAAGGGGGTTTTCATTTTGCGAGTATGCGTTTATCATTAAGTACTAGTGACGACTCTTGGGAGCCCGCGTCAACGTAAACATTTCGTTGGGAGTCGAACCGTCGGGCGTCAGGGCCGGGGGTCGTGCCAGGCAGCGTCTGGTCTGCCGCCACATCCTCCCACAAAAACACAGAGGTTCCACGTTTAGGGGAGAATAATAGAGCGCGTGGGTGGGAGAGAACCGGAGGGGTTTTCATGGAACCGGAGGGGGATATGGTCAAAATGAATGACATATCGTTTTGCAAAGCGCTGCTCCAAATCCAGCCGATGTAATCCCTTTTCTGGGGCAGTAGGATCGTCCTTTTGGTGGGCTAAGCCAGTGGTTTTCAACCATTTTGATACCAGGACCCACTATTTATTCATTCAATTTGAGCCACGGAGGACCACCGTTTGATGACATTTTAGCCCCAAAGACCCAAGCCTGAAGATTTATTTTACTTTTGTCCACAATACCAGGCTGGATTTGGGAAACAAAACAGTCAAACATACAGTAGACAAAATGAGCACCCTTCACATTCTCTAATTGTGCACACCTCAGAAGACGAATATTACACTCTTGAGAGTGTAAAATGATGCAACTCTTTGAGAGCGTAAAAATGAAATGGTTTCATTTTTACATTGAAAGCCACTGTTCTTTGTACTTTAGGTTTTGGAAAATATCAGATCAATTTGTGGGGGTCCTTGACATGAGTTTGAGCTCCACTGACAAATCACAAGGTTGTATTTCATAAATAAAAAGGTCACTGACATTTGTAGAATCCGGTCAAAACTGAATAAAAAAAAAACGCAACGGACGCTCGGAAATATTACCCTTATTAAAGCTCCATCGCAGATATTTGCAGTGGTGCGCAGTGCCTCACACTCTGAACATTATTGCCCATTAATAAAACATTTTTCACACGGCAGACATTTTTCTCTCCACTTTTAGAAATTTTAGGCTTTGCCGTTCGTCTCCGTTCAACAATGAGGGACTGATTGCACGCAATCAGGCTGAGTAACTGGTGGTAACCTGATGTTTGCTAATGTTGACCTCAGTCAGTCGAAGGTTATTTGCGGCTTTGGGGAAACTCACAGTGGAGACTGCATGGGCTTTGGTTTGCAGGCCATGCCCCCAGGCTTGGACAGTGTAAAAATGTGACAAAAAAAACACCTTTTTGTACAGTGACAAAGTGACTGCAGACTCTCATCATAGACATCAAATTAGTTAGGGCATTTTATCAGATATTTGACTGATAAAATCTGGGAAAATCTAATGCAAGAGACAGCAAAATCAATGATGGACCGATGCACCATCAGTCGCGGCAGGTGGTAAATGAGTCCCGACCGATGGTAATGGTCGTGTCTCGACTGCATCTCCACCAGCTAAAGAGTGCTGGATTTGCATCCCGAAATTTTAACTTCGCCATCCCTGCGACTTCGGCATGACGAGGAAGTAGGTGCAACAGAAGATTTTCTATAAATTATTTACTATTGAGCCTAATGGGAGTGAGCCTAGCTTTTCTGCTAATCTGTTAAAATCTGTTAAACTCTCTAGTAGCTGATCTAGGAGCTCACAACATAACACTGCACGAAACGTTGTGAGCTTGTAAATCAGCTATTTTCGCTATTATTGTCCCAACCGAGTTCCTGCGTGTTCCTGGAGGCATGTTGTGGTCGACTATACTCTCCCCAGTGTCGGGTAATTAACACCTTTACAGTTTTCCCACGCGAAAAATCGTGATGTAATATTCTGTTCCCTGCTTCCCACGCGGAAAACGCGTGTTGTACTTTTTTAATCTATAAGCATAGATTAACTTGCAGACTATCATGCCATGTAGTCACTTAGGGGTTAATGTCACTAAAATAGCCGAAAAAACACTGGCGCATGTGATGTGGTATCAGCCCGCCCCATAGAGAGCCATTAGTTTGGTTGGTTGTTGTTGTTGTTGTGATGTGGCTACAGAACAATGCTAAAGGGACTCACCGCTCTTCTCCTTCGTTGCATGCATTGGGCGCGCGTGTGTGTGAGTGTGTGTGTGTGTGTGTCGCGACGCTTCTTCTTTCTCTTTTCCTCTCTTCTGTGTGTGTGTGTGTGTGTGTCTGTGTGTGTGTGTGTGTGTGTGTGTGGAGGGGGGGGGCTCTGGGATCGTGTTTCTGTTCAGTCAAAAGCAAACCATCCCAGATGATGGATAGGTCAGCTTTTTCATGCATGCTACCTTTAGATGGCGCCATCTCCACACTGGAACATGTCAGAAAGTTTTTCCTTTTTTTAAATTGTAGGCAACCACCTGATCTTTAAAATGGTATAGGCATATGGGGATCTACTTGAAGCAGAAAAAAGTTATATGAAAGATAAAACTTTTAAACCTGATTATTTCATAACTAGTCCTGGAGGAGACGCCAGTGTGAACAACGGGGCCCTTTTGTACAATTTATATTAAAAAAAGAAAACATATTATCGAGTTGGGCTATTTTTTCCCTTAAAGTGGACCCCTCAAGCTGTCTTTGGATATCATTGGTTTGCACAAATTCATAACAGAGGATTTTCTATAAATCATTTCGTTACTATTGAGCCCAATGGGAACAAGACTAGTTTTTGCCTAAACGGTCAAGGAGTTAATTGTTCCAAGGCGAGACCATGATGAACCAAAAGGATGATGAATGTCAAATACTGCATGCTTTAAGGCCCCCAAACAGGATCTCTCTCTAAAACGACTAGCCCCCCCCCCCCCATAGGGATGCACACAGGTCCTTGGAGTGATTGAGTACCACAGGGTTTTTAGGAGGCATTTGTACAGTCGTCTCCGAGCTCTATAAATGGGTCAAACCGTTCTTACAACCAGGCCAGGTTAGGTTAGGTTAGGTTAGGTTAGGTTAGGTTAGGTTAGGTTAGGTTAGGTTAGGTTAGTGTCGCTTATGCCAGGTTAGGTTAGGTTAGGTTAGGTTAGGTTAGGCCAGGTTAGGTTAGGTTAGGTTAGGTTAGGTTAGGTTAGGTTAGGTTAGGTTAGGTTAGGTTAGGTTAGGTTAGGTTAGGTTAGGTTAGGTTAGGTTAGGTTAGGGTCGCTTATGCCAACCTTAACAAATGAAGATCAGATCAAAGTGCATGGTCAGTTCTGTCTCTGTGTCTTGTGCACATCTGTTGAAATAAACCCTGACCCTGCACCTCATCGTGCCTCGGGCCTGGTGACAGCATGTTTCTACTACTGCACACTCTCGAAAAGATCTTGTTGCTAAAAAATGGGTTCGGATTAAATTCCATGCTACACTGGAGTGGAAATGTACAGTTGCAGATCGGTGGTAGCCGAATCAGCTGTTGACAACAAATAAAAAAATAAATAAACAATAGCCCTATCATTTTCTCCTCCCCCCCCCCCCCCCCCCCCCCCCCCCCCCCCCCCCCCGATTGGGAAATGTTACATCCGCTCCTGCCCCATGGCCTGTATTTCTAATGGATAATTAGTGTCAATTTGAAGCGGTCCTTTTAGCCTGACCTCAGTCTGAGTGGTCATTTTATTTCAGTTCATTATTCAGACTGAAGTCCCTCTCAATCACAGCAGTTTATGGGATTGGAGTTACCAACTGATAGTCTCTGCATTGATTGGCTCATATGAACCCATAAGAATATAGGGAAAGCAGACAACATTGTCAATAGCGCGAGTAATGTGCTAGCTCGGTTGCTAGAAACCAAACAAACACAGCCGATAAGTGTTACTATCACGTGCACAAAAGCAGTAAAATATGTTAGATAATGATGTTTATAAAAACCTGACACTTCTTTAAATTGGAGGAGCACCTGGCGCTCGACACTGTTGAGTGACAGTGCTGTCGGCCAATCAGATGCTAGTACTAATGACACTAACTAGTACTAATGACACTGAAGGCAGGGATGCCAGTCTGAAATGGGGAAAGGGGGGAAATAAGGTAGTAATTTTTAAGGGGCGATTCAGTGCAGAGCCAGGCTAGGGGTAGCCTCGATCTCCAGGCTCTCATCCGCGCTGCGAGATGAGAGCCTGGATTCACGGTGCCCCAAAACGACTGACGGAAGTCGCTTCCGCTGGAAGTTGCCATTAGTCACGATGCGGTGAATAAAATGAATACCCCACGGAAACATTTTATTTCTCCCTTTGTGCTCGCAAAGCTGTAAAAGATGAAATTGTGCACTGTGCACACTTTTATAACTGCTTTGTTCGTTAGAATCTTTTTTTTTTTTTTCTTCTTCTGAAAATAACATTGCACAAGTCAAGTCGCTAGTGAGGACTGAACAGGGTTGTTTCTCTGGGGACTGTAAATACAGTAACACTAGTGAGGACTGAACAGGGTTGTTTCTCTGGGGACTGTAAATACAGTAACACTAGTGAGGACTGAACAGGGTAGTTTCTCTGGGGACTGTAAATACAGTAACACTAGTGAGGACTGAACAGGGTAGTTTCTCTGGGGACTGTAAATACAGTAACACTAGTGGGACTGAACAGGGTTGTTTCTCTGGGGACTGTGAATACAGTAACACTAGTGAGGACTGAACAGGGTTGTTTCTCTGGGGACTGTAAATACAGTAACACTAGTGAGGACTGAACAGGGTTGTTTCTCTGGGGACTGTAAATACAGTAACACTAGTGAGGAGACTGAACAGGGTTGTTTCTCTGGGGACTGTAATATACAGTAACACTAGTGAGGACTGAACAGGGTTGTTTCTCTGGGGACTGTAAATACAGTAACACTAGTGAGGACTGAACAGGGTTGTTTCTCTGGGGACTGAAAATACAGTAACACTAGTGAGGACTGAACAGGGTTGTTTCTCTGGGGACTGTAAATACAGTAACACTAGTGAGGACTGAACAGGGTTGTTTCTCTGGGGACTGTAAATACAGTAACACTAGTGAGGACTGAACAGGGTTGTTTCTCTGGGGACTGTAAATACAGTAACACTAGTGAGGACTGAAAAGGGTTGTTTCTCTGGGGACTGTAAATTACAGTAACACTAGTGAGGACTGAACAGGGTTGTTTCTCTGGGGACTGTAAATACAGTAACACTAGTGAGGATGAACAGGGTAGTTTCTCTGGGGACTGTAAATACAGTAACACTAGTGAGGACTGAACAGGGTTGTTTCTCTGGGGACTGTAAATACAGTAACACTAGTGAGGGACTGAACAGGGTAGTTTCTCTGGGGACTGTAAATACAGTAACACTAGTGAGGACTGAACAGGGTTGTTTCTCTGGGGACTGTAAATACAGTAACACTAGTGAGGACTGAACAGGGTTGTTTCTCTGGGGACTGTAAATACAGTAACACTAGTGAGGACTGAACAGGGTAGTTTCTCTGGGGACTGTAATACAGTAACACTAGTGAGGACTGAACAGGGTAGTTTCTTGGGGACTGTAAATACAGTAACACTAGTGAGGACTGAACAGGGTTGTTTCTCTGGGGACTGTAAATACAGTCACTCCCACAACTAACGCTCTCAGTCTCAAAAGCGCACCGTTTAACCAGGGTGGGTTAGGGGTACTCGTTTGTGTGTGTGTGTGTGTGTGTGTGTGTGTGTGTGTGTGTGTGTGTGTGTGTGTGTGTGTGTGTGTGTGTGTGTGTGTGTGTGTGTGTGTGTGTGTGTGTGTGTGTGTGTGTGGGGGGGGGGGGGGGGGGGGGGTAATCAATGAAGCACACTGGCTAAATGTTTCAGCCTGGCCTGTAATTGGTCCTTGTATAGTCTTGTTTCCCACCAACATTACTGTGTATTATGTATTTTAGTTTTGTCTCTTTAAAGTTGGTAAATCTTCACTAGACGAGCATGCCTTCTTTTTTCCTTTTCTTTTCTTTTCTTTTCTTTTCTTTTCTTTTCTTTTCTTTTCTTTTCTTTTCTTTTCTTTTCTTTTCTTTTCTTTTCTTTGGCTGTGTCACAAATCACAATTGATGTCGCAAACAGGACGCGGAGTCTGCAAATAGCTCTCTCTCTTTCACATACACGCACACACACACACTCTTCATCTCCGTCTCTCTCTGGCAGTGCGTTGTGTCCAGAGGCAGACGCGATTACAACCACGCAAACCAGTGGCAATAATTGTTTTCAGGATTATGAAAAGGCATTAGAGGGTTTGGGGAGTAGAGGATGTGGAATACAAATAAGTTTGATTTATACTTCAAATAAATGACATTATCCTTATATATATTAGTTCAGAAATAGCTCTTTTCGTAGCGTCTGGCTGGTGGAAGGAGGAGGGAGGAAGGGCTGTTGGTTGGGGTTGGATGTCAGCATTAGTCGTTTCAGGTTGTTATGTTTAGTGTGTTTGAGCGGGGGGTTTATACAGTGGGGAAAGGGTATTTTAATGGTACGTTTTCAACCTTTTTGATACCAGGGCCCACTAATTGTTCATAATTTGAGCCACGGACCACCATTTGGGGACATTTTTAGCCCACAGAACCTAAAACTAAAGATTTTGTCCACAATACCAGGCTGGATTTGGGAAACAAAACAGTCCATCATACAGATCAATATGACCATTAATCTTCTACATTCTGTAGTTGTGTAGACTTGTGTAGCCGGTTGCTGATACCTTGGGATAGGCAAAATAAGCCATTGGCTTCAGCCTAAACCTTTTGGTCATGAAAAATAGTACTGTCTGATTTATGAATTACGATGTTATGAAATGTCACTGTATGACCAAAATAAAACTGAACTGAAACTGAAACTGACTTGGGCTAATTCACATGATGAATATTTTAACTCTTGAGACCCGCAAGGGTCCATTTGGTTTCATATTTACGCTCTCAAAGAGTTACATCTGGTTAACCAACTGTCCATCATTTAGCCTGGGGACCACCTGCAACCCTCTCAAGGACCACTGGCGGTCCCCGGACACTGGTTGTAAAGCATTGGTATGGGGTATTATGACATTGTGACTCACCTTCTCATGGTTCTGGTGGGAGAGGAATTTGGCGCATTCGCTGTAATTGGCCCAGGTTTTGTTGTTGCTGCTCGCCAGCTCCCAAGTGCCATTGTTGTCGCACCGACGATATGCAAGGCCTGGGCAACAAGACAGAGAAGAAATGTAATAATAATAAGAATCCATTTTATTTATGAGGCGCTTTTCAAGGCACTCAAGGCAGGGGCAGATCTAAGCATGGCCGTGGGGGGGCAATGCACCCCCTAGATGCCCAATCTGCCCTACCAAACATGGTGGCGTGGAAAACAACTCAAGATATTTCATATTAAAGTTTTTATAAATTAAAATGATGTGAAACACTACTACTGATACTAACTACAGCTGTGTCACCACTAAACCAACAGCATTTCATCATTGAAAACAGAAAACTCTCTGAGTCAGACCTTTAGCTTTATGCATGCTGCGTGTCTGTTGCAACTTCAACAACAACTGATGTTATTATTGATGCTTTACTTGCCTAATAAAACTGAAAATGGTATGGGTGCGACCCATTGCACCCATACCATTTTCTCCTGCCCCCCCGCCCCCCCATATGGAAATGTTACATCCGCCCCTGACTCAAAAAACCTACAGTGCTGTAAATGGAGCCCTGAAGACGATTTCCAATTCATGTTTTGTTTCATTCATGTGTTTATTCAAAGATCTGCGTAAGCCTCAAAACAAAGCCGTCTCGGATGATGACGACTTGTGACAGCAAACACGTTTTCTTGGCTGCCGAACAAATAATTAGAAAGATACGACATATTTTTTCTAATTCTTTGTTTGGCCAGGAGTTGTAATCACCATTCGAGTGGGCTTTGTTTGAGGCTTACAGGTTTTTAAATAGTTACTTTATGAAACAGGAAATGGTAGAAAAAATAATTGGAAATGATCTTTCTGGGCTCAAGGAGTCCGGACTGTGACACTATGTGATGCTGTGTGATGTGGTTGCTCTCAGTAATGGGAAGGAAACTTGTTACAAGTAGCTAAGCTACATAAGAAGTAGCCAAGCTACCTACAGTAAACTTAACTACATTTCCCCAAGCTTGTAGTGTAGCTTACTACACTTTCTGGTTGTAGAAAGTGTAGTAGTGTAGTGAAGCTACACTACTCGTTTCTAGTAACAAGGAGTGGAGCTTACTACATTTTCCCACCCACAAAATTGAATTACACCCATTTTTAATGACTAGAATTGGATTTCATCACAACAATCCATCCTTTTCCCATTGTACATTATCTTGAGATCTACTCTATAATAGGGAGGATTAGCCCAAAAAAAGTAGAAAGAAAGAAATTAAGTGAAATCACTTACTATACCTTTAAACAACATGATGTCTACAGTCTACACTTCACTACTGTATTGATTTTCCATGAAGGCTTGAATGAACTTCAGGGTCAACAGTGTCGAAGGCGGGGGTAAAGGGGAATTCCACCCATTTTCAACATTTTTCTAGAAGGTCTAAAGAAATTCATTAACATGGTGAAAATGTAATGACATATTAGAATGCTGAAAATGGGTGGACTTCCCCTTTAAGTGAAATCACATACGATACCTTTAAACAAACATGATGTCTACACTACACTACTGTATTGATTTTCCCTGAAGGACTTGAATGAACTTGAGGGTCAACAGTGTCGAAGGCGGGGGTTAACGTCTCTCACCTCTGTGGTTGAAGTCGTAGATGTACTCTGGACAGGAGATGGACACCAGCTTGCCTGGAGGCCCCTCTGGCCAGCAGACGATGCCATCCCACTCCGGCAAGCAGAAACCATCTGCTGACATAAAAGGAAGAAGGGAAAAAAAACTGTTGGTGACATTTAAAAGGTAGGAGTCTTGTCTTGAACCATATGTGTTGCCTGGGTTGGTTCTAGCATTACATGCAGCATTAAGTGGCTCCAGGCTGTGCCATGCATGTGCACACGCCAGGGCAGGAGTATAGATAGAGGTCATGAAGCACCTCTGGGGGAGCGCTGGAGAGCAGACCTGTTTTCCTTTTCAGATGCTCTGTCTGTCTGTCTGTCTCCCCTCCCCCCCCCCTCTCTCTCTCTCTCTCTCTCTCTCTCTCTCTCTCTCTCTCTCTCTCTCCCTCTGTCTCTCCCTCTCTCTCTCTCTCCCTCCGTCTCTCTCTCTCTCTCTCTCTCTCTCTCTCTCTTTCTCCCTCTGTCTCTCTCCCTCTCTCTCTCTCTCCCTCCGTCTCTCCCTCTCTCTCTCTCTCTCTCTCTCTCTCTCTCTCTCCTTTCTCTCTCTCTCTCTCTTCACCCCTGTGGCACATTCTCTTGGTTTGTTTGCTCGTGTTCGCTCGTGTTCTGCGCTCAACGCCATACGTTACACACACACCCAGAGGAAAAAATTGCTTCTCAGTGTAAGCTCAGAAGCATCTCTTGAGACACGCACGTTTATTGCTCATTTTAAGATCACCTAAAGATCACTCACTCTTTATGGCAAGATAAATACTAGGATCCATAAATGAGGCAAGGTCTCTCATATATAGTGCATATATAGCAAGATTTCAGCTTTGTCTCATTATCTCTCAAATACATCTGTAACAGCCAATGGAGAGACTTCAGCTTTGCCTCATTTATGGATCCTAGTATTCATCTTAGGAGCCATAAAGAGGCATAGGTCATCTTTAGGTGATCTTATAATGAGAAATAAACCTGGGTGTCACAAGAGATGCTTCTGAGCTTAAACTGAGAGGCAAACTTTTCTTCTGGACACGGGCACACGCACACAGAATCTACAGCAGCGGGGGCAAAACCCACTAGCGACCACGACAGCCTTTCCATCATGCCTTTATGTGACATGTGATATAGCCTCGATCTCCAGGCTCTCATCCGCGCTGCGAGATGAGAGCCTGGAATCATCGCCCCAAAACGACTGATGGAAGTCAGGACTTCCGGTTAGCTAACTTCCGCCGGAAGTTGCCATTAGTCACGATGCGGTGCTCCCGAAAATGAATACCCCACGGAAACATTTTATTTCTCCCTTTGTGCTCGCAAAGCTGTTGTCAATGTTTAAAAGATGAAATCGTGTGCAATTGACACACTTTTATAACTGCTTTGTTCATTGGAATCATTTTTTCTGAAAGTAAGATTGAACAAGTCAAGTCGCTAGTGAGGACTGAACAGGGTTGTTTCTCTGGGGACTGTAAATACAGTAACACTAGTGAGGACTGAACAGGGTTGTTTCTCTGGGGACTGTAAATACAGTAACACTAGTGAGGACTGAACAGGGTTGTTTCTCTGGGGACTGTAAATACAGTAACACTAGTGAGGACAGAACAGGGTTGTTTGAGGCTGTAAATACAGTAACACTAGTGAGGACTGAACAGGGTTGTTTCTCTGGGGACTGTAAATACAGTAACACTAGTGAGGACTGAACAGGGTTGTTTCTCTGGGGACTGTAAATACAGTAACACTAGTGAGGACTGAACAGGGTTGTTTCTCTGGGGACTGTAAATACAGTAACACTAGTGAGGACTGAACAGGGTTGTTTTGAGGACTGTAAATACAGTAACACTAGTGAGGAGGACTGAAAAGGGTTGTTTCTCTGGGGACTGTAAATACAGTAACACTAGTGAGGACTGAACAGGGTTGTTTCTCTGGGGACTGTAAATACAGTAACACTAGTGAGGACTGAACAGGGTTGTTTCTCTGGGGACTGTAAATACAGTAACACTAGTGAGGACTGAACAGGGTTGTTTCTCTGGGGACTGTAAATACAGTCACTCCCACAACTAACGTTCTCAGTCTCAAAAGCGCACCGTTTAACCAGGGTGCATGTGATATATGGTGTTTTCATGAGGCTGAATCCATTCCATGTTTTTTGAGCAAAACTATTGCTTGGAATGGATTCAGCATCATGAAATCCCCAGGCAAAAAAAAGGAAAAAAACAGGCATACAGTATTTAACAGTGACTTTTTTGTGCCTTCTATAGGTTGTTACTGGTCGCATATGCCAATATGGAATTGCTCAACATAATGCAAGTTATCTGTCATATTATCATGCATACTCAACATTTCTAGCATAAAACCTTCAGGCAAATGGGCTACTAAGGTTGTCTAATGAAGAATGTTGCCTGGGAACTAGGAAGAAATTGAATATGCTCTAAATTTACACAAACGAGTACAGTATTTAAGATATCCGTGTATGACGCAGCTTCCTGACACAAAAGAAGGAACGTGTTGTTATTAAAAATAGCAGGGAAAATAAATAATACAAAATAGAGTATAATTGCCAATGAGTGCTACCTAGCAACCTGGTTCGTTTGTGGCAAATGTTTATATTGCAATGCCTCTATAGAATAATGAAAATAATAATTGCGGTTCATTATTAAAGCAATGAGGAATTCTCCCTCACATCATCAATGACAGACTGAACCAAACCAGCGTGTGTGTGATGGATAATTGTCCACAGGGGTTGACACTAAGGTCTCGGGGGCGCTTGCCCATCGGGCAAGTGCAT
>CM076976.1:52052475-52100996 GCA_039105355.1 Benthosema pterotum | reverse complement strand
TCCTAAATGAAGAATGTTGGTGGGGGGGGAACTAGGAAGAAATTGAATATGCTCTAAATTTACAGCATTTATTTAACACAACGAGTACAGTATTTAAGATATCCGTGTATGACGCAGCTTCCTGACACAAAAGAAGGAACGTGTTGTTATTAAAAATAGCAGGGAAAATAAATAATACAAAATAGAGTATAATTGCCAATGAGTGCTACCTAGCAACCTGGTTCGTTTGTGGCAAATGTTTATATTGCAATGCCTCTATAGAATAATGAAAATAATAATTGCGGTTCATTATTAAAGCAATAAGGAATTCTCCCTCACATCATCAATGACAGACTGAACCAAACCAGCGTGTGTGTGATGGATAATTGTCCACAGGGGTTGACACTAAGGTCTCGGGGGCGCTTGCCCATCGGGCAAGTGCATGTCAGGTTCTACTTGCCCTCAGCTCATGGTCACTTGCCCCCCAAAAATATTTTGTAAATTTTGCAGATGTAACTCTTGAGAACGTAAAAATGTCACATTGTTCTTAAAGCCATATTGTTTTCGTGTGTCACTTTTCTGTCACAGGAAATCGGCTTCAATATGGATCTTATTTCCAGAATTCCAACCCTAATCAAAAAGACAATGGCTATTTAACAGCATGCTGTCACAGGGACAGACTCAGAGAGATGTCTATCTGTTTCCTCACAGTTGTTTTTATCCCAGAATTTTGTAACCCCATTTATTGAATTATCTAATGTGATTCTGTGCTCTACAAACCCTCCCCCAACCTGGGCATCATCCTTCTATGCATGAGGAGTCCCAGCTGCCTTCTTTTCGCCAGACAAGGGGGAGTTTCCCTGGTTTGACGTATAGCGTGTGGAGGGAACACCCACAACAGCACCCACAGTGTCCCTAGCAGGAATGAACCCAGGACCTTCTAGCTGTGAAGCTACAGCACCCAAAAGATTTGATCTATGATTGTTCAGTGTTTTGGTAAATGGTAAATGTGCATTTATATAGCGCCTTTATCCAAGGCGCTTTACATAGCTTGTGCATCACATTCACCCATTCACACACAGGCATTAATGCATTAATGCATGGGTACTCAAATGGAGATTTGGCTTTTTCTGCAGACTATAGTAGCCTAAAGCTTATAAGACAAGAAGTCTTCAGTCAACAAACACACAAAAACTAAAGCTAGAAAGAATGAAAGAAAGGAAAAGGCTCCTTCACAGCAGTATAATTGTCAACTAAACCCAAGAACCACCAGTCAGTCAGCCAGCCAGCCAGCCAGCCAGCCAGTCAGTCAGTCAGTCATCAGTCAGACCAGCCAGCCAGCAGCCAGCCAGACAGCCAGCCAGCCAGTCAGTCAGTCAGTCAGTCAGTCAGTCAGTCAGTCAGTCCGTCCTCCAGATAGTGGAACCAAAGTCCCTTTTCCGCCACAGATTCCTGGCAAAGCTCCAGGCTTCTGGCTTGGCATTTATTTTCTATTATTGAAAACATCTGCCCCACTCCGACCACTAATAAGCAGTTAAGGCTAAAAACTAAAACTATGCCTCCCTTTGCTGTAGATCTATTATTTTCTCATTCCTTGTAATCAAAGTCGCAGAGAAACATCTGAAGTAATGACGACATGGGCTTTTTATTTGCCTTAAAAAAAAAACGGGGGCCCTGTCACTCGGAACACATAATTACGGCGCAGACGGAGCGCAGTCGACCCTTTTGACGGGTAGAAAGAAAAAACAAAAAACGGCGTCTACTTTTTTTTTTTTTTTTTTTTTTCCAAAATCACTACTAGTGACCACACATCCTGGGAGTAAAAGAAGAAGAAGGAAAAAAAATCAAAATGGCCCTAAGCTTTTGGCCATAGCTTTTATTACAGTGGGACCACCTACCGACAGGGCTTAACATTAACCAGCGAACACACACGTATGTAATTCCCTATAAATTCCATGTCCACGATTTAAATATAAATGTGACCGTGCATGTGTGGGGGAGTAGGGGAGGGAGGAGAGGGGAGGGATGGGGTCTTTGGTATCGGCATGATGATGCAATTGAGGTTTTTTAATAACGTTTGCTTTTCTCTGCTACCCGTTTGATTCGCGGCCCGTAGTTGTCAAAACGCATATCGCAAAAAGAGCTCTGATATATGCAACCTTTTATATATATAATGACTGGTGATGTTATTCCTATGCCAAGGCCACAACGTTTTGAATTGCTGCAGCTATTTTCACACAAGCTAAGCTAAGGTCTGGGGTTCTTGAACCCACATCCCTTCCACTGTCCTCCCCCAGGCTAAACCTCAACCCCTCAATGAAAACCTTGTCCTCTCTAGTCTTGTAACGGAGACTCTTGTGTATTTAAAGCACAAATGAGAAATAAAAACAAACTGATGGGACTTAAGCGTGTAAAAAAAAAAAGGCTTCGCAATGCAAAGAAGGAAACCTTGGATGGGAGTTTGGCCTTGAATTGAGGTTGGACTAAATCCACCTAGAAAATACCCCTAGCAAAAAAAATAAAATAAAATCAATTCATTTACTGTTAATTCTACACCGCGCAGAGCAAACAATCTAAAAGGAGCCATCACTCCACATCTCTAAGAATAGTTTTAGCCAACCACTTACAGTCTGTGTGTGTCAGGGGCGGATGTAATATTTTCCAATTGGGGGTCAGGAGAAAATGGTAAAGGGGGGCATCTTCATCGCCCGTGGCGCGAATGAAGCCGCAACCATAACATTTTCGGTTACAGGACTTTTATTAGTCAAGTATAAGCATCAATAATAACATCAGTTGTTGCTGAAGTTGCAACAGACACGCAGCATGCATAAAGCTAAAGGTCTGACTCAGAGAGTTTTCTGTTTTCAATGATGAAATGCTGTTGGTTTAGTGGTGACACAGCTGTAGTTAGTTAGTAGCAGTAGTAGTGTTTCACATTATTGTAAATATAAGCACTTTAATTTGAAATATCTTGGGTTGTGCCACTGTGTTTGGTGGGGCAGTCTGGGCATTGCCCCCCCCCCCATGCCTAGATCCGCCCCTGCTTACAGTGTGTGTTGTGTGTGTGTGTGTGTGTGTGTGTGTGTGTGGTGTGTGTATAGGGGGTGTGGTCGGATGGTCACTGGTAAAGCAAAGACACACAGTAGGAAAGATAAACATGTGCAGAAAGCCAAAGTCCTCAAAAATGCATCCCTGTTGCTATTCTTCACAGGTTGACTCAGCACTGATTCAAGGTTTTGTACCACAACAGGAGGCCAGAAGAGAATCAGCTTCCAAATAAAACTGGATTATTCTCGGAGAAAGCCATTCAAGCCACAAAAAGAAGAAGAAAAAAAGATTTCTGTAATAAAATATATATATATTATATTTATAATATATATATATATATATATATATATATATATATATATAGTATATATATATATATTATATATATATATATATATATATATATATATATATATATTATTAGCAAATCACAAGCGCATTTGTAGATTAATCAGTGGATTGCATAACATTAGTCTTGTTATCGGTTATATCCTCATTCTACTGTGAAAAGCAAAGTTTGATTGCAAAGTGGTAAGGCCGCTTTTTGTGTGTGTGTGTGTTGTGTGTGTGTGTGTGTGTGTGTGTGTGTGGTGTGTGTGTGCGTGTGCGTGTGCGTGTGCGCGCGCATGTGTGTAGTTACGTTGCCATGATGAAGTTGATTCAAAGACTCATGCAGGTATATTTTTTTCATAAAAATGTGAACTTCCTGTTGATGTTACCATTTGAATTTAATAAAAAACAGGGTCATATTTTGAATTAACTACAGCTGTGTCACCACTAAACCAACAGCATTTCATCATTGAAAACAGAAAACTCTCTGAGTCAGACCTTTAGCTTTATGCTTGCTGCGTGTCTGTTGCAACTTCAACAACAACTGATGTTATTATTGATGCTTTACTTGACTAATAAAAGTCCTGTAACCAAAAATGATATGGGGGCGGCTTCATCACCCGTGACGCAAAGCAACATGGGCAATGAGGCCGCCCCCATACCATTTTGTCATGCCCGCCAAATGGGAAATGTTACATCCGCCACTGATGTGCAGTGAATTAAAACCGTAAACAGAAAAATAGATGAATAATTCAAATGAAGCACAAACAAACAAACAAGGCTCTTACATGCTTCATCAGGCATAAAAGCACATGGGGGGACGACTCTGTACGCCTCTGTCAAGGTACCTACGGTTTAGCCTTATTCCTTCTGATTGGAAAGACGTGTGCAACCTTCCAAAAGAGGTCGCAAAACAGCCACCAGATAAAAAAAAAAAAAAAAAAGAGAAGTCAGAGCAAGTGCAAGGTCATTATCAGGTATATGTTGCAACGCGCTGGGTTAGAAACCTACTAATATTCAGGAAATAGATAAAAATGTTCCAATGGATACAATTTAGATATGTAGTGTGGTGTGTGTGTTGTGTGTGTGTGTGTGTGTGTGGTGTGTGTGTGTGTGTGTGTGTGTGTGTGTGTGTGTGTGTGTGAGAGTGGTGTGTGTGTGTGTGTGGTGTGTGTGTGTGTGTGTGTGTGTGTGTGTGTGTGTGTGTGTGTGTGTGTGTAGCGCAGTATGTGAAATCACATTAAGGCAGATTTTACAGTATGAATAGTAAAGTCCTCTCACCGCACCAGAGGTTCGCTGCGCAACGACAACTAGGAGTTGCATTGGTGCGGTTTGTGTTGTTGCTGCAGCTTGGAGTGCAGCAACTACCAGTTGCTGCAGCTGTGTTTTGGCCTAAACGCAAAGCAGGACACAAAGCATTACAGACCAATGCGTGTGTGTGTGTGTGTGTGTGTGTGTGTGTGTGTGTGTGTGTGTTGTGTGTGTGTGTGTGTGTGTGTGCACACGCATGCGTGCGTGTGTCTGCTAACCAACAGCAACGGACTGAGCTTCTTTTTATGCATGAGGGGCACTATTTTGATTGGCTTAAGTCTTAAGTGAAAACTTGGAGGTGTGGCAAAGCTGCTTGGCTGTTTTGATTGGTCAAACAGCTTTGCCACACCTCCAGTTTTGACTTAAGACCTGATACTAAGACAATCAAAATAGGGCCTGAGGAGTCCAAGATGTCCACAATTCCTTTCACCTGACAGGAGACAGGGTTGGACACAGCATGTGAAAGGAAAGTCCATCCAGTTCCCTTCCTCTCCACTAATGCATGTTATTTGTGAGGGTACCTACCCTACAGGGTGCGCACACACGCGCCAGCGCGCGCACACACACACAACACACACACACACACACACACACACACACACAGTGGCCCCAGCGGGAGTCGAACCATGACATTCTCTCTGTAAGGTGACAGTGCCATAGCGACTGCAGGACCCTCTACAGCAGGGGTGGCCAACCAGTCACAGACCAAGAGCCACGTTTTTCACTGTGTTGCTGCAAAGAGCCACATCAAATGGTCACAACGGTTAAAAAAAAAGCCGCAAAGGCCGTCACGGTTCGCAAATAGATTCCCCTCTCCTGCCATAAGACATGTGCGTTTGTGTGCAGGTGCGCAATGCAAAGACACACTATTAAAACATATAGACATGTATTTGAAACGGGATTTACAACCAAAAAAGTATGACACTCTCAAGATTTAATTATGCATCATGTGAATTAGCCCAAGTCTACACTACTAGAGAATGTGGAAGATTAATGGTCATTTTGATCTGTATGTTTGATTGCTTTGTTTTCTCTTAAAATTCAGCCTGGAATTGTTGACACAAAGTAAACAAAATCTTTAGCTTTGGGGTCTATGGAGCTAAAATGGCGGTCTGTGGCTCAAAATTCTGAATAAATGGTGGGCCCTGTAGAAAAAAAGGTTGAAAACCACTGGTAAAGGGAATGAATGAAGCCAAGCGTTTTTGACGGCTTCATGTGGATTGTGGAAGCCCCCTTAAGAGCCGCCATTAACCAGCTGAAGAGCCACATGCGGCTCGCGAGCCACAGGTTGGCCACCCCTGCTCTACAGCAGTGCTTTCAACCTGTGGTCCTTGAGAGGGTTCCAGGTGGTCCCCAGCCTAAATGATGGACAGTTGGTTAACCATGTAACTCTTTGAGCGTAAACATGAAACCAACTCACGGGTCCATTTGTATGTTTGACTGTTTTGTTTCCCAAAATCCAGCCTGGAATTGTGGACAAAAGCAAAATAAATCTTTAGCTTTGGGGTCTGTGAGGCTAAAATGTCATCAAATGGTGGTCCTCTGTGGCTCAAATCCTGAATAAATAGTGGGCCCTGGTATCAAAAAGGTTGAAAACCACTGCTCTACAGGCAATGGCTCCCGAATAAAGAAGCACAGCACAAGAGACAACTCCCCATCATCATAGCTTTGTTTGGAAGCAGCAGTTCAGCCCTGGCTGCTTTCACTGGTATTCTGCTGACCAGTGTCTTCCTGAAAGCAGCAGGCTGCTCCAGCGTCTGTTCCACAACAATCTTGGCAATCAATCTGTCGAGTTTACAGATAGTAATGTTTGTTTTTCCAAACTGAAAAGCAAAGCACCCGCTGTCCTGTTCGCTGCCATCTGCATTTGCCACTGTAGTGTGTGGTGGCAGGCGACTGGCGCTGCACGCTGTGGCGTTTTGTGTGAGTGGCAATGATGCATTTCTGTTTAAATGGTAAACGGTGCATTTATATAGCGCATTTACCCAGGTTGCTTTACAAAGATTGTGCATCATGCAAGCGCGCACGCGCGCGCACCAACACACACACACACACACACCACACACACACACACACACACACACAACACACACACACACACCACACACACACACCACACACACACACACACACACACACACACACACCACACACACACACACACACACTACAAAATATGGAGATTATCTCTCTCCACATTTTTTCATTTTTGCTGTAGTATAGGCCAAACATGTGTACTTTAGAACAGGGGTTTTGAACTGTGAAAATGGGGGGACCACAGTTGTTGGGTGGGGATATGGGCTAAGATCAGTGCTTTTATAACACTTGCCATTACAATTTACAATTTAGTCATTTAGCAGACCCTCTTGATCCAGAGCGACTTACAATGGTGAAAAGTTTACAATTTACAATACATTTTACAATATACAATGAAGCGCTAAAAACATTGTAATACATGAGGCAACCTATATAAATCAGTACTGTGGGTTGGTATGTAATACAAATGCTATGGGCTGAGATGGAGTCTGAAGAGGTGTGTCTTCAGACTGCGGCGGAAGATACAGTAGGTAGTGAGTCTGTGGTTCTGATTACAGGGGGAAGTTCATTCCATAGTTTTGGGGCCAGGAGGGAGAAGAGCCTTGGGGCGCGTGGAGCGTTGTCCAAGCGTTTTTAGCGGGGCTACTGCCAGCTTCCCAGTGTCGGCTGATCAGAGTGCATGGGAGGGCTTGTAGGGTTTTATGAGGCCACTGAGGTAAGGTGCAGTCAAACCTTTGGTTGCTTTGAATGCCAGCGTGAGAGTTTTGAACACTGTGCGTCCATTCATCCCATGTGCATGCACATAACTATTTCCTAGTAATAATGACTCCTCCATACAATCCGGTGCACTGATGGGTACTACTACTACTACTACTCCCTTTTTCTGTTGAATTTCTTGGGGAGTCAAACTTATCAGTAAATGACCACATGGACGGTAATCGTAGGCCACTATGCAGGTCATTCACTTCAGTTACTGTGAAGACATTAAAATAATAATATTAAAAATCCTACACTACTAAATGCATGTTCAGGGACGACATACAATAGCCCCACAAGGATCACCAGTGAACACAACATTTCAACAAAGTTGCAACAATTCTGTCAACTAAAATTGGAATTAGTCTGCAACAATAAATATTTATTGAATGAATGTTCATTAACCTGTTTTTTGTATTTAATTGATTGATACGCTAATAGAGCCATTATGACTTGATTATAGAATCAATACGTGTGTGGCTCCAGACCAGGGGTGGCAATTATTTTTCACAAGGGGCCAAATGAGATACATAAAACATTGTGGAGAAGCCAAGACTAAAGACTGAACTAAAGTCTGCATAATATTTATTTAATTTCAACATAAAAGTAAGAGTTAAGACCAACCATTTTGACACCAGGGGCCCACTATTTATTCAGTATTTGTGCACAGACCACCATTTGATGACATTTTAGCCCCACAGATCCCAAAACTTTCTTTAAGATTTCTTTTGTTTTTGTCCACAATTCCAGGCTGGATTTGGGAAACAAAACAGGATAACAAAAATGACAATTCTCTTATATTCTCTGATTGAATGTGTAGACGTTGGGGCTAATTCAGATGATGAATATTTTAACTCTTGAGAGTATAACAATGAAACCAAATGGACCCACAAGGGTCCATTTGGTTTCATATATACGCTCTCAAAGAGTTACATCTGGTTAACCAACTTTCCATATTTCACGTGGTGGAACTCTCTGAAGGACCACTGGTGGTCCCCGGGCCGGTCAGAGTCACCAAAGGGCCGCATTTGGCCCCCGGGCCCCATAATGCCCAGGTATGCTCCAGACAGATTTTGCATTCATGTTTTGTTCTAAATTGGCTCTTTTTTTACATTAAAGGTTGCTGACCCCTGGTCTACGCCATAAAGCAGACCCACGCAACTCTGCTTCTGATTGTGGCTTATGCCCTACATTAGGGACCGTTCTGATATTAGACAATATCTTTTATATCAATATCATATAACAATCAATATATCAATATATATCAATATCTTTCTACACTTGTTATCTTCTACCTCCTCTGTGTGTATCACACAATTCCAAATGGTTTAGAACGGTGGTTTTCAACCAGTGGCCTGGGGACCACCCGTGGTCCCTGAGACGATTCCAGGTGGTCCCCAGCTTAATGATGGACAGTTGTAAACCCAATGGACCCTTATGATCTGCAACTCTTTTTTTTTTTTTTTTTTTTTTGTCATTTTACACTCTCAAGAGTTAAATTATAGTTATTTTTTTGACCAACATTTTTTGCCAATATATTCTCCTCCTAAATTGTGGAGGCAAACTTTAAAACCTTAGTTTTGTGTCCGAGAGACTACATTCAACATCAAATGGTGGTCTGTGGCTAAGATGCAGAATACATGGTGGGCTCTGGTATGAAAAAAGGTTAAAACCACTGGTTTAGAAGAGACAAACTAGTTGCATGGGTGTTGGCTGTGGTTGTTCTGCCCTCCTGGTACCTCATGACACACCTACAGTATGTCTCTTACTGTAGGTGGCTGTGGTTGTTCTGCCCACCTGGTACCTCATGACACACCTACAGTATGTCTCTTACTGTAGGTGGCTCCTGGTACCTCATGACACACCTACAGTATGTCTCTTACTGTAGGTGGCTGTGGTTGTTCTGCCCTCCTGGTACCTCATGACACACCTACAGTATGTCTCTTACTGTAGGTGGCTGTGGTTGTTCTGCCCACCTGGTACCTCATGACACACCTACAGTATGTCTCTTACTGTAGGTGGCTCCTGGTACCTCATGACACACCTACAGTATGTCTCTTACTGTAGGTGGCTGTGGTTGTTCTGCCCACCTGGTACCTCATGACACACCTACAGTATGTCTCTTACTGTAGGTGGCTGTGGTTGTTCTGCCCACCTGGTACCTCATGACACACCTACAGTATGTCTCTTACTGTAGGTGGCTGTGGTTGTTCTGCCCTCCTGGTACCTCATGACACACCTACAGTATGTCTCTTACTGTAGGTGGCTGTGGTTGTTCTGCCCACCTGGTACCTCATGACACACCTACAGTATGTCTCTTCAAACCATGTGACTCCCATTGGAAGTGTTGGAAGACACGTGTAAGACGTGTGAGATGGGTGAGTCTAATGTGTGAACAGCCTCCTCTGCCTCTACTCTACTCTACTCTACTTCACTCTGCCAGGGGCAGACGGCGCTTCACTTCACTTGTCTTGGATCACATGACTTAACCTAATACCTTAAAGGTACGTATATTCAGTGATTTCACTTAATTCAAATATTATTATTTTTGTTTTTTTTTGTTTTTTGCTAATCCCCCTTACTATCGACTGTGCCATTCACTATTAGCGTCAGGGGCGTTTTTAGGGCCGGGCGAACGGGGCGAGCGCCCGGGGCGGCACTTGGGGGGGGGGGGGGGGGGGGGGGGGGGGGGGGGGGGGGGCGGCACGCCGCGGCAGCGTCGGACGACCGGACAAGATGAAAAAATTAAAAGAAAAAAAACACTGCGCGTGCTGCGGTGCAGTCTGGGCTTCAGCCAGCCAGCAGGCGCCCTCATTCCCTCCAACTACCGCCCCCCCCCCCAAATAAACCCCCCCCCCCCCCCCCCCCCGCCTCCGAACACTCCACTCTGATCAGCTGTGAAGTAGCCTGGTCTAGCCCTCAATGATTTTGGCCTTGGGGGGCGGGGGTGTCGTGGGATCCACACGGCGGAAGTGCTGCGCTCTGATTTGATCTCACTAACGTGTCGTCATCTCCGGCCCCTCCCGTCCACTGCTGTTCTACGTCACATTATTTAGAGCCACGCCCACCCCGGAAGGTTCACACGCCCCTCAAGGCCACTTTCCAACGTGCGTTAGTCCAGGCTTTCCGTTTTCGCGCAACGCGAATGAAAATGAAAGTCTGGGTGTCGAGGCTAGCTGTGATGTGAAGCCTGTGACGAGTCCGACTGATTGTGTGTGTGTGTGTGTGTGTGTTGTGTGTGTGTGTGTTGTGTGTGTGTGTGTGTGTGTGTGTGTGTGTGTGTGTGTGTGTGTGTGTGTGTGTGTGTGTGTGTGTGTGTGTGTGTGTCAGGTGCGCGCGTACTTTAATAGTCCAAGTGAAGACAAAGTTGTACATTATCAGTTAGACTATGATACTAACACTTTCAAATGAGGACAGACCTGGGACACAGCCTCACGCCACGCGAGGCGAGGCTTCTGTTGTTGAAAACAAATGGACTGTCGTCTGTCGCATCCTGAAACAGTGCTAATCAATTAAAACCTTACCACTGAACGGATTATCTGGATTGTTGGAGTCTACCCTACCCTGGACTGTGAGTACTGTACAAGTCAAGCCTATTTTATTTTTGTGCACCTGACCAGACAACCTATCGTGCAGGAAAAGTGTTGTCCATTGAAGGAAACATTCTAAGTGTTTGGCTCATCTCAGGCTATTAGGCCTATTTGGTGAAATATGTTGTGGGAAAATGAAAAGAAATAACCGATTTTTACCGTTATATAATGGAAAACTAACCCGAAAATAACCGATGGTGTGCACGCGCGCTGCGCGCGCGTGCATGGAGGGGCGCACTGTTACTAATTCGCCCGGGGCGTCATAAAGCCAGAAACGCTACTGATTAGCGTGTCAGTTTGATCTGTGTGCATCTGCATCTGCACCCAGGTCCATTCTAGGGTTTGGCCTTCAATCGCCATTGTCTCAGACTCTGTACTCTCAACGTCGCTTTTCTGTCAGACCAGGCATTTTTCACTTGCCGAGAGCAGGCACTGAGACGTGGAATTGTGTTGTTTTGTTGGAATTTTAACGCAGAGGGGAAAAATGACATCCAATCAAGATGCCACACATAGCATTACATCATCATAACATCGGTTATGGAGATCTGGCTCCACCTTGGCCAAGGAAGATTTTTCTTTTTTTTCAGAAGGAAATGTCACAGTCACATGACACTTTCATGACAGCTAAAATCTCACACCGGAAGTTCCATGAATAAGCCCAGTGAATGGAGCAGGCTGGAAGAGATCACAAACATCATCTATTCACCATTGACACCTGTGTAATTGGTTTGGGACGATAAAAGAAGACATATCACAGTTTGCTTTCTAATCACTTCGCTCTTTGACTTACACAGAGTGTACAGAGTACATGATTTTATTACATGGCTTGAATGAATGCTTTAATCAAAAGCCAGTGTTGTATTTTCTTTTATTTAAACATATGAAATTAATCTCAAGAGTTTGAAATGTCAGACCTGTCAGATCAGTCAATCAGTCTTGGTGGGTGGTTGTCATGGAAACCTATATACAACCTCTGTGGTGGATTGCCCTGCCACTGAGTCAAACTTTTGAAGTGTGTACCTGTGTTCTACTATCCCAATTTCTGTCAAATGTAAATACATTCACAGTTATAGTGGGGTACATTTCAGCTGTATTAAATAATCTAGAGCAGGGGGATTTTCAACAGGTGGTCCGGGGACCACCAGTCAGACAATTGGACTCGAGTCGTATCGACTCGACTCGAGTACGACTCGAGTCGCATTTTTTTCGGCGACTTGACTCGCTTGGGACTTGTAGGTAAAATACTTGAGACTCGGACTTGACTTGGACAACCTGACTCGGCGACTCGTCCGAGTCATCGTCCGAGTCACCATTGCCGGGAGGCAACGTGTGTGCAAATGAAACCAAATGAACCAGTCAGGGAGCTAACGCGACCACCTATTTGCGGGGGTCCCGACCACGGTCTGAACCACTGACGGGAGCGGAGCGGGGGTGAAACGCCATTGCCATCTAGATCTAGTAGAAGAGTTGCGACATTGAGCGGTCAGAAAACAGTGAACGGAGTTTGCAGTACTTCCCAGTTTCCACAACTCTCCAACTGTCTATTTCAGTAATTCTAATGAACGCCACGCTATAGGTTCACGCGTTTATTGATTGATAGATTGATTGAGTGATTGGAGACAGGCATGTAGAGCGAGCAAGCACAAAAGACTCTGATCAGGCCATACGCCACAGCAGCCACACTACAACCACACACAGAAACAAACACTGCTACTCCTGAGCGACAACCTCGTCCTCGTCTGCACAACAATCACCAAAGGTTGTCAAATTTGCTTTAAAACTTCCATTATGATGGGAAACGGAGGATGGCCAAACAACAGAAAACAATATCACTCACCACTGTCACGAACGCTGATTTGGGCTCCTGTATGTCCGTATGTGACTGGCTGTATAATAATCCATCCATCCATCCATCCATCCATATAGAAACTAGGAAGGCAGCAATCCATCTTCCAAAATTCTCACTTCTCATAACATGTATCCAGTTGTTGGGGTTAAAACCTCACTCCACGCAACCTCCACCTAAAATAGTTATTCATTCCTCCCCTTTCCACCGGTACGTTCTTCTCGCTAAATAGTTTTATTTAGTCCAGTTATTATTTCGCCAGCTCTGCTCTCCGAAGGACGGTAGGACCCCATCCCACCAAAACAAATGACCGTGTACCGTATTTTCCGCACTATAAGGCGCACCGGATTATAAGGCGCACCGGATTATAAGGCGCACCTTGTAAAACTGTTTTCATATATAAGGCGCACTGGATTATAAGGCGCAGAGAATAGAAGCTACTACAGTTAACATAGAATAGAAGCTACTGCAGTCAAACAATCCATATATAAGGCGCGCTGGATTATAAGGCGCACTGTGGATTTTTGAGAAAATTAAAGGCTTTTAAGTGCGCCTTATAGTCCGGAAAATACGGTAGTCATAGACTCAGTGTTGCCAACTTCACGCATTTGACACTATATTTAGCTTTTTTCCAGACCCCCCTAGCGCCAAAATGATTGAAAAAACTCAAGGTGATATTCACTACTAGTGCTTTTATAGTGAGGGTTGAAGGCTGGGTTGAAAAACACTGCTCTAGCTCCTTGTAGTGCGTTTTGGAAGTGCCACTAGTGCATTTTGGATTTTGGCAGTTGGCAACAGTGTAGTACACGAGTAGGTAGCTAACTTAGTGCCTGATGAAAAATGAACACTATGTTAAATTAATGATCCGTGTGCGTGCAGGTATGCCTGCTCTACAAAATGCTACACAAGCACAATTGTACTGTAACTCTCATCTCTATTAATACATTTTTTCTTTCATTTATATAATTCAAGTTACACTGCAACAAAACTAATAACTGATAAAACTGATATATATATTTTTTTTACATTTGACCGTAGGAAGTTGTAACCTGTGACTTGACTTGAAAACCAGTGACTTGACTTGAAAACATTGTGACTCGACGCGACTCGAAACAACCATGCGACTTGACTCGACTTGACTCGCCCACAACCTAAAAAAAACTTGACTTGCTTGAGACTTGGGACCAAATGACTTGTGCTTGCTTGAGACTCGGCTCGGAGGGACTCGTGCAATTGTCTGCCACCAGTGGTCTGTTGTAATCTGTTGTAACTTCAATAACAACTGATGTTATTATTGATGCTTTACTTGCCTAATAAAAGTCCTGTAACATAAAATGCGACTTGAATTCGCATTGAAGCCGCCCCCATACCATTTTATGAAGCCGCACCCATACCATTTTCTCTTGCCCCTCCAACATGTTCTCTTGCCAGCCCAAATGTGACATACTACATCCGCCCTGGGTGAAGGTGAATAAAAAGGAAAAAGCTGTTGTTGCACTTTTGACCGTTATTGAGAACATTGTTGAGAGAAGTTCAGTGCCTTTAGAGCACACACTACCTCACACCACGGCAAAGTGTGACAACCTTCCGTGTAGGTGATTGTACTCAGGTGTGACAGGGGAAGACAAACAGTTTTGGACCGTGCAAGGTCATGACAGTGGCGTTCGGTCGTATGTTGTAACTTTACACAGTTTAAGTTGTTTTGAGTGCTGCTGTAAACTTGAAATTCTAATAAATGTAATAAATGACCTCGGCTGGGCCTCGGTCAGTTAAAACTGACAAATCACTGGTTCGTCAGGGTGTTATCCCTTACTTATTTGAGGATCTAAACCGCAGCAGATATACGGTAGTTTCTGACTCCTAAACATACTTTTTGGTTTTTAAATGCCTCTAAAAGAGGGGTTTTCAACAGGTGGTCCGCAGACCACCTGTGGTCCTTGAGAGGGTTCCAGGTGGTCGCCAGCTAAGTTGTTTAACCAGATGTAACTCTTGAGAACGTATAAACGAAACCAAATGGACCCTTGCGGGTTTTTACACTCTCAAGAGTTAAAATATTAATCATGTGAATTAGTCCAAATCTACACAACTAGAGGATTAATGGTCATGGACAGAAGCAAAATAAATCTTTAGTTTTGGTGGTCCGTGGGGCTAAAATGTTGTCAAATGGTGGTCTGTGACTCAAATGCTGAGTAAATGGTGGGCCCTGGGATGAAAAAGTTTGAAAACCACTGCTCTAAAATGACACACAGTGTGCACATCGAAGTGCAACACATCAGACAATAATACCGTATGTCTCCTGTTGTTTTCCAGAAGTGATTACTTAAACGGTCTCAGTCATTAAGAAATAATGTTCCACGGTGCGACGAATCTGCCCTCTGGAATTACATGATAGCGACAATGATGCCGGTACCAGCTTACATCGTATGCCTTGACCATGGCAGGGAGCTATTTTTAACAGGATGGGTGGGTTAAAAATACAATGCCTGTTTCTCCTAGAAATCCACACATGCAGCTGCCTGGGAAAAAAGCGTAGCAGCTGTCTGAGGTGCTGGACATGTCAGACTGTGTTAGACCTGACGGTGGACAGAGGAGAAAACTCCACTTCTCATCTCAGTGCTTTTGCGATTTTAGGGGGGTGCCACGGGGACACTTGACACGCGATGACAAAAAACTATGGAAAAAAAAATATATATATATACAGAAAAAAGTCAGTTGTAACTTCATCAACATGACGTGTCAGTGTAAGTAAATCAGTAATTGCCTAGAAAAAAAGTATTGTACTTGTTCAGCATATTTAGTTGCTTATATTCTATAGCAGCACCCATATTCATACCAAGACCGAATATCTATTCTGCATTTTAGCGTCCATTTGGTTTAATTCTAGGCTCTCAAGAGTTACAGGTCTATAAGTGCCCCCCCCCCCCACCTGGATAGCCTAAAATCGCCTACGTCTCAGCGCCTGATATACTGTACCTATGAGTGTTCTGCAATGTGTTAGCGTTCTGTGTTAGCGCTCTGTGTTAGCCCTCTGTGTTAGCCCTCTGTCTTTAGCGCTCTGTCGTTAGCGCTCTGTGTTAGCGCTCTGTGTTAGCGCTCTGTGTTAGCGCTCTGTGTTAGCCCTCTGTGTTAGCCCTCTGTGTTAGCCCTCTGTGTTAGCGCTCTGTGTTAGCCCTCTGTGTTAGCCCTCTGTGTTAGCCCTCTGTGTTAGCCCTCTGTGTTAGCCCTCTGTGTTAGCCCTCTGTGTTAGCCCTCTGTGTTAGCCCTCTGTGTTAGCCCTCTGTCTTTAGCCCTCTGTGTTAGCCCTCTGTGTTAGCCCTCTGTGTTAGCCCTCTGTGTTAGCCCTCTGTGTTAGCCCTCTGTGTTAGCCCTCTGTGTTAGCCCTCTGTGTTAGCCCTCTGTGTTAGCCCTCTGTGTTAGCCCTCTGTGTTAGCCCTCTGTCTTTAGCCCTCTGTCTTTAGCCCTCTGTGTTAGCGCTCTGTGTTAGCCCTCTGTGTTAGCGCTCTGTGTTAGCGCTCTGTGTTAGCGCTCTGTGTTAGCCCTCTGTCTTTAGCCCTCTGTCTTTAGCCCTCTGTCTTTAGCCCTCTGTGTTAGCCCTCTGTGTTAGCGCTCTGTGTTAGCCCTCTGTCTTTAGCCCTCTGTGTTAGCCCTCTGTGTTAGCGCTCTGTGTTAGCGCTCTGTGTTAGCCCTCTGCGTTAGCCCTCTGCGTTAGCCCTCTGCGTTAGCCCTCTGCGTTAGCCCTCTGTCTTAGCGCTCTGTCTTAGCCCTCTGTGTTAGCCCTCTGTGTTAGCGCTCTGTGTTAGCGCTCTGTGTTAGCGCTCTGTGTTAGCGCTCTGTGTTAGCGCTCTGTGTTAGCCCTCTGTGTTAGCCCTCTGTGTTAGCCCTCTGTGTTAGCCCTCTGTGTTAGCCCTCTGTGTTAGCCCTCTGTGTTAGCGCTCTGTGTTAGCCCTCTGTGTTAGCCCTCTGTGTTAGCCCTCTGTGTTAGCCCTCTGTGTTAGCCCTCTGTGTTAGCCCTCTGTGTTAGCCCTCTGTGTTAGCCCTCTGTGTTAGCGCTCTGTGTTAGCGCTCTGTGTTAGCGCTCTGTCTTTAGCCCTCTGTCTTTAGCCCTCTGTCTTTAGCCCTCTGTCTTTAGCCCTCTGTGTTAGCCCTCTGTGTTAGCCCTCTGTGTTAGCCCTCTGTGTTAGCCCTCTGTGTTAGCCCTCTGTGTTAGCCCTCTGTGTTAGCCCTCTGTGTTAGCCCTCTGTGTTAGCCCTCTGTGTTAGCGCTCTGTGTTAGCGCTCTGTGTTAGCCCTCTGTGTTAGCCCTCTGTGTTAGCCCTCTGTGTTAGCCCTCTGTGTTAGCGCTCTGTGTTAGCCCTCTGTGTTAGCCCTCTGTGTTAGCCCTCTGTGTTAGCCCTCTGTGTTAGCCCTCTGTGTTAGCCCTCTGTGTTAGCCCTCTGTGTTAGCGCTCTGTGTTAGCCCTCTGTGTTAGCCCTCTGTGTTAGCCCTCTGTGTTAGCCCTCTGTGTTAGCCCTCTGTTAGCACTCGCATGCTGCTCTGATCAATGCACTGTGAGAAGCAACACGTTTTCTTTTCCCTTTACACTTTTTTCCACACACCAAAGGCGCTTATTACACAAACTGCCTTTTGATGCCATGACAGTTTCAATGGCACACATTTTACAATACAAACCACAGATAAGGTTGCCAGTTCCAAACTGTTCGTTTGAGGGACAGGAGTATTGCATGAGTGGGACAAGTGTGGAAAATGCGTTGCCAACACGGTTAGCAAATTATTAATAAGGTCTTCATGTCATATTCGAGAAATAACTCAGGATTTCATTTCAAATATAGCATACAGTATATACTGTATATATTTATATGACAGCACATGTAATGTGGCCCCTTTGGAGTGAGTGTGGAAATATAGTGGCACCAGGGGGATATTTTAACAGGGTTGAGGGTAACAGTGGTGTTGGAACGTATTGAGAGCAGGGGAGGCTGTATAAAGGGGGATGAATATGATAGGAAAATGGGGGGGGGGGGGGGGGGGGGGTGTGTTTGTTTTTTTGGGGTAATTTTTTTAAAAAGTGGTCTTATTGTGGATATAATTGGCCTGATGACATAGGCATAATGACTATTACCCCCCCCCCCCCCCCCCCACACACACACAACACACACAAACACAGTTACACAACTACAGAATGTAGAAGATTAATTTGCATTTTGATCTGTATGTTTGACTGTTTTGTTTCTCAAATCCAGCCTGGAATTGTGGAAAAAAATCAAAATATTTTTTTAGTTCTGTGGCCTGTGGGGATAAAATGTCATCAAATGGTGGTCCGTGGCTAAAATGCTGAATAAATAGTGGGCCCTGGTGTCAAAAAGATTGAAAACTTTTTATATTAAAAACTTTGGAGTTGCCCACCCTAACATTCTTCCGGCCCACCCTAGTAGGGCTGGCTAAATCCGGCCCTGGTCCTGGTCTGTCCCACGCATAGAGGGGTATCTGGTCACCCTAACGTGCACATTCATTGAAGGACGCAATACAAACCGGCATAACCACTATAGCAGTCAGCTAGCCATCAACAAAGGGCTTTGTGTGTGTCTTAGCATGAAAATAAACATCTTTAATTACGTGTTTCATTGACCGCGAAAGGGGGTATCGTTGTGGAAGAGTCTATAAGAATCCAATTTAATGAAACCACACGGCGCTTGGGGTTAGAGAGGAAATAATACCGCGGGCCTGGATGTGGAATTCAAACAACGGCGAGGAAAATGTCAGCGCAGACCACAATGAGACGGCGGGGATGGAAACTGACGCTGTGTTTGGACACCCATAAGTATACAAATACCCCCCTGGACCCCCCTGGACCCCCCTGGACACGCATCACTCATAACATCCCCCCTCTCCCTCCCTCTCTCTCTCTCTCGCTGTCTCACGAAGCCACAAGGAGCACAAGCGCATTCCTCTGTGCGAGTATCAAATGACATTCCACTGGATTCATATACAGTAGTAAAGTTTTCTCCACGAACCTTAAACTTTTCTGTACTGTATCGTTTTGGTGTTCAAAAAACAGCAGATCTACAAGCTCTACAGCAGATCTACAAAACATATCAGACCTATACACTGTGTTCCAACTTATTATGCAAATCATGTTTTTGTTTGATTTTCCAACATAATTGATGCAAATGATATCAGCATAATTTTCAAGTCATTAGCTGTCAATTTATATTTCAAATGTTATTGAACAAACCTCCTAATGAAAACAGAATTTAAAAAATAAATTAAAAACTTGGAACAGTGCGTTTCGCAGTGTTCCAAATATTTTGCACATCATAGTTTCAAGACATTTTCTTGTTTGTAAAGAACTGAAAATAGTAATTTTGTTGATTCATAGCAATAAGGAGGTCATATGTACTGGGAAAAAAAGCTATTTCAATCCAAAACATGTTAACAGGTCCAGTTACATGTTAACATGGGACCCTTGTTTGATGCAGCTTGCGTCCATAAAACTTGTGAGTTTATGGAGAGTTTTGCTTGAATGTCTTTGCAAGGGTGTCAGAACAGCCTCCAGAGTTGCTGTTTGGATGTAAACTGCCTCCCACCATCATACTGCACATTTTTCAAAACAGTCTTGTTCAGTGATGAGTGCCGTGCAACCCTGGATGGTCCAGATGGATGGAGTAGTGGATGGTTGGTGCATGGCCAGTTTGGCCACCATGTCCCAACAAGGCTGCGACGTCAGCAAGGGAGGTGACGGAGTCAGTCATATTTTGGGCCGGAGGAGTCCTAGGGAAAGACCTGGTCGGCCCCTTTAGATCTTTCGCTCGAGGATGCTCCAGACATTCTCAATAGGATTGAGGTCAGGGGGGGTGGTGTGGGGGCCACACCATGATTTTTTTTCCCCTTTTATGCCCATAGCAGCTAATGAAGCTGAGGTATTCTTGCAGCATGAGATGGTGCATTGTCGTGCTTGAAGATGATTTTGTTTCAGAAAGCATGATTCTTCCCTTTTGTACCGTGGAAGAAAGTGGTCAGTCAGAAACTCATCATACTTTGCAGAAGTCATTTTCACACCTTCAGGGACCCTAAAGGGGCCAACCAGATCTTTCCCTAGGATTCCGGCCCAAAACATGACTCCGCCACCTCCTTGCTGATGTCGCAGCTTGTTGGACGGCACTCATCAGTGAACAAGACTGTTTGAAAATTGGTCTTCGTGTACAGTATGAGGTTGGGAGGCAGTTTACATCCAAACAGCAACTCTGGGAGGCTGTTCTGACATCCTGCAAAGACATTCAAGCAGAAACTCTTCATAAACTCACAAGTTTTATGGACGCAAGCTGCTATCAAACAAGGGGTCCCATGTTAACATGTAACTGGACCTGTTAACATGTTTTGGATTGAAATAGCTTTTGTTTCCCAGTACATATGACCTCCTTATTGCTATGAATTCAACAAATTACTATTTTCAGTTCTTTACAAACTAGAAAATGTCTTGAAACTATGATGTGCATAATAATCTGGAACAGTGCGAAACGCACTGTTCCAAGTTTTTAGTTTATTTTTCTAAATTCTGTTTTCATTAGGAGGTTTGTTCAATAACATTTGAAATATAAAGTGACAGCTAATGACTTGAAAATTATGCTGACCATCATTTGCATCAAATATGTTGGAAAATCAAACAAAAACATGATTTGCATAATAAGTTGGAACACAGTGTAAGCTTATAGCGCGCCACTGAGTGGCGCGCTATAAGCTTCTAGGTCTGATATTTTTTAAAAAAAATAAATAAATAAATAAAAATGTGTCGCAAGTCTTTCTGCTTCTGGTGGATCCCTAGAACATCAGTTTAGATGGGATTCCGCAGCCAGATAATTCTGGTGGTCTTTGGCATGAATTATGTTGAGCACTGGCACAATAATATAGATTTTTCAGAAAAAAATATCAAACTAGAATCTACTGTCAGAAAATAGAATGTAGCATCACAAACTAGAGTCTTATTGGACTGTTCTCTTATTGCACTGTCTACTGTCTTATTGCACTGTGAAAAATGGAAACATTATTTCATCCCTGTATATGTCCTGAAATACTGTACACTGGAGTGACAAATAAAAAAAAAAACTTGAACCTTGAATCTAGTATTGGAAGCTAGAATCTACCGTCAGAAACCAGGAACTAAAGTCTAGTGTCAAAAATAGAATGTAGTGTCATAAAATAGAATCTAGAAAATCTAGAGTCAGAAATTACTATAGAAACTCATGTCAGAAAGTAGAATCTAGGATCAGGACGAAATGGGTTAAAGATGGAGTGCAGTGATTTTTGTACTGTATCCAAATGGTCCATGTGTTTAAAGGTGACAGCACGTCATTAGACCCCTTGGTGTGAGGTTTAAAGAGGGGGTGCCGTGATTTTTGTATTTTTTCCAATTTTGTACATGTTTGAGAGGTAACAGTATGTAAATAGACCCTAGGTGTGCTTTTTATGTGCAATGATGTCTTCCCTTTGTATTTAGGGTTTCTTCCTGGGGGCTGAACCTTTCCAGTCAAACGTGCCAATGAAAAAAAACTGCAATGTAGTGACATCACCTGTTCAGCCCCTCCCCTAACTCCTCCCCTTTATCATGCAACTAAAGCTGTGGGCGTGGCTTCAGTTCAGCTGGATCTCCACCCATCACCACCCACCAGGCAAACCAGGCATACTTAATGAACTGGTTGAGTGGGATCATAAAAATGACAGTTTAACAAACACTGTACACTTTTTGGGAAAAAATCTTACTCTTCATATAACAATGATACCTGAAGATCATGTTTTAGGGTAGAAAAAAATCACGGCACTCCATCTTTAAGTGCAATGATGTCTTCTCTTTAGTTTACGGTTTCTTCCTGGAGGCTGAAACCATAGGGTTGGATAGATAGAGTGGTGTTCTGATTTTCCCTTCCACCCACTTAAGTTGCATTAAAGGTAGGGGAAGTGATTTCACTTTTGTCAGATATCACCCAAAAAATTTTTTTTTCTGTTAAAATGCTCTATTATAAGGTGTGGAAACCACATATGGAGTTTCCCCCTCCCCCACGTTAGCAGAGGAGCTAATAAAAGTTCCCCAGGTTGCCACCAATTCTCCTCCAATCAGGAGCGAGCAGCAGGTTCACATAGTGTAGCTACTGTTGGGGGCCCCTAGTGCACCAGGCTGGTACTACACCATGAATTTCAAATCACTTCCCCTACCTTTAAGTTGCTCACAAAGCTCATGAGGCGTACTCCTGTGTTGGAGAAGCAATGCATCTTATTTACCCATGCATGCTACGACAAACGTGACTTTACCTAATCACATGAACGCCAACGTGTGTGTGTGTGTGTGTGTGTGTGTGTGTGTGTGTGTGTGTGTGTGTGTGTGTGTGTGTGTGTGTGTGTGTGTGTGTGTGTGTGTGTGTGTGTGTGTGTGTGTGGTGTGTGTGCGCGCGAGTGGATCATGAACGAGCGCCCCTATACTTAACATTCACGCGGCCCTGAACTGCATTCTCAACTTTGGCCACTATGGGCTCCATTTGCATTACCATCTAAACCCCTTATCCTAAACTCATTATCTTTTTTTTTTTACACTTTTGAAAAACTTTTTGCACTAGTTCAACGTGCCAATCTGACACATTGTGAGCTTGTAGACTGGCCATTTAAACTATTGAAAAATGTTCTTTTTTAATAGTTTAAAAAGGCAAAGAAGTTAAGGGATAAGGGATTTAGTGGTGAGGAAAATGGAGACCCATGTCTTTTTTGCCTCAAGGTGTCCTCCGCAATGTCCACATGGCGTCTCTGTATTTTTCCAACTCTATGGCTGAAACCTGCACTCAAACATGCCAATGAAAAAAAAAATAATATTATAGTGACATGCACCCACAGCATCCCTAGTGGGAATCAATTCGACAGCAACTGATGTTATTATTGATGCTTAATTGGCTAATATAAGTCCTGTAACTGAAAATGGTATGGGTGCGGCTTCATGAAGCCGCCACCCCCCCCCCCCCCTGCCCCCCCATTTGGGAAATGTTACATCCGCCCTGGCCACTATGCCCCCTCGCCCGCATAATAAAACACTCCGCTGCTGTGACAGCACATTGGACTGCCAAGGTATTTCATTTTTCAATCAAATACCTCGGCAAATTCAGTGATTTACACTGGATACCAATGGGTGGTTCTCAAACGTTTATTTTGCAAACCTATTGTTGGCATGTATTGTTGTATGAGGGAGAGCGTGTTCAGCATTCAGAGCACCCAGCAGGTTTAAAAAGTGTTTGGTTTCAACAATGCCGTCCGAGGGGCTAAATTTCCACCGCCTTGATTGAAATTTCAACAACGGATATGCTCCATGCTTCATCCTTTTCACAGACATAGTGGTGATCAATCAATGCTGCTGCCTCAGTTGTACCGTTGTACGTATTGATCACCACGCTTTTTTTTAATCTGCTGTTTTGCATGCTGAGCGACAGCCAGGGGCGTAGCTACAGGTGGGCCAGCGTGGCCCACCCATAGAGAGAGCTGGACCACCCAGGGGCGTAGCTACAGGTGGGCCCATAGAGAGAGCTGGATCACCTAATCAGTGTTGCCAACTGCCAAAATCCAAAATGCACTAGTGGCACTTCCAAAATGCACTAGAATGCGCTAGATGCTCGCCTGGCAGGGAATATGACCATTGAATGACCATTAATCTTCTACATTCTCTAGTTGTGTAGACTTAGGCTAATTCACATGATGAATATTTTAACTCTTGAGAGCGTAAAAATGAAACCAAATGGACCCGTAAGGGTCCATTTGGTTTCATTTTTACGCTCTCAAAGAGTTACATCTGGTTAACCAACTATCCTTCATTTAGCCTGGGGACCACTGGTTGAAAACCACTGTCATAGGAGGAGAAATGGTGAAAAATGAGGGTTTTATCTCTGGCGCCTGTCAATCAATTTCACCCCTACTCACCATCCGAAAAGCACTAGATTTTCCGCCAGGACAAATGCGAGAAATTCGCCAAGTTGGCAACAATGCACCTAATTAAATACATACTGGAATGTAGCAACTCATAATAATAAGAGCTCACAATGTAATAATCTATGGACAGTATTGATGGGGAAAAGTCACTATAATAGTCACTATAATAGTCACTATAATATAATAAATATATGGTCTAAATGTATCATGCTAGTGATGAGTGTCATGATCAGTAAATAGGCTATCATGTAAGACAGGGGTTTTCAACAGGTGGTCCAGGGACCACCAGTGGTCCCTGAGAGGACTCCAGGTGGTCTCCAGACTAAATTATGTTGGTTAACCAAACCCTTTTAGAGCGTAAACATGAAACCAAATGGACCCTTAAGGTCCATTTGGTTTCATGTTTACGCTCTCAAGAGTTAAAATATTCACCATCTGAATTAGCCCCAAGTCTACACAACTAGAGAATGGAGAAGATTAATGGTCATTTTGGTGTGTATGTTTCACTGTTTTGTTTCTGAAATCCAGCGTGGACAAAAGCAAAAACAAATCTTTAGTTTTGGGGTCTGTGGGGATAAAATGTCATCAAATGGTGGTTGGGTGGCTCGAATTCTGAATAGTCGGCCCTGGTACGAAAAAGGTTGAAAACCACTTATAAAACACATAAACAATGTACAGAGTTGTATGAGTGCATGCAGGCCCACCCACACCTGGCCCACCCACACCTAGCCCACCCTGGTTACACGCTGCGCTTTTGAGACCGAGAACGTTAGTTGTGGAAGTGACTGTATTTACAGTCCCCAGAGAAACAACCCTGTTCAGTCCTCACTAGTGTTACTGTATTTACAGTCCCCAGAGAAACAACCCTGCTCAGTCCTCACTAGTGTTACTGTATTTACAGTCCCCAGAGAAACAACCCTGTTCAGTCCTCACTAGTGTTACTGTATTTACAGTCCCCAGAGAAACAACCCTGTTCAGTCCTCACTAGTGTTACTGTATTTACAGTCCCCAGTGAAAACAACCCTGTTCAGTCCTCACTAGTGTTACTGTATTTACAGTCCCCAGAGAAACAACCCTGTTCAGTCCTCACTAGTGTTACTGTATTTACAGTCCCCAGAGAAACAACCCTGTTCAGTCCTCACTAGTGTTACTGTATTTACAGTCCCCAGAGAAACAACCCTGTTCAGTCCTCACTAGTGTTACTGTATTTACAGTCCCAGAGAAACAACCCTGTTCAGTCCTCACTAGTGTTACTGTATTTACAGTCCCCAGAGAAACAACCCTGTTCAGTTCTCACTAGTGTTACTGTATTTACAGTCCCCAGAGAAACAACCCTGTTCAGTCCTCACTAGTGTTACTGTATTTACAGTCCCCAGAGAAACAATCCTGTTCAGTCCTCACTAGTGTTACTGTATTTACAGTCCCCAGAGAAACTACCCTGTTCAGTCCTCACTAGTGTTACTGTATTTACAGTCCCCAGAGAAACAACCCTGTTCAGTCCTCACTAGTGTTACTGTATTTACAGTCCCCAGAGAAACAACCCTGTTCAGTCCTCACTAGTGTTACTGTATTTACAGTCCCCAGAGAAACTACCCTGTTCAGTCCTCACTAGTGTTACTGTATTTACAGTCCCCAGAGAAACAACCCTGTTCAGTCCTCACTAGTGTTACTGTATTTACAGTCCCCAGAGAAACAACCTGTTCAGTCCTCACTAGTGTTACTGTATTTACAGTCCCCAGAGAAACAACCCTGTTCAGTCCTCACATAGTGTTACTGTATTTACAGTCCCCAGAGAAACAACCTTGTTCAGTCCTCACTAGTGTTACTGTATTTACAGTCCCCAGAGAAACAACCCTGTTCAGTCCTCACTAGTGTTACTGTATTTACAGTCCCCAGAGAAACAACCCTGTTCAGTCCTCACTAGTGTTACTGTATTTACAGTCCCCAGAGAAACAACCCTGTTCAGTCCTCACTAGTGTTACTGTATTTACAGTCCCCAGAGAAAACAACCTGTTCAGTCCTCACTAGTGTTACTGTATTTACAGTCCCCAGAGAAACACCCTGTTCAGTCCTCACTAGTGTTACTGTATTTACAGTCCCCAGAGAAACAACCTTGTTCAGTCCTCACTAGTGTTACTGTATTTAGAGTCCCCAGAGAAACAACCCTGTTCAGTTCTCACTAGTGTTACTGTATTTACAGTCCCCAGAGAAACAACCTTGTTCAGTCCTCACTAGTGTTACTGTATTTACAGTCCCCAGAGAAACAACCTTGTTCAGTCCTCACTAGCGACTTGAGTTGTGCAATGTTATTTTCAGAAAAAAAAAAAAAAAAAAAAAAAAGATTCTAACGAACAACGCAGTTATAAAAGTGTACACAGTACACAATTTCATCTTTTAAACATTGCCAACAGCTTTGCGAGCACTAAGGGAGAAATAAAATGTTTCCGTGGGGTATTCATTTTCGGGAGCACCGCATCGTGACTAACGGCAAATTCCGGCGGAAGTCCCGACTTCCGTCAGTGGCTTTGGGGCACCGTGAATCCAGGCTCTCATCTCACAGCACGGATGAGAGCCTGGAAGATCGAGGCTACACCTGGCCAGGCCCTGCCAAAGCTGAAGTTCTGCCTTCGCCCCCCGCATGGCGTCAACACCGCCATCAAGCTCAAGTCACCCATGTGACATCCATGACAACGGCAGCGGCTCATTCCTCTGGATAACACACAAGTCCAGGGGTGTAGTGGAGGGGGGACGCGGGAGGGGGGGGGGGGGGGGGGGGGGGGGGGGGGGGGGGGCCGTTCCCCTACTAAAATATTTTTGGGGCAAAAGTAGGTATGTATTTTGTCTTGTTATTTACTTTGTAAATAATTCTCAATATGCTATGCTTGTTTTAATAGTGTTTCCTTTTTTCTGAGAGTGTACAAATGGAACCAAATGGACCCGCTAGGGTCCATTTGGTTCCAGCCGTTTTTTTTTTTTTTAATGGAATCAAGCGAAGGGAGATGGGGAGCGATGGGGAGCGACGGGGAGCGACGAAGAGGATGCCAACTCACCAGGAAGCCTCTGCTTGGCCTTGATGTTCCCCTCACAGTTCCTCTTGGCCTTGAACAACAGGCCGATCTGCTCCTCCTTGGTGAGAACGTCGTCGGCGTACACCTGTGTGAGAAGGGAAGGGTACAGTGGACAGGTGATCAGTGCGTGGCAGGGAGGATGATATAAAGCAGGGGTTTTCAAACCTTTTTCATCCCAGGACCCACCATTTATTCAGCATTTGAGCCACGGACCACTATTTGATGACATTTTCACCCCCACAGACCCCAAAACTAAAGATTTCCTTTGTTCTGTCCATGACTGTTAATCTTCTAGTTGTGTAGATTAGGACTAATTCACATGATGGGTATTTTAACTCTTGAGACTCTCATCTGGTTAAACAACTTAGCTGGGGACCACCTGGAACCCTCTCAAGGACCACTGGTGGTCCCCAGACCACCTGTTGAAAACCCCTGATATAAAGGACAACTTTAGCTTTTTTTTTTCCAACCAAGGTTCTTTTTTTAAGTTGTTATTGGGTTATTAGAGGAAGTAAAAGATGGCTGTCAATTGTTTTATAATAGCTAATAATAATAATATTGTTTTAGTTTTAGGGATTTTAGCTATGGGAACATGGTCCTAAATACATATTTGTTTACACTTTTTAAAGTGATTTCTTTTTTTATTATACTTTACTTTATTTACTTGACTTTATTTATTTAGATGGGACAGCACCAGTCTAGCCTGGTCTAGCCCTCAATGATTTTGGCCTTGGGGGGCGGGGGTGTCGTGGGATCCACACGGCGGAAGTGCTGCGCTCTGATTTGATCTCACTAACGTGTCGTCATCCCCGGCCCCTCCCCCTCCCGTCCACTGCTGTTCTACGTCACATCATTTAGAGCGACGCCCACCCCGGAAGGTTCACTCCTCCCTCTGTTCTACGTCACATCATTTAGAGCGACGCCCACCCCGGAAGGTTCACTCCCACTTGAAGGCCACTTTCCAACGTGCGTTAGTCCAGGCTTTCCGTTTTCGCGCAAGGCGAACGAAAATGAAAGCCTGGGTGTCGTGGCTAGCACCAGTCAGAATTGGCTACAGCTAGTTTTCATCTGTTGTCCTCAAAATACAAAACATACAGATAGACACACACAATGTTAAATACTACAGTCCTAATAAACCCCAGGAAATTGTAACTGGTCACGGAAGTTCATGTTTTAGGTTGTTTATTTGTTTTACATTCCTTGCTTTCTTTAGATTTAGGGATTTTAGCTATGGGAGGGGGCATTCGAACGTGGTCCTAAATACATATTTTGTTTTCAAGAATTTTAAAGTGATTTATTTATTGTATTATCTACTACAGTCCTAATAAACCCCAGTAAATTACAGCTGGTCACGGAGGTTCACAGGATCTACTGTGAAGCAGGCAGCACACCAAACCGCACTTCTACGCTCCATATTCGTTTATGTTTGACAAACACAGTGTTGCCAACTGCAAAAATTCAAAATGCACTAGTGGCACTTCCAAAATGCACTAGAATGCGCGAGAGCAGTGGGTTTTCAACCATTTTCATACCAGGGCCCACTGTTTATTCTGCATTTTAGCCACCGCCATTCTATCTTGAGTTTCGTCTCTCAGACTGTAGATTCTTGAAAATTTGGTAATTCAGGTATTTAAACATAATTTAACCAAATGGAAACCAATTTGGTTAAATTTGGTTAAAAACCAAATGGAAACCAAATGGACCCTTACGGGTCCATTTGGTTTCATTTTCACGCTCTCAAGAGTTACAGATCTATAAGGGTCCATTTGGTTACCAATGGTCCTTTCTAGGAAGGAAGGAGGACTCTATCATAGGAGGAAAAATGGTGAAAAACAAGGGTTTTATCTCTGGCGCCTGTCAACTAATTTCACCCCAACTCACCAGCAAAAAAGCACTAGATTTTCCGCCAGGAGTTTTTCACTAATTTTGGCGCTAGGGGGTCTGGAAAAGAGCTAAATATAGCGACAAATGCGCCAAGTTGGCAACACTGGACAAACAACAACAGATATGTATTTAGGACAGTGTTCGAATGCACCTTCCCTGAGCTAAAATCCCTAAAACTAAAGAAAGCAAGCAATGTAAAACAATTAACACCTATCGTTTACTTCCTCTAATAATCTAAAACATGAACCTTGTTTGAAAAAAAAAAAAAAAAAAAAGTTGTCCTTTGAGTGTTGCACGAAAGTTAGACCTCGTGTTAGACTGATGTGCCACGGGGCGAGTTCTGAGAAAAGGAACCATGCTGCGAAAAGCCAAATGGTTTCATCGATCGTTTCCTTTAAACGACTTGGCATTTCTGTCTCTGCCCGTCGGATGCATCCTGTTCTGATAATAGGACTAGGACAAAACATCGTCGCACAGTCTGATGCCATCTGGGCCAAAGCAACAGGGTCCTCAGGGACGGATCTAGCCATGGGCATTGGGGGGGGGGGGGGGGTGGCCCCCATTACCTAAATGCCCAGACTGCCCCACCAAACATGGCGTGCAACACAACCCAAATTTCAAAGATATTTCAAATTAAATATGGAGTGCCATGATTTTTTTTCTACCCTAAAACATGATCATCAGGTATTAATGTTATATGAAAAGTAAAGATTTTGTCCCAAAAAGTGGACAGTACTGTCATTTTTATGATTCCACCCCACCAGTTCATTAAGTATGCCTGGTTTGCCTGGTGGGTGGTGATGGGTGGAGATCCACCTGAACTGAAGCCACGCCCACAGCTTTAGTTGCATGATAAAGGGGGAGGAGTTAGGGGAGGGGCTGAGCACATGATGTCACTATAAGTTTTTTTTCATTGGCACGTTTGACTGGAAAGGTTCAGCCTCAGGAAGAAACCCTAAATACAAAGGGAAGACATCATTGCACATAAAAAACACACCAAGGGGTCTATTTACATACTTGCCTGTAACCGAAAATGGTATGGGTGCGGAAGCCGCCCCAATACCATTTTCACCTGCCCCTCCAATTGGGAAAAGTTACATCCAGGCCTGATGGTCCTTCCTAGCTTAGCATTAACTATTACGGCACCATCTAAGCATGACATGTAAGGTTAAGGTTATTTTCTGTAGCACAGCTGTCTCGACATGGGATGCAATGCATGGATGCGACCAGGACAAATCCCTGTCACACTTTTTTTTTTTGCATTAAAGCCTCGCTGTCTCAATTACATGCAGATTTGCACAAACTGGCACAAAGTAGTTTCTGATCCACAGGCCAAAAAAATCCACTGGTGTGACGGAGCGTTGAATATGTGTTGGCTGTTCTCCACAAAGAGCAAAGACATCAAGCAAATCAAATGGAAAACTCAATATATTCTCAAGTGTTAAAGTCATTTAATGAATTGAACTAATTTATGGCTTGGCAAAGATATGATTTTTCTTGAAACATGAAAAATCTGCTCGTCTGGAACAGACATGTCTTTTTGTTTATATATTTCCTCAGGGTGCAATTCCAAGCCATATTAGCTGCAGTACCAGACATGTCCACAAAACAGCCCCCACTCCATCATGACCGCTTCAGGGGTTGACACTAAGGTCTCCGAGGCACTTGCCCATCGGGCAAGTGCAAGTCAGGTTCTACTTGCCCTCAGGTCATGGTCACTTGCCCCCCAGGTTCCAGGTAGTCCCCAGCTAAGTTGGTTAACCAGATGTAACTCTTGAGAACGTAAAAATGAAACCAAATGGACCCTTGCGGGTCCATTTGGTTTCATTTTTACACTCTCAAGAGTTAAAATTCATCATCTTAATTAGCCCAGGTCTACACAACTAGAGAATGTAGAAGATTAATGGTCATTTTGATCTGTATGTTAATTTGCCTGTTTTGTTTCCCAAATCCAGCCTGGAATTGTGGATATCTAGAAAGCAGGGAAAGACACAGAGGCAGAGTGCAATGACTGCCTTCAAGACAAATTTATCTTGTGTTGTGTTATAGTGCACTAAGTTGCACACTTGCCCGATCGGGCAATCAGGTAGCAGTCTTCACTTGCCCCACCATTTTTTTTACTTGCCCCGGGCAAGCGGGCAAGTGTTAGTGTCAAGCCCTGCGCTTACACCCACCCACCTCATTGTTATGCATGATTTCAGTCTTTGAGAGAGGGGGGGGGGGGTGCTTACGTTTTTAGTAGGGCTGTTGAATGATTAAAAATTTTAATCAAATTAATCACCCCAATTAATCACTTGAAAATTAATTTAATCATGATTAATCACCATTCGAACCACGTCCAAAAGATGCCTGCTTTCCTTTACAGACTTTGAACATTTACATAAGAAATATAATCTGGGGGGAAAAATCTGTTTATTTCTTAAATATTTATCAAAATAGGGGATCTACAAACCCCCAATGCTTGTCTGTACATGATTTAATTGCGTTAAAAAAAAATCATCAGAATAATCAACAAAATTAATTAAAGGTAGTGAAGTGATTTCACTTTTGTCAGATATCACCCAAAAATATTTTTTTTCTGTTAAAATGCTCTATTATAAGGTGTGGAAACCACATATGGAGTTTCCCCCTTCCCCACGTTAGCAGAGGAGCTAATAAAAGTTCCCCAGGTCACCACAATTCTCCTCCAATCAGGAGAGAGCAGCAGGTTCACATAGTGTAGCTACTTTTGGGGGCCCCTAGTGCACCAGGCTGGTACTACACCATGAATTTCAAATCACTTCCCCTAACTTTAATTAACTAATTAACTCATTATTTTCACCAGCCTTAGCTTAGTGACATCACTAGACAGAAGAATCTTGAAAGTGCCCATTCATGCGCTCCCATTCAGACACACAGAGAAAATCACAGACATCTCAATATACAGTAGGCCTGACTGTTTAAAGAAACAACTTTTTAGGGTTTAAAAATATCCCAAACCTTGAAAAATGTAAAAATTGGTGGTGGAGCCCCTTTAATTTGTGTCAGCCATGAATCACAAAGACTGTCAAAAAGTTTGCAGGTTTCTCTTTTCAGTTTTAACTTTCTGTTTATTGTTTCAAGTTGGCATGGCTGTGATCTGCCAGACCACAATCCCTTTAGCCACTTATCGGATGTGACATCGGGCGTTGGAGTGGACAAAAAGACATTTCATAGTGACATTTTTTCCCCTTACACCTTGTAAAGATGGGGCTTTTGAATGTTGTGTTTGAGAGCACCATAATAGCTCAGGTGTGGTTTTCCATTCAGGGGAAACGGTTTACCCACTAATGGTTCACTTTGGCTGCCTGTACTGTTTGCCCTGGGATCACTTTGAGTCAGTCACAATGTGACCGCATTGAAAATGACAACACTCATCCCTGGCATGAGGTGACAGGAGACGTCTGTGTGCCTCACACCGTACAGCAGGGGCGGATCTAGGCATGGGCATGGGGGGGAGCATTGCCCCCCACCCCCCTAAATGCCCTGACTGCCCCACCAAACATGATGACATGCAAAACAACCCAAGATATTTAAAATGATTTGAAACACTACTACTGCTACTAACTAACTACAGCTGTGTCACCACTAAACCAACAGCATTTCATCATTGAAAACAGAAAACTCTCTGAGTCAGACCTTTAGCTTTATGCATGCTGCGTGTCTGTTGCAACTTCAACAACAACTGATGTTATTATTGATGCTTTACTTGACTAATAAAAGTCCTGCAAGTGAAAATGGTATGGGTGCGACTTCATCGCCCGTGGCGCGAAGCGACGCGGGCAATGAAGGCGCACCCATACCATTTTCTCCTGCCCACCAACTGGGAAAGGTTACATCCGCCCCTGGTTGGTAACCAGATGGATCTTTATAGACCTTAGCTGTGATTGGACCATAGCAAAATCATTTCCCGACGCCAACCACTGGTCGCGATGGCTATAAAACAGCCTCGACCGCTGGGCCAACAGCCACGATCGTTCTTCAACAAAGATGGCGAATGCAAACATTCTTTGTATTGTATTCATACATACAGTTGTAGGCAGTGTTACCTAAACCTAACGTTAATCCCCAACCGTTGGCCCAACAGTCACGACCGTTGGCCGAATGACAACTGCGGCAGTTGGACAATAACATAATCAGTTGCGACTGCTGAGCCCGACCCGGTCACGGCTGTTTTATAGCTGCCGCGACTAACGTTTGGCATGGGGAAATGATTTCGCCCCTGCTGCTCCTAAGTGCAGCATGGAATTGTCGACCAAAACAAAAGAAAAAATCTTTAGTTTTGGGTCTGGGAAAATAAAAACCTCATCAAATGGTGGTCAGTTGGACAGTTGAAAACCGCTGCTCCAAATAAAAAGCCAATGCCAAAACCTTAAATCAAGAATTATGTTGAGACATTAACGAAGCAGGAGTTTCTCTGTTGTTAAAGCCTGCGGCACAACGTAAAATGCAATGACTGACCGCAACTGTGGCTAATCAATATCACAAGAATTCCATTCATGCACTGTGCATTTATTTGCTTAAACAATCAAGCACACCTGGCTCAAGTTAGACATGGGATGTTATTGAAAGCAGGTCTTTTATTTCACACGAAAGGGGCTGGGTCTGATTCCATTATGGCAGTTTTTTTAAAAGGGTCCCTGGCTAATGAGACAAAGTCAAAAAAGTCTTAAAACATCATACTTGTCCTCTATAATTAATAAACAAATAAACACACCATTATTTTATTTCTTCAATAAACAGCCAATTTCTCATTCAATAGAGACAGCTAGGCTACTGTCGCAGGTTGATGATGTCATATGTCCATGTGTGCTAACAAACAACAACGTAATAGTTTCTAAATTTAAATTCAAAGCAATGTCAATGTCATGACTATAAACCCATCATTCAACCCAGTGGTTTTCAACCTTTTTGACACCAGGGCCCACTATTTATTCAGAATTTGAGCCAAGGACCACAATTTGATGACATTGCAGCCCCACCGACCCCAAAACTAAAGATTTATTTTGCTTTTGTCCACAATTCCAGGTTGGATTTGGAAAACAAAACAGTCAAACATACAGACCAAAATGACGATTAATCTTCTACATTTTGTAGTTGTGTAGGCTTGGTGCTAATTCACATGATGAATATTTCAACTCTTGAGAGTGTAAACAATGAAACCAAATGGACCCGCAAGGGTCCATTTGGTTTCATGTTTACGCTCTCAAAGAGTTACATCTGGTTAACCAACTTTCCATCATTTAGCCTGTGGGACCACCTGGAATCCTCCCAGGGACCACTGGTGGTTCCCGGACCGCCTGTTGAAAACCCCAACCAACCAATCAATCATCTTATGAGCAGGGATCCTTTTAAGGCCGACTGTTCTTGGATTTTGCTCTGGTCTTACAACATTGTACCCTAAAAGACAGCTCTCAAAGTTACTCTTCTAGTACAGTGGTTTTCAACAGGTGGTCCGGGGACCACCAGTGGTCCTTGAGAGGGTTCCAGGTGGTCCTCAGCTAAGTTGGTTAACCAGATGTAACTCTTGAGAACGTAAAAATGAAACCAAATGGACCCTTGCGGGTCCATTTGGTTTCATTTTTACGCTCTCAAGAGTTAAAATATTCATCATTTGAATAAGCCATTTTGGAATGTATGTTTTGCTCGTTTAGTTTCCCAAATCCAGCCTGGAATTGTGGACAAAAGCAAAATAAATCTTTAGATTTAGGGTCTGTGGGGCTAAAATATCCTCAAATGGTGGTCCGTGGCTCAAATCTTGAATAAATGGTGGTCCCTGAGATGAAAAAGGTTGAAAACCACTGTTCTAGTACATAAACAAGCACAAAGTTGATTCAGTATACAGTATATTGGTTATGTAGTGTGTGAGTGAGTTTTTTCCAAATCAAATTTTCCCATCATCCACTGGGCCAAGCAAAGCCGCCTGACTGCCGGGGGACCACCTGACTGGCGGGGGACCGCCCGTAGATCCCAAGTCCCAGAGCGCCCCATGTCCCATTGGTGTGAACATGAGCTGAAAATCCACCGTCGGGCATAATGTCTGGCAGCCCTGTGGCCACACTGCCCTTCGACACATTTTGTGGCATAGGAGCAAAATAAATGAAGTCCCCCTTGTTTGGGCCAAATCTGGGGTGAACATGGTTCGTCGTATGCTGTTGTAAGAGTAATTCTCCCAAAAAAATGGTGAAGTGTCCCTTTAAGTCAGTGGTTTTCAACCAGTGGTCCTGGGACCACCAGTGGTCCTTGAGAGGGTTCCAGGTGGTCCCCAGGCTAATGGTGGAAAGTTTGTTAACCAGATGTAATTCTTTGAGAGCGTAAAAAAACGAAACCATGTTTACACCCTCAAGAGTTAAAATATTCATCATCTGAATTAGCACCATTTAATTAAGAAGACTACAAAATTACAGAAGGTAGAAGAATGGCCGTTTTGGTCTATGTTTGAGAAATCCAGCCTGGAATTGTGGGCAAGAGCAAAAGAAATCTTGAGTTTTGGATGTGTGGGGTGAAAAAGTCAGCAAATGGTGGTCCTCTGTGGCTCAAATTCCGAATAAATAGTGGGCCCTGGTATCAAAAAAGGTTTAAAACCACTGATTTAAGTAAACAACGTTTTATTTTCAGCAGCAATCAACCTCCTGGTTTGGTCCTTTATGTAGTGGAGACAGAGTCGCGTCCGTTGGCTCGGCCCAGGGGCGGATTGGCACATATTTTCCCACCGGGACAATTTTGCCTTTGCCAGGCCACCCTGGGGGAGGCAGCTGGTTAACCAGATGTAACTCTTTGAGAGTGTAAAAATGAAACCAAATGGACCCTTGCGGGTACATTTGGTTTCATTTTTACACCCTCAAGAGTTAAAATATTCATCATGTGAATTAGCCCAACTTAGTCTACACAACTAGAGAATGTAGAAGATTAATGGTCATTTTGATCTGTATGTTCCAGGCGAGCATCTAGCACATTCTAGTGCATTTTGGAAGTGCCACTAGTGCATTTTGGATCTTGTCCAGGCCACTAGGTGGCGCAGGCCACCGGGAAAACTCCCTGTACTCCAGATGGCCAATCCGCCCCTGCACAAACCCCACGGCTGGATGTACATTTAGAAATGGCCCCACATATGACAGGTAGTCATTTGAGGGAGGGAATTTAGATGTGTATACATTGTCTGGGACGTCTAAGGCTATAATTTCCCTGTCGCTTCAAATTAAACCGTAAAAAAAAAAAAAAAAAAAAAAAAAAAACTACCAGCGTCTCTCCCGCCGGCGCGGTGAGTTTTTTTTTACTTCTCTCTCTATTTTTTCTTCACTGTACGCTAAAATACCATAATACCTCGATCCATCAATATTTTGACTAAAACTTCTCAGGGCTGGAAATAAGGATGTCCAGTTTGAGGAGCTGAATGAGGTTACAGAGGGAAGACGTTTATGGGCTCCTGCAACGGTAAACAACCACAGATGGAACAACATTGGGTCGCCCACAGCACCAGGGCCCACAAGGATAGATACAACCTGTTTACTGTAGAAACACTACAGCCAATATAGAATATTCCACTGACCGACCGGCCGACCGGCTCCACTGGAGCGAGCAGGAGAGCATTTTAGTCAGAAATCTACTCGCCTCTGTTTCTTGGAACTGATTTGTGAGTTGTGACAGTGCCGGATCTAGAGGTGGGGCAGGGGTGGGCATGCAGAGCCCACCCAAACGTGCATCCTGCCCGCCCAATGAAAGGAAATATCAGTGGTTTTCAACCAGTGGTCTGGGGACCACCAGTGGTCCTTGAGAGTGGTTGTCCCCAGCTAAATGGTGGAAAGTGGGTTAACCAGATGTAACTCTTTGAGAGCGTAAAAATGAAACCAAATGGACCCTTGCGGGTCCATTATCAATTATTATCAAATTATCATTAAATGTCCTTTCTAATGTTCTTTATTTACCTCGTATAGTGTACAGCAACGAACGCGTTTCGACCTGTGTGGTCTTCCTCAGCGTTGCCCGATAGTAGGATGTGCACACTGAGGATGTGCTCTAAACAGGGCTGATTACAAGGACCAATCACAATGCAACTTAAACAGCAAGGGATGCTGGGAAATGTAGGACTCTATCCAAAAACTGCAGTACCGGCAGTAAGCAGCAGGGTCACTGCCGAGTTACTAGTATAGGTTTAAATTAACTAAGTCCTATTATAATCATGCGACTGTTTGACATTCAATGTTCTTCTTCCACAAATTAGTTTATAGAAAAAAAAGGTCTTCAGAGCCGCCTTATAATGGGGACAATACGGTAAGTGCCAGGGGCGGATCTAGGCTTGGGCATGTGGGGGCAATGCCCCCCTAAATGCCCAGTGTGCCCCAGCAAACACGATGGCATGGAAAACAACGCACGATATTTCAAATTAAAGTGCTTCTACTTAAAATGATGTGAAACACTACTACTGCTACTAACTAACTACAGCTGTGTCACCACTAAACCAACAGCATTTCATCATTGAAAACAGAAAACTCTCTGAGTCAGACCTTTAGCTTTATGCATGCTGCGTGTCTGTTGCAACTACAACAACAACTGATGCTATTATTGATGGTTTACTTGCCTAATAAAAGTCCTGTAACTGAAAATGGTATGGGGGCGGCTTCATTGCCCATGTCGCTTCGCGCCACGGGCGATGAAGGCGCACCCATACCATTTTCGGTATGGCCCCCCAAATGGGAAATGTTACATCCGCCCCTGGTAAGTGCAGTACTTACCGTAAGTACTGCAGTTGAGTTCATGTTATTTGTACTTTACTTGTGTATGTAACATTTCATGATGTATTGTTTTTATTCTACTCCTCTATGTTTTAAAATATATTGTACTTTTACTCCAATGTGTCGCGATGAAGAGGTTTCTACATTCGAAAACTTGAAATGAGACTTTCTGCATAAGGAGTACACTTGCTGTTGGTACTTTAAGCACATGTCAATGCCAATACCTTTGTATTTTTAATCAATTGCACTTTGATTTTGTACTTTTACTTGCAAAGAAAACGATGCTTTTCCCCACCACAGATCGTCACCATATTAACCGTTTTCGCACCAAACTCAAGGATTACACACAAGTGTCTATTCCAGGCAGGGCTTGGAAACGAAATTATTTTTCAGGAACGGTTCAAAACCGGTTCGGGTAGATCTATATTTAACGTTTTCGTTCGGGCAATCATTCCAGCACCAAACCGAACCGTTTCGAACCGGTTCAGAACGAAAAAAATTACGTTCGTTCTTATCGCACGTGGCTCTCGGGGCCACTGAGCGTTCATTAAACTTTGGTCAAATAACTAGAACATGCATGGCTATATGGCGATTATGCATGTCTCTTTTTATGATGGACTCACCACAGAGCAGGGCATTAACGAAAAAGTTGAAAAATCATATATCGACTTGCATAAGTTGAGTCGAAAAGTTGTTTTTTTCCCCCAGCCATCATGATCAATTTGATCATCATTGGAAAAGGAGGAAAGGGGAAAAATTAAACATTTACCTTTGTTTTCCCATATATTCTTGCTCTATGTGTGCGACGCCTGTGTACAGTAATCAACTATATTGGTTATTATCAAAGACAGAAGTCATTCTTAATTCCTTTGCAATTGTATCGGAGTTCAGCCTTAATTAACATCTGACCGCAGCTGGGCTCTCCCTTTTAATCTGCGCATCTCAGCGAGAAGCACCTCAGCGCGTCCTAACTGAGCGGCTGCAGCCAGCTCAGTATCAGAGAAATATCACCATCGCGCAAACGTTATCTCCAAACGTAACCCACCACCACCCGCCGTGTTATAAAGACCGTCTTGTCTTGGATTCGCATTACGCACGGGACGCAAGGAACAGTTACTTCTCAGAGCGCATTCTCGTTTAGGCTATTTGCTGAATGGCTCAGCCTCAGAAAAGAAAAGGAGCGGGTTCCAGATGTGTGGAATTTTTGAGGACGAGCAGGAGGAGGAGGAATTCAAGTGAATCCATACACGCTGTAATATGAAATCAAGGAAATACATTGTATTCTGATGATGTGCCTGTTAGACTTGGTATTTCCTCATTGTTCTGGCGTGCGGTTGGGCTGTTGCTATGTGTTCTTATGGCTGGCCCGGGTCTTTTAGCTGCGCTGCGTTCTGGATTGACAATAATAAGAAGACGATCACGGACGCTCTTCCCCGAGACTGTGACGCAGCTCGCATTTGATAATCGGCTGCTTATTCCACCCGTCCCCGAAATTTAATTTGTTTCTGATACAGAACGTGTCCATAAGATACAACTAATACGCGGTGTCCATAGAACTGATGCAGCAATTGTTATTGCTTGAGGCGGACAAGGGACTCGGAAAAAGCTGGTCGTAGCCGCATATAATTGTTTATAAATATAACAGTCACGATATGCGTGTTTATTAAAAAAAAAAACGCAACTTAGATAGTTGCGAGCACCTTTATTTATCATTGATTGAGAACGAAAAAAAAAGAAAAAAAAAAAAAAAAAACGTTATTAACCGGTTTTGTGGATTTCAGAATTACGTTTCGTTTCCGGAACAGTTGAAGACCATTCCGTTTCCGTTTTCGTTTCCGTTCCTTGAAAAATCCCCTAGGATTCCGTTCGTTTCGGTTTTCGTTCTTTGAACCGGTTCGAAGCCCTTTGAACCGGCTTTCGGGGTTGAAACCACTTTGAGTGCCAGATCTTCAAAACCGGATGTTTGATGACGTAATCATGTTTCTGGTGTCATGACCATTCTGCCCTCTGACCCTCTGTGCAACAACATCCGGGTTGTGAGTTTTTAAAAATGGTGTGGCAAGTGAAGACTGCTACCTGGTTGCCCGATCGGGCAAGTGTGCAACTTAGTGCACTATAACACAACACAAGATAAATTTGTCTTGAAGGCAGTCATTGCACTCTGCCTCTGTGTCTTTCCCTGCTTTCTAGCTGTCCACAATTCCAGGCTGGATTTGGCAAACAAAACAAGCAAATTAACATACACATCAAAATGACCTAATCTTCTACATTCTCTAGTTGTGTAGACCTGGGCTAATTAAGATGATGAATTTTAACTCTTGAGAGCGTAAAAATGAAACCAAATGGACCCGCAAGGGTCCATTTGGTTTCATTTTTACGTTCTCAAGAGTTACATCTGCAAAATTTACAATATATGTTTGGGGGGCAAGTGACCATGACCTGAGGGCAAGTAGAACCTGACTTGCACTTGCCCAATGGGCAAGTGCCTCCAAGACCTGTATAGAATGCAAGTATAATGTTTTAAGGCATATTTGTTAGGGCTGTGTATCTCTCCCTTACAAGATGATTCGATATGTATCGATTTGCATGGGCTCGAAACAATTTGGAAACGATTTATTTCATATACAAAACAATACAATACGACTGGATTCAGTGCAATTTCGATACGATTTCGATTTGTTGAAAATTTGTGGAATTTGGTATGGTACGATACGATTCGATACGATACAGTGTGATCTGACACATTAAAAAAAAACCTATGTAATTAGGGTTACATAGAGTTCTACTACAGCAGGGGTTTTCAACAGGTGGTCCGGGGACCACCTGTGGTCCTTGAGAGGGTTCCAGGTGGTCCCCAGCAAAGTTGGTTAACCACATGTAACTCTTAAGAACGTAAAAATGAAACCAAATGGACCCTTGCGGGTCCATTTGGTTTCATTCATTTTTACACTCTCAAGAGTTATAGTATTCATCATGTGAATTAGCCATTTTGGAATGTATGTTTTGCTTGTTTTGTTTCCCAAATCCAGCCTGGAAATCTTTAGATTTGGGGTCTGTGGGGCTAAACTGTCCTCAAATGGTGGTCCGTGGCTCAAATCCTGAATAAATGGTGGTCCCTGGGATGAAAAAGGTTGAAAACCCTGTACTACAGTCCTTATAAACCCCAGGAAATTAGAATTGGCCACAAATGATCTACTAAATGTGACAAAGTGGCATATTGAGCCTCTGGGTCAAACATGCCCAATATGGAGTATGTAGAAATGCTATTTGTACCGATGTAGACTTGCGCACATTGATCCAGTCAGATCGTTGATGTTTAAATCGATTATCGCTTCATAACGATATTTTTTGACACCACTAATATTTGTCCTATTGGCCAGGGATCCTTAAAAAAAAATCCTATCCACAGAGTGCTATACGTCCATCCAGCATAAACTACCCCCTGTCAGGTGAAAAGAAGACAGCTTGGACTCCTCATGCATTGAAGGAAGCACCAGGCCAGAACACTGTCAGCCCCAGGTAGGTGGAGGGTGTGTACTAGAGCCCAGGATCACGTGAGGTCAGGGGTCGGCAACCCAAGATGTTGAAAGAGCCATATTTGACCCAAAATTAAATTTGAAATCTGTCTGGAGCCGCATTTTATTATTTTTTTTTCCTGAGAGTGTGCAAATGTGAACCAAATGGACCCTAGCGGGTCCATTTGGTTCCATTTGCGCACTCACAGAAAAAAAGGTCCTCAAAGAAAAATCATTAACATGGTGAAACACAACCTTTCTTCAGAAATGGAGTTTCTAAAAAAATAAAGGAGTTTTACAGAACTCCATTTCTAGTCCACACAACGTCTCTAAGGTATATTAATGACATAGTAAACTGAGTAAACCTTTGAAAATGGGCGGTTCAGATTGAAAGCTCCACCTCTGATAACTGCTGGGCTTTTTTGACATGGCCAAGTGCTACTTTAACTGGCAACTGTCAGACAGCGCAACGCGTTTTGGGTGACTGAAATGTTTATATTATTTTGGTGTGGATCACCCCAGTGTGTGTATGTAATAATGCTACAGCCACTGAGCCACTAGGGCTGTGTTCTAGAGCCCAGTGTGTATGTAATAATGCTACAGCCACTGAGCCACTAGGGCTGTGTTCTAGAGCCCAGTGTGTATGTAATAATGCTACAGCCAGGGAGCCACTAGGGCTGTGCTCAGGAGCCGCATGTGGCTCCTGAGCCGCTGACCCCCTGCGTTAGGTAATCGGCACTGGGTGAGAAAATGGGGTACAACAACACGGGTTCAAAATGTAAAAAAAAAAAAAAAGGTATCGTTGCACCACTACCAGCCGTGCGTCCTTCATCTGCACGGGACCATTAAAAAAAAAAAGACAGATCTTATAGATATGAAGTATCGTTTACCACGTCCAGAAGAGCATCCTGGGTAATAAGTGTGCTGCCTGATTATTTTTGAAAACTATTCCTCCTACGCTGGCCGCGCTCCAAACCACCAGAGTAAACACAACTCTCACAGGGAGAAACATGCACATTCTTTTTTTTCTCCCTCTCTCTCTCACCCTCACCCTCACCCTCTCTCTCTCCCCGGCATTTCATTCAAAATACAGTATTCTTTTTGTTAAATGCTTTTTGAGTCGGTGCCAATATGAAAATTAGAAAAATACACACCATATAAATATGTGTTTTCATCACCGGGTTCCTGGAATACACACACACACACACACACACACACACACACACACACACACACACACACTCACACTCACACACACACACACACACACACAGGACTTCGAATCGACCACAGTTTCTATTTGTATTCTGAGACTGTGGGTTAATGACTTTAAAAAACTGAAGGCCTCTCTTCAAGGACGCACCAAAGAACTAATATTGACTCGGTTTCCGCTTATATCAAGCCAAACACTGCACGAAAATTAGTAAATTGTGTGGAAATATATTGTCATTTAGCTTTCTTATTCCAATATTTAGATTTCTAAATTAAATTAATCTTCGGCATTAACCTCACAAATGTTGTAACCTTGTTGCTTTCTGACTCCTTTGAGGGAAAAAAAAAGCTGAAAAAAGTTAAGAAAAAAAAAAAAAACCCTCCAGTGTGGAGTCACAAGTCTGGAGGCTGTGCATACATTGAGTGGAAACATCAAGTTTCCGGAGAATACTGTAACCAACAGTCTTATTATGGACAGACAGGCTTGCACAATGGTACCGTTTTTTTTCCCCTCTCTCTCTCTCTCTCTCTCTCTCTCTCTCTCTCTCTCTCTCCCTCTCTCTCCCTCTCCCTCTCCTCTCTCTCTCTCTCTCTCTCTCTCTCTCTCTCTCTCTCTCTCTCTCTCTCCCCCCCCCCCCTCCCCCCCCCCCCCCCCCCCCCCCCCGACTCTCCCTCCCTCGCTCGGCTTTTTTGTAAGAAAGCTGTGGTTGACCAGAGCCATTTCCTGAAATGTCTTCAAGTGAATTGCGGAGTCAAATGCTGAGGCTGGGAAAACAGATTCTCAACTCACACAAGACGACGCACACAAAGAAACAGCTTCTAGTAGCATCTGATCCAAGATAGAAGCTCCAATAAAAAACAATGACGATAAACGCAGCGGACAGTTAATTCAGCGCGGAGAGGATTTTTTTTTTTTTTTTTTTTTTTACAGATTACATCCCTATAGTACAGGGGTCAGCAACCTGCGGCTCAGGAGCCGCCTGAGCACAGCCCTAGTGGCTCAGTGGCTGTAGCATTATTACATACACACTGGGCTCCAGAACACAGCCCTAGTGGCTCAGTGGCTGTAGCATTATTACACACACACACTGGGGTGATCCGCACCAACATAATATAAACATTTCAGTCACCCAAAACGCGTTGCGCTGCCTGACAGTTGCCAGTTAAAGTAGCACTTGGCCATGTCAAAAAAGCCCAGCAGTTATCAGAGGTGGAGCTTTCAATCTGAACCACCCATTTTCAACGGTTTACTCAGTTTACTATGTCATTAATGTACCTTAGATATGCTGTGTGGACTAGAAATGGAGTTCTGTAAAACTCCTTTATTATTTTTTAGAAACTCCATTTCTGAACAAAGGTTGTGTTTCACCATGTTAATGATTTTTCTTTGAGGACCTTTTTTCTGAGAGTGTGCAAATGGAACCAAATGGACCCGCCAGGGTCCATTTGGTTCACATTTGCACACTCTCAGGAAAAAAATAAAATAAAATGCGGCTCCAGACAGATTTCAAATTTAATTTTGGGTCGAAAGTGGCTCTTTCAACATCTTGGGTTGCCGACCTCTGCTATAGTAGCTCGTCACTACAGTCAAACCTTTATAGTAATACAGTAGCAGCGATGGGGAAAACTATACCACACATGCAGAACATACAGACTGGAACTATCTAAGCTGACCTGAGGTGGGGAAGGGGGTCCTTGTGTTCTTCAAGGTGGGGACCCCTTAGCTGAGAGAAAGTGTGTGTGTGTGTGGGGGGGGGGACCCCCCACTACATAAAATTGTATTTCATAGACTACAGTGTTTTCACAACCGTATACAACAGTGGTTTTCAAACCTCTTTGATACCAGGAACCACCATTTATTCGGCATTTGAGACATTTTAGCCCCACAGAGCCCAAAAATAAAGATTTATATTGCTTTTGTCCACAAATCCAGGCTGGATTTGGGCAAACAAAACAGTCAAACATACAGATCAAAATGACAATTAATCTTCTACATTCTCTAGTTGTGTAGACTTGGGGCTAATTCACATGATTAATATTTTAACTCTTTGAGAGCGTAAACATAAAACCAAATTTGGAGAGACATTTCAGGGGCGCAATCAAATTGCGCCCCTGAAATGGAGAGACATTTCAGGAGCGCAATTTGATTGCAAAGACTTGAGAAATAATAGTAATAACGTAATATGTAATATATTACTCTTCGATTCCAGTAATAAGTAAAGTAATGATATTACTTTGTCTAAGGGGTAACGAGTAAAGTAAAGAAGTTACTTTCCTAAGTAATATAGACCAACACTGCTAGGTACTAATGGTGTGTCTGTTTTTAGCCCAAGGAATGCTTTCTGCCAAAATGGATTCAGCATCATGATGTTTTGTTGACAACAACAAAGTTCTGGACCGTCTGCAGGACGAAGCAATTGTCTGTTTGCAGGGAAAGAGCTGCAGCATCAAAGTAGAAGCAATGTAGAAGCAATAGTAATAGTAATAAATATAAACACGTGAGCCGAGACACGTCCAGTGCTGTGTGTTGAAGTGGTTGGGCTTCCTACACTGAGGGTCCCTGTCCTGGAAACCCACTGTTGAAAAAACACTGATCTTCTCATCAGGGACCCCTACTTTGACATTTATTAGATTGTTTGCACCTATTTGAAAACATAATTATGCCAGTGATCACCCATCCATAAGAGAGGATTTTTACCACAGTTCTACCAGTGATTATCAAGCAATTTCCCTTGCCAGCACCACCCCCAGTTTGTCATGCATCGGGCGATGGACCCCCAATCTCTGGGACCCCCATTTATGTTGTATAATCATTGCTAATTTAGCTCTGTCTGAGAGTGTACAAGATCCGTTTAGAAACCGTTCAGAGTTACAGAAACCTTAACTCCAAAGGGAAGACTTCAACACACCAAAAGCAATTAAGTACTGTCACCTCTTAAACATGCACAAAATTCGAAGAAAAAAAAAATACCAAGCACTCCATCGAGCAAAGATGACAGAAGTGTTTAGAAGTGTAAGTGTGCACGTTTAGATTCACAATTTACAACTGGAAGGAAAATATATATATATGTGTGTGTGGATACTTCGTGTGATCTAAAATGAACGGGAGGGCGGCCATTATTTCAAACCAAAATTGCGCTTGGCCGTGACGTTGAAAGAGTCCGTAATGACCCACCAAACAATCATCCGATTTGGCATTTTAATTCCCTACACAGTTCAAGGAACAACAACTTCATAACAATGTACATGTGCTTCCACTTACAGTGCATGATAACAGCTGCTGTTAACGTTGATCAAATGAACGATCAGAAAGGTTGAGAAAAGTCCGGCGACAATACCATTATCACAACACACATTCTGTTAGGTTAGAAGACAGCAGTGATTCTGTGCACGTTCGATGATATATATTGTAGGCATTCTGTCTCATACTAAAGTGGAAGTATTTAGCAGGCGCATTAATATAAGGTTACTGTATTTGCTCTGTGTGGAATATTATGGGCCCCAAAAACACAGGAACAAAGTTTGCAGAAAAAGGTTCCTGCTTTTCATTTCACGGTAAATTTCACTCGACCAAAAAATATGGGTCATTTGGGGATAAGCAAGCAAACGAAATAGTAAATGTTTAATGCGGGGGAAACGGGGCCAAACTGCGCGTGCTATTGACACAAACGCTCCGTGTTGCCCGTTCGTCCCCGCAGTGTTGTTTAGATACCATTTACCAGTCGACAACAAGAAAAAAAAAACTCTGATCCCACAACTCCCGGTAGTATTTTTTGATTGGAAACACATGATGCCTTATTAATTTCAACTAGATCACCGATCCAGTAATAATGCAGCCCTCTGTGTTAACTGATCCGTCACTGCCGCCGATGGCGCAAAAAAAAAAGTGAGACTTTGGAGTTTCCTTTCCAGATCACACTTCGTCACACGGATGATAAATAATACACCGATAATATTTGCGCTGGTCAACGTTTTGCAAAGTCCTGCAGGCCCAGGGGGACTGTATTATGGGAACACAGACGCATGTTTGTGTTATGTATACTTGCCTTGGTCATTTGCCATTCTTTACACATACAGTATACGTAGGCTAACATTTGCCGTGCTTCCTTGTTGTTGGCAAGATCACATCCCAAGTGACTAGTTTTTCTTTTTTCATTCCCCCCCCCCCCCCAACTCCCACTACTTTTTTTTTCCTCTCTCAGAAAATAGGGGGAATCTAGAAAATTATAACTCTGCTGAAACGTGTTTTTAATGGCCTGCGTGTCCACTATCTGAACAAAGAAAAAAGGGGAGAGAGAAAAAGGAAAACACAAATGTTTCACTAGTACGCCTCGGACTACATTACACACCACCACGTGAATGTTTTAGCGGATGAGGTTCTTGGATATTATAAACTCCATGACTCACTGCCACTCCTCTTCGACTGTGCAATTTGCATTTGATGATAAAAACCACAGGCCACAAGACTGGTTGTCCTTTGGAAACGCTCGCCCGACCGCATTCTGACTTAAAGCAGCATTCAGTTCCTAATTATACCCCTCAGCTCTGGCCATATAAGTCTGAAGAACAGCACTTTTGTCCCCCTAGATGGAAACATTGTGTGTACTCACACTATCCCATGTAGCAGCAGCATGCATACAGTACAGTAAAGGCCCTGCTTTACACTAGCAATATTTTGATCAACATCAGCAATGTCAACATCAATGGGCAACATGATGAGACACATGGCAACAGGCAACACCCATTAATAGGGATAATAGGGAATTATATTCATTTTCATTTTTTCCTGAGAATGTACAAATGTGAACCAAATGGACCCTAGCGGGTCCATTTGGTTCCATTTGTACACTCTCAGAAAAAAAGAAGCCTTAGTTTGCATTGAATCATTTTCACCCAACTGCCACCCAAACTCAAAATGTTCATTTAGTGAAATAAAAGTTACAAAATCCTTGTTTTTGTCCACCGCAGTGAAGCAGCAGCAGCAGCCATGGTTTCAGAAAAGTTTATCTGTGGGTGTCTAGAAGAAAGGATCAAGTGATGCCAAGGAGGGCTGTGATTGGAGGATTCTGAAATGTTGACCAGTAGAGGGCGCTAAAGATCTGACTTTTCTGAACAACCAGGAGTTGATCATTTTCTATAGGAAGGTGAAAAGTCAACGTTGATAGTTGACGTTGCTTGTTGATGATCAAAACATTGCTAGGTGTATCAGGGCCCTTATAGCAATAGCAATAGTATACTGCATGTCATCAAGGTAGGAGTGACTGTGTTCTCTTTAATTGGCAATTGGGACCTTATAGCCAATTCTGGCCTGACACTAGATCCTACAAAAGGTTTTATGAACCCAGCCAGGGTATGGACACTGATGACGTAGAGCAGGGGTTTTCAACAGGTGGTCTGGGGGACCACCGGTGGTCCTTGAGAGGGTTCCAGGTGGTCCCTAGCTAAGTTGGTTAACCAGATGTAACTCTTGAGAACGTAAAAATGAAACCAAATGGTTTCACTCCAAATGGTTTCACTCTCAAGAGTTCTCAAATCCAGCCTGGAATTGTGGACAAAAGCAACATAAATCATTAGTTTTGGGGTCTGTAGGGGCTAAAATGTCATCAAATGGTGGTCCGTGGCTGAAATGCTGAATAAATGGTGGTCCCTGGTGTCAAAAAGGTTGAAAACCCCTGAGGTAGAGGAGAGAACACGCCTCCCCCAGCAGGAATCACACCCTAGGATAAAAAGAGAAGGATAGTGCACAGGGGCGTGGCATGGTAATTAGGAACTGTAACGGCTGAGTGTTCCAGCAGAGGGTGTACAAAAACATTTAGTTACATTAGTTAATGCACTTGTCCTTGTCTTTCAGTCTGTTATGAACAGCACACAGTTGTTCAAATACTAATTCATATAATAATTAAAATAAAAACAGAAGCATTGTGGTTTTGTATTACTTCAGTTTCAGGGTGAGCGCCTCTACTGGGACATTCCATCATTGCAGTTCCTGTTTTCACTGAGCATGTGCGAACCTCCCAGGGGAGACCGTGACACGCCCCCCGTGCACTATCCTTCTATCTTTATCCTATAGATCAGGGGTTTTCAACCAGTGGTCCTTGAGAGGGTTCCAGGTGGTCCCCAGCTAAGTTGTTTAACTAGATGTAACTCTTGAGAACGTAAAAATGAAACCAAATGGACCCTGGCGGGTCCATTTGGTTTCATTTTTACACTCTCAAGAGTTAAAATATTCATCATGCGAATTAG
>CM076976.1:52019975-52049975 GCA_039105355.1 Benthosema pterotum | reverse complement strand
CCCTTATAGGGTTTGTGTAGCAGCCAGGTAGTGATTTGAATAGGCAGGGGCGGATTGGCACATATTTTCCCACCGGGACAATTTTGCCTTTGCCAGGCCACCCTGGGGGTGGCAGCTGGTTAACCAGATGTAACTCTTTGAGAGCGTAAAAATGAAACCAAATGGACCCTTGCGGGTCCATTTGGTTTCATTTTTACACCCTCAAGAGTTAAAATATTCATCATGTGAATTAGCCTAACTTAGTCTACACAACTAGAGAATGTAGAAGATTAATGGTCATTTTGATCTGTATGTTCCAGGCGAGCATCTAGCGCATTCTAGTGTATTTTGGAAGTGCCACTAGTGCATTTTGGATCTTGTCCAGGCCAGTAGGTGGCGCAGGCCACCGGGGAAAACTCCCTGTACTCCAGATGGCCAATCCGCCCCTGTGAACAGGAATTATGTAGTAATATCAGTAGTGATTAAAAAGGAACTCCACCCATTTCCAACATTTCAATATGTCATTAATATACCTTAGAGATGTTGTGTGGACATGATAAAAAAAAAGTTCCCCCAATTCTGTATGTCCTAAAAATGGAGGTCTGAAAAAAATCATTAACATGGTGAAATACATCTGATGACATCACCAAGATGTATTTCACCATGTTAATGCATTTTTCTTCAAGACCCCTTTTTTTCCTGAGAGGGTGCAAATGGAACCAAATGGACCCACATTTGGTTCACATTTCTCTGCATATCTCCTATTGAAATCAATGCATAAATCACTACTCATCGCAATAGCAAAAAACACTATTGAATGAGTAGTGATTCAATTTTTTCCCATGATGGACAGTCCCTCTTTTCCAAGACTTTTCGGTTGTCCCACAAATTGAGCACATTGTGACTGACAGGAATCAGTGTTCAAATGCCCTAATTACCGCTTTTCTGTTTGTCTCTTTTTTCTGCTATAGATGTGTTGTTAAGTCTGTTAAAAGAATTGTATTTCCACACTCACTCCAGAGGGGGGATGTTGCATGTACTGTCATATCAAACTAGCCAATCTACAAGCTCAAAACGCAGTGCACTACAATGCGTTTTGAGCTTGTAGATCAGCTATTTTTTTTTTACATGATTTTTTACACGTTTTTCCACACATGCAATGCCTCTGTCCCTCAAATGTACAGCTTAGATCTGGTCACCCTAAGCAGAACATATCACTTACTTGCGAGTTCACAGTGAGTCACATCTGCAACATGTCGTGTGAGCTTGCATATCTGCTATTTTCGGGGGTGCGAGACGCGCCGTCACGCGGTTGAACACGAACGTGGCATTACTTATCCGTTATATAAGCCGTTTACTACAGAAAGTGACGGTTATGATCGCACTAAAGCCTTTTCATAACCATCAGAAGATTAGCGATCTCTTCAGAGTGCTTTGTATAGAACAATAATACCCTAATGTATGGCAGAATAATTATGGGTTATACTTAAATGCATCTGGAACATATGCAGTGTGCTGTAAGGATTAAAAGCTATATTTCTAAAAGCGTTTGAACAAAGGCTTTCTATTTTAATGGTGCAGCTTTACTCTTCTTGGCACTAAATGCATCCTGATAGTTACTGAAGGTACTGTAGAAGAGATCTGTATGTAACTTGCTCAGATGCAGGGGCAGATCTAGGTATGGGGGGGCCAATGCCCCCCTAAATGTCCTGACTGCCCCACCAAACACGATGGCATGCAAAACAACCCAAGATATTTCAAATTAAAGTGCTTATATTATCATATTATCAATCAGACCTTTAGCTTTATGCATGCTGCGTGTCTGTTGCAACTTCAACAACTGACGCTTACTTGCCCTAATAAAAGTCCTGCAACTGAAAATGGTATGGGTGCACCCGTGGCGGAAAACCGTTTTCTCCTGCCCCCCTAATTGGGAAGGGAAATGTTACATCCGCCTCGACACCCAGGCTTTCATTTTCATTCGCGTTGCGCGAAAACGGAAAGCCTGGACTAACGCACGTTGGAAAGTGGCCTTGAGGGGAGTGTCAACCTTCCGGGGTGGGCGTGGCTCTAAATGATGTGACGTAGAACAGCAGTGGACGGGAGGGGGAGGGGCCGGAGATGACGACACGTTAGTGAGATCAAATCAGAGCGCAGCACTTCCGCCGTGTGGATCCCACGACACCCCGGCCCCCCAAGGCCAAAATCATTGAGGGCTAGACCAGGCTACATCCGCCCCTGCTCAGATGTACATTAAAACCAATAGACTTGAAAGCTTGTGGGTCAAAGACGAATAAGCGTTTCCAAGCCTAAAAAAATAAAAGTATTCTCTTTACAAAATGTTTTAACTTTTTTGGGTAGCTTAGAGTCTATTGTTTAAGGTTAATATTTTCTGTTCAGGAAATCGTACACAACATTCCTTTTCAGTCCATTTTCTAAGATGTGACAATTCGGTGTAATTTAGTAAAATGCAAAGATAGTGTATGACATAAAAATAAATAAATGAAATGCACGTCATAGTAAGCAGCTATGTTTAAGGTCTTCATTGAACCTAAAATTGACATGTTTTTTGTTTCCATTAAATTTCAACTATAAAAGTGACTTTTGACATTTCACTGAATGACATTTCATTTTGTGTCCACTGGTACCACATCATAACAACATGGATATATCACATATTTCAGAGAGGGAAACTCACCTTCTGATAACACCTCCAAAGTCTTCAGGAGTTCTTCTAACAATGGCACAGGTGTTCAGCTGACTATATACTAGATGGTCGTTTAAAAAGGCCAGCTTTATCTCATTACACTGAATGATCTGTAATTAATTGAGTATTGGGCACAAAAGTCCCCTAATGATTTGAATATCAAAACAAAGGAGTATTGCAACGTGCTTTTAATATAACATGACCAACACCTGTACAATTATGCCAGGACAGTTAAAACAGACCTTTGTTTATTTTTTCACATGAATATTTAAACATGTTTCATTGAAATTGTAGTTCGTACTCTTACACTGAATGACAAATATGGACTTTATGAGCTTATTTCACCTATGCTCTTAATTCTTTTTTTCATCAAAAGTTACTGACATTACAAAGTGGACCATGTACTTTCACCTGATGTATCCAAAATGTAATCCTCTTCATGTCATCGTACTTTTATGTGTCCGTACCCAAAAAAAAGGGCGTTCTCGTCTTTGACCCTTGTACTTGATTCACATTATTATCATTATTACTGTATTTTAGCTATATAAGGTACATGTTCACTCAATAAACATGAAAAGATCATATACTGCATGTGCCTTATGATTTCCCAGTCCAGAAATAACATAATAGTGTGATCTAGTTTGGATGTGCTTAAAGGGACATTTCACCACTTTGGGCAAAAATATATACTGTATGTTAATGACATTTAGAAGATTTACAACACTTTCCTGTACGTCGTTGTGTGTGTAATATGTGGTTTTAGATATTTTAGATCTTAGCAGTGCAGCGCCAATGTCTGACGAAATGACGCCAACTGACGCCAATGTCTGACGAAACGAAACCAAATGGACCCTTGCGGGTCCATTTGGTTTCGTTTTTACGCTCTTAAAGAGTTAAAATATTCACCATCTGAATTAGCCCAAGTCTACAGAACTAGAGAATGTAGAAGATTAATGGTCATTTTGATCTGTATGTTGGACTGTTTTGTTTCCCCAAATCCAGTCTGGAATTGTGGACAAAAGCAAAATAAATCTTTAGTTTTGGGGTCTGGGGGGCTAAAATGTCATCAGATGGTGGTCCTCAGTGGCTCAAATACTGAATAAATAGAGAGCCCAGGTGTCAAAATGATTGGTCTTACTCTTTTATCTTGAAATGAATTTAACATATTATGCAGACTTTAGTTCAGCCTTTAGTCTTGGCCCTCCACAATATTTAATACATCTCATTTGGCCCCTTGGGAAAAATAATTGCCCAGCCCTGCTCCAAGCAAACAAACAAACAACAACAACGCAGTATTCTTGCTGAAGAACACTTCCTTACGAAGCCAGGAGACACGTTCTACAATATTTACCAGGGCCAGCAGGTGCGCTGACGCCCTCATCCATTTTTTAAGAGACAGCAGGAGACAACCACATGACAAACAAGTAAAGAACGAAGAGGCACCTAAATTAAACACTAAAAGCTTTTTTCAAAAGGTGAAGTTCCTGACCAAAGGTTTGCTAAATTAATTATGCCACACAATGCTATTGACCATATTCAATATTCATATAATATTCAATATTCACCATATTCATCCGCATCCATCCTACCATCAGAAATTTGGAAGCGCTCGTTTTTAGAACATCCTGCTGCCCCCTGGATTATTCAAAACAAGTATGCCGCGCCTGGACTGTTGAGTGATATCTATGGCACCCTCTAGTGTTAGCCATGTGTGCTGAAATATCTTTGTTTTTATGTATATATGTATATACACGTTTTTATGTATATATGTATATGCACATGTTTAAATGTTTATGCAGTATTTTATCATTACCACTATTATTCTTTTGATAATTGTTTCTATTTATGTGATGTTGTTCTTCAAAATTGTGCCACTGTATTTTTTTTTTTTTATTATTATTATTTTTATTGTTTCTTTTTTCTAATGTGTGAAGTGCACAGGGACCTCTTGGGGTGATGCTGCACTATAAATAAAAACTAAACTGAAACTGATATCTAACGAACGCTTCCAAACTGCAAAACCTGCAAAAATGGAATCAGATGCAAGGCAGAAAGTAGATCTGCAGTGGGATTTATGAAGCAAAACAAAACAACAACTTTGGGGCTTTGTTACAGCTGTAGTGCAGGGTTGGTAAGGTCAGTTTGAACACATTCACGTTTTGGTGTTCAACGCATTATGTTACACTTTAGCTATTGAAATATATCAGATCTACAAGCTACATATCGCGCCACCGAGTGGCGCGATATGAGCTTGTAGATCTGATATATTTTTTAAAAACTGTGAAAATGATGCACAAATCTAAGAATATATTCTATTTGACACCTGGTTGTAGTTTCTGACACTAGATTCTAGTTTTTGACTAGTTTCTAGTTTCTGTTTCTGATGCTAGTTTGTGACAGATTCTAGTTTTTCTGAAAAAACTATGCTGCTGTGTCAGTGATGCTCAATATATTTAATGACAAGGACCCCGAGAATTATGTATATTTGGCTGCGGACCCCCCATCTGAAAACATGTTGTTCTAGGGATCCCCTAGAAGCAACGGTTTTAGTTCAAAAATATTTTCTCCCTGAAAGAATATATTCAAAGATTTGTTTCAACTTTTCACTTTTTTTTTTTCAAATTTTCAAAAATATCAGAGCAAATATCACAGCGCGCCACTCGGTGGCGTGCTGTGAGCTTGTAGATCTGATAATTTTCAATATCTAAATGTAACATAATGCGTGGAACACCAAAACGCGTTCAGTACGCAAAAGTGTTAAAGTGGCTCAGGGGTAGAGTCACCGGATGGTAACCACAAGGTTGCCGGTTCGAACGCGGGGTTTCCCCAGTCGATGTGTCCCTGAGCAAAACCCCTAATTGCTCCCGATGTGCTGGTCAGTACCTTGCATGGTGTCTGCTGCCATTATGTGTGTGAATGTTAAATGGGATCTACTAAGTGCCTTGGATAAAGGCGCCATATCCATCCATCCATCCATCCATCCATCCATCCATCCATCCATCCATCCATCCATCCATCCATCCATCCATCCATCCATCCATCCATCCACCCATCCAATACTATAATTAAGAAAATGTCTGTCTGAATGTCTGAAACGAGCGTAACTCATCACTGCCTGCACCAATCGCTATGATTTTTCACACAGTCAATGACCATAACATTAGGAAGAGACTGACGAAGCCCTTTTTTTCAAATTAATAACAAATTGTTGATTAATAATGAATTTATTGGTGCCTTAAATGTCCCCATTCGATTAACAACGGCAATTCCCGTTTTCTTCCACAGGGGGAAATGCAAATAGCAAAACACACACACACGCACACACGCACACACACACACACACTCTTTATGACTGGCCTGTCATAAAGAGTGTCTGTGCATTAAAGTGTGCATTAAAGCAATCCTTCATCAAAATACTTGCGTCTTTGGTGACATTACATTAACCACACAGTACATCAATTGGTGTTTATATATTCACAACAGGTAAGGCCCTAGTACAGTAAATGCACCAGTTACTTGTTAAAAAAAATGTAGACAGTAATGTCTGGGTTACCAAATTTTAAAAAGTAAACCGATTTCATTCAGTTACAATTGGATTACCCACACACACACACACACACACACACACACACACACACACGTTCGAGTGAAGCATCAATCAACCTTAAAGTTGTTTATTTAGGGTCAGACGGTTCCATTATGAAATCAGCGCCTCTCGACTCAGCCTTGACGCATTCCAACCGGCTCTTAATTTCACTTCAATCAATGCTGTAATTAGCTGGCAAGCAAACAGCTGCCGGTTCCTCTAAATGCACGCATATGCACCGCCTGCTGTCAGTGTCGCTGAACAATAGCCATCTCCACAGGGGCGGATTGGCACATATTTTCCCACCGGGACAATTTTGCCTTTCCCAGGCCACCCTGGGGGGGGGGGGGGGGGGGCAGCTGGTTAACCAGATGTAAAATATTCATCATGTGAATTATCCCAACTTAGTCTACACAACTAGAGAATGTAGAAGATTAATGGTCATTTTGATCTGTATGTTCCAGGCGAGCATCTAGCGCATTCTAGTGCATTTTGGAAGTGCCACTAGTGCATTTTGGATCTTGGCAGTTGGCAACACTGCCTCCAGCAGCGTGAGGCAGTGCCCTGGCGCACAGGAGTGAACGGGAATATGGCAACTCTCCTACTGGAAGGCTCTGGTGTAGGACACCTTTTCTTTTGTTGAAGGATAGAAACACTAGTTTGCCTGGCCTGGGCCTGGCGCCCTGCATGGCCTGCCCTGGAAAAAACCTGTCCAGGCCACTAGGTGGCGCAGGCCACCGGGAAAACTCCCTGTACTCCAGATGGCCAATCCGCCCCTGCATCTCCACACTAATGGCTAAGAGTTGTCAGGTCAGAATGACGCGTTAACGTTGACATCCATGATGGGAGGTTGAGTTCTGTATAGAACCAGCACTAGACTGTACATCAGTCCTTTAATCCTGTTTGTACTGGCGCATTTTGGGTGTTCTAAGCTTTTATTATGTTATAATTTATCAATTTAAAAATATCAGACCTACAAGCTCATAGCGCGCCACTGAGTGGCGCGCTATGAGCTTGTAGATCTGATATTTTTAAATCTTTGAATATATTATTTCAGAAGCAAACATTTTTAACTCGAATCTTTGCTTCTGGGGGGATCCCTAGGACAGATGAGGGGTCCCTGGCCAAATATAGATAAATCTGGTGGTCCTTGGCATGAAATCCGTGTTCCTGACACAGGAATATAGATTCTTTTCAGGAAAAAAAAATAGATTCTAGTGTCAGAAACTAAGACCTAGAATCTAATGTCAAAAAATTGTAATGTAGTGCCGGAAACTAAGATCTAACGACATGAACTTGAAACTAGCGACAGAAACTAGAATCTAGCACCAGCAACTAGATTGTAGACTAAACTAGAATCTAGACAGGATAAAATAGGCTAACATGCTTTTCGCTAAAACCATCCACCACCCGGCCAACGCCAGAGCCGCATATGTGCATCTGCTAGTCATGTATATAAACAAGTGGTCGGCGTCCCCAACTAACCAATACAACGTCCTGGTTGTTAGGCAGAATGCTATTGTTCGTCTCGTATGCCATAACCTCCGCCTCCACTCTATTGCCATCCATTCAAAACAAAAACATTCCACCCTGTTTTCTTGAAATAATCCATTCTTTTGTGAAAAGCACCCTTCATCTGGATCCTTAGAGTGATTTTTTTTCACTGCATCGCAGGCAAAATTCCACCAATTGATACAAGAGAACACAAATCAACACAACTCCTGGAGCAGCCGTGTTTTAGTTCCCGAACGTTTCTGAACTATCTTGACACTGTGCAGTACTTCATATGACCAACAAGAGTGTTCAACATTTGAAAAAGCCCCTGCTAGCCTTTAAGTTTAATAGCAATGCAACATTCTCGACTATTGACGTCAAAAACCTGCTGAGGAATATAAAGCACCGCTTTCCAACCTATATCGCTATTTAAATGGTTGTCACTAATGTCCATGATGAAATATCACAATTTTGTTGTTTCATAGGAGTTCTGTGGGCAATTCAGAAACTGTGATGTTTCTTTTTTAACTTTTTTGCCATGTTAGGTGACAGCAAATCCAGTTTTCCATCCATTTTCCCATCATATTCGCAGCCTGTTATGCAGTCCCTATCCAGGCCACCACCACCACCACTGTAACCATTGGCTATCATCAGCATTAGCTCACGCCGCTTGCCTTTCGCCAGGAACGTTCAAAATGGCAGGAGTGTTCATGTGTTCCAAAATCACAAATGACACCTGAACTTTGGATGGACGCCACTCAGTTATAAAGGTGCTGAAAAATCCTACTTTGAAAAGAAAGTCCCTCGCAAAAACATCCCATAGCTGGGGGGAGGATAAGCACATGCACTCTACAGTGGGCGAACATGTAACAGACCAACAGCATGTTGTCTTTCCTGATTAGATAAAGGATTTGTCTCCCAAAGTCTAAAATGAATATATTTTAAAGGTAGGGGAAGTGATTTCACTTTTGTCAGATATCACCCCCCCCCCCCCCCCCCCAAAAAAAAAAAAATAATCTGTTAAAATGCTCCATTATAAGATGTGCAGACCATATGGAGTTTCCCCCTCCCCCACGTTATCAGAGGAGCTAATAAAAGTTCCCCAGGTGGAGGGTGAATTCTCCTCCAATCAGGATCGAGCAGCAGGTTCACATAGCTACTCTTGGGCGCCCCTAGTGCACCAGGCTGGTACTACACCATGAATTTCAAATCACTTACCCTACCTTTAAGTGGTGTAGTTATAGTTTAACACAGTCCTTCTAAATAACATATAGGCGAGACTGTGAGGCAAGGTGCTGGTGTAATGCGCAAAAAAAATGCAGAGGAATGAATATTCTCCCTGCATGGCCAACTAGAAGTGTTGCAATATTGATCATTAGTCTCTCTAGGGTTCATAACGCAACACGTTCAGATAAGCTGAACCGACACAGGGAAGCTAGACGTCTCCCTCCTGGCTCCAAAACTACATGGAATGCAGTTCACACCAGGGGCGGATCTAGGCACGGGTATGGGGGGGCAATGCCCCCCTAAATACCCAGTCTGCCCCCCCAAACACGATACAAAACAACCCAAGATATTTCAAATTATTAAAGTGCTTATATTTAAAATGATTTGAAACACTACTACTGCTACTAACTACAATTTTTGCACCACTAAACCAACAGCATTTCATCATTGAAAACAGAAAACTCTCTGAGTCAGACCTTTAGCTTTATGCATGCTGTGTGTCTGTTGCAACTTCAACAACAACTGATGCTATTATTGATGCTTTACTTGACTATTAAAAGTCCTGTAACCGAATATGGTATTATTTTCTCCTGCCCCTCCAACATGTCCTCTTGCCCCACCCCCCCTCCAAACGGGACATGTTACATCCGCCCCTGGTTCACACTGCAATCAGAACTACAGATTCACTCTCAAGTCTTGTGCCGCAGTCTGAAAACGCACCTCTTCAGACGTATAGGCCATATAGCACTTGCAGTAGTACTAGCTCTAGACCAGTGGTGTTCAACCTTTTTGATCCCAGGGCCCACTGTTTATTCAGCATTTGAGTCACGGACCACCATTTGACACAAAACAAATTTCTTTCGCCTTTGTCCACAATTCCAGGCTGGATTTCGCAAACAAAACAGGCAAACATCAAAATGACCATTAGTCTTCTACATTCTCTAATTGTGCACACTCCTTAATTAAGTGGGTTAATTTAGATGATTAATATTTTAACTCTTGAGAGTTAAAAATGGACCCGCTAGGGTCCATTTGGTTTCAAGTTTACGCTGTCAAGAGTTACATCTGGCTAACCAACCTGGAACCCTCTCAAGGACCACTGGTGGTCCCCGGACCACTAGTTGAAAACCACTGCTTTAGAACTCAAACTTCTACAAGGCGTATGCAAAGGCTCCACTCATGTCTACATGTTATGTTACATAACTTAGACAAAGAAGTGATCCTGTCTGAGCCAATACACTTTAAACCCTTAAGTGCTTTTGGGATGCACGCTGTTGGAAGTAGTCCCCCGCTGCTCCTAATAGTTTACATGAGATGGCAGGGGCGGATTGGACATCTGGAGTACAGGGAGTTTTCCCGGTGGCCTGCGCCACCTAGTGGCCTGCTGGACAAGATCCAAAATGCACTAGTGGAAATTCCAAAATGCACTAGAATGCGCTAGATGCTCGCCTGGAACATACAGATCAAAATGACCATTAATCTTCTACATTCTCTAGTTGAGAAGACTAAGTTGTGCTAATTCACATGATGAATATTTTAACTCTTGAGGATGTAAAAATGAAAATCCTTTTTACGCTCTCAAAGAGTTACATCTGGTTAACCAGCTGTTAACCAAATTGTCCCGGTGGGAAAATATGTGCCAATCCGCCCCTGGTTCAGTGATGTAGGCTGGGGCTTGGTCGATGGTCAGGCAGTGCTTTGAATGTGAAAGTAAGGACTTTGAAATTAATTCTGTACTGAACCGGGAGCCAATGCAGTGATGCTGGGATGGGAGTGACTCGAAAGTAAATGGAGCTGAATTTCGATAAACACAAGGTCCCAGGGGACCATCCAGGAGGCTGACCAGCGACCATGAGCACACCATACAAGGTAAGGTAGGCCTAATTAGAGTGGCTGCGCAGTGATTTCTAATACAGACCTGTATGTGATTCTAAATGGCAGCATGAGGTGCCTATGGATTAGCTATAGCTTATGTACGGTTCTAATTGGGGAAAACACATAAGAAGTAAAGTGGACAGCAAAAGCTTCCTCTGTTCTTGTCCCAGCACGGATCTAGGCATGGGCATGGGGGGGGGGCAATGCACCCTAAATGCCCAGTCTGCCCCACTAAACATGATGGCACGCAAAACAACACAAGATATTTCAAATTAAAGTGCTTCTATTTAAAATGATTTGAAACACTACTGCTACTAACTAACTACAGCTGTGTCACCACTAAACCAACAGCATTGTATCACTGAAAACAGAAAACTCTCTGAGTCAGACCTTTAGCTTTATGCATGCTGCGTGTCTGTTACAACTTCAACAACAATTGATGTTATTATTATTATGTAATTATTATTGATGCTTTACTTGACCAATAAAAGGTCCTGTGACCAAAAATGGTATGGGGGTGGCTTCCTCACCCGTGGCGCGAAGCGCCCAATTGGGCAATGTTACATCCGCCCCTGTGTGTATATATGCTTGTTTCTGTTGCTGCGCTTGTTTCTGTGCATCCTGGAACTCGCTCACACCGACCATAACAACACTTAATGACCTTGCTTGCCAAAAACACATTTTTCAGCATAACAATATTATAGCCATCCATAACGTGACAAACAATTCAGAATGAAACTGCAACAATGTATCGGGTTTCGAGCTGTTTTGCGAGTCAAGGCCATAATTGCGACGGTTTGTGCCGTAGAAGTAAATAAATACGGTTTATACCACTTAAAACTGTCCACATGAAAGCGCTGCACAATAACGCAATCAGTGGTCTGGAGTACAATGAGAACCGCCGAGAACAGCATGAAGGACACGTTTACACAAACAACTGTGCAACTACCACTTCAACACTGTACTGCAGTACTTTTTTGGGGTGGGTATTTTGTACATTGCCTTAGTATTTCCTATTAAGTTACTTTGTAGATTTTGATTATTACGCAAAACATATATTAACCAGGCCTCAGCGTTATATACTCTTTAGACATTTGAAAACACCAGATCCTATGAGCTTTCAGATCTGCTGTTTACAAAAAATATACATACATACTAGGGCATAAACTAAATATTCGACTATTAACTATTAACTATTATTCGGCTAGCAAAACACTATTCGACTATTAACTCATTATTCATTTTATTCATTCATTTGCTAATAATAATTTTTAATATTTATTTTTCGATTTTCTACAGCATTACATAGTCGGCAATTATTCCACTACCAAAGTATTCGATTCGACAACCAAAAAAACGTGTTTGGTTAATGCCCTAATACAGGGGTTTTCAACAGGTGGTCCGGGGACCACCAGTGGTCCCTGAGAAGGTTCCAGGTGATCCTCAGCTAAGTTGGTTAACCAGATGTAACTCTTGAGAACGTAAAAATGAAACCAAATGGACCCTTGCGGGTCCATTTGGTTTCATTTTTACGCTCTCAAGAGTTGAAATATTCATCATCTGAATTAGCCCAAGTCTACACAACTAGAAGATGGACAAAAGCAAAATAAATCTTTAGTTTGGGGGGTCTCTGGGGCCAAAATGGCCTCAAATGGTGGTCCGTGGCTCAAATGTTGAATAAATGGTGGTCCCTGGGATCAAAAAGGTTGAAAACCACTGCCCTAATACATACACATACATACATAGGTACATACAGGGAGAAAACCTGAAACGGGACATCCTAAATAGTGAGTACTTCTACTTTTTTATGCTTTTGCACTTAAGGGACACATTTAGTTTGTCTCAACCAAGGCTGATGTTTTAGGTTGTTATTAGACAAAGTAAAAAACAAGTGTTTATCATTTGCTGCTTTCTTTCAGCAAATGATAAGACTGACATACTGAGCCTGTAAGTCCAGCTCCTCTATAGTATCCTCTTTCACATTCAGTAGAACCTGTGATCTATTGTGGCCGAATGTAATTTCCTGAGGTCTAGTAGGACTATAGCAGATAATTAAATGAAAAACACTCAATCAAATTTTGTCAAGAAATACAGATTTATCCCCATGTCCAAAGGCTCCCGCACACCCTGACATCACTTTTTGATAGAAAACATATTTAGAACAGGCTTTGCGGGCAGAAATCCAGGGAATGGGACATGTACCAGTCTTAGATACCAAATTTAATATTTGTTTTAATAAAAAACGTTACCTAGTATAGCTTTAAGTAAAATAATCGAGTAACTGTTTCCACCACTCCAAGCGAGCAAAAGCAAGCCCTTTTTTTAACAATGGCAGTCAGGGAAGTAGGACACAGACACAACAAGGGCCCTGATTGTAAGTGTACACTCGCAATAATATGTCTAAATTGGAGAATAATCAGGCAGTGATGAATAATCCAAGGTGTCGCTCTTTGTCCCCAGACATTCCTCTCCCATTTGCAGTTTTTTCGGGTTTCAAAAAGCTTGCATGTAATCAGTGGAAACTTTGGAGTGGAGACTGAATCATGTGCTTTTCATTATGTTATTCTTTAGCTATTGAATGTAGAGCAGACCTACAAGCTCATATGAGCTATCTGGAACTACATATTTTAAGACGGTGGTCCGTGGCCATGTACAGAGGATTTTGGGGGTCCTTGACAAGTGGAAGTGCAGCCCTATAATGGAAGTGAACGGCTTCATGACGTCACAGGTGTCATGGCGGCACACTGGTGACCACCAAAATTTGGTGTCCGGAAGTTGCCTACAATGTTATTCCAATGGGAACTTCCGGCAGTCTTCCGGGTGCTTCAAAACGCCACTGAGCAACTTATATTTAAAGGTTCAAGGTTCAAGGTTCAAGGTTCAAGGTTCAAGGTTTGCTTTATTAGTCTCCCGTGGGAGAGATTTGTCTTGGGGTCAGAGACCAGGGCTGCATACAGTTACAAACAGACACATGACAGTAGACATAGGACAAAACAGTTACACACATAGACCACGGTAGGGGCTAAATGCTCTCGCCATTGAGGAGCTTAATAGAGAGAGGTACAAAAGAGCGTCTATACCTGTTATACCTTATCAACGGTGGAGCTCTATATCTCCTGCCTGTTCGCATTGTCACATACTCGAAGTTGAGAACATGTAATGGGTCAGAGACAATGCTTTGAGCCTGTCTGAGTATAGCTTGATCAAAGATGGCTTTTGGGGTGATCGGGGGCTAGACAAGCCCATGATCTTTCCAGCCATCATAATAAGTCTCTCAATCTGAGATTTATGTTTGACAGTTAGGTTACCAAACCAGTTAGCTATCCCATATCTCAGGATTGACTCTATGCTTGCCCTGTAAAAGATCAACATAATATTCAAACTGACTCCAAACAATCTGAGTCTACGAAGAAAGTGTAAGCGCTGATGTATCTTAGCGCAACAAGAAGCAACATGTGTTCTCCAGCTCATGTCCTCGTCAATATGCACACCAAGGTATTTATAGGAGGGGACCTGTTTGATGATGTTGTTATTGACACTCAGTACAGTGTGATCGCCGATGGACCTGGGGTCAATGACAACCTCCTCCGTTTTCTTTGTATTAATAATCATGTAGTTCCTATCACACCAGTCAACAACTTCACTCACTCCAGCTGTATGGCTGAGCAGGCTAGAGTTGCTTGATAGCAGGCTTAAGATGACTGTGTCATCAGAAAACTTGATCACATACTGGTTAGGACAAGAGCTCACACAGTCGTTTGTGTACAGGGTAAAAAGGAAGGAGGAGCTCACCGTTCCCTGTGGAACCCCTGTACTACTCAGTGCCTCCTCAGACACTACACTGTTGAATCTGACCCTCTGTGGTCTATTCAACAAGAAAGAACAGTACCATTTAATGGCAAACGGGTTAGCACCCAGTCCCGACAACTTCCTTAACAGTATGTCTGGGTGGATAGAATTAAACGCAGAGCTAAAGTCAATGAACAATGCTCTAGCATAGGCACATTTATCCTCCAAATGCTTCAGTGTGAAATGTGTGACAGTAGAAATGGCATCGCAGGTGCCTCGGTTTCTAGCATAAGCAAATTGGTACTGGTCCAGTCTGGGTTCAACGTCCCTCCGTACAGACTCCACCAGGATCCTTTCCAGTGCTTTAACTACATTAGATGTAATGGCGACAGGCCTGTAGTCGTTGTTCTCAGATGGGCAAGATACTTTTGGCACTGGAACAAGGAGTGATTTTTTCCATATCACTGGCACTGTGTGTGAGTCCAGAGACAATTGAAACAGCATGTGCCATGCCGGCGATAATTCTACTGCACACATTTTCAACAAGGACGCTTGCATATTATCAGGCCCTGTTGCCTTGTTAGTCTTAATGGTTCTGAAAACTCTGCATACAGTCTCACGATCTAGGACCAACCTGTTATCAGCATTACATTCAAGGGAATTAATGACATCAAGACAACCCATAGAAGTATCACATTCAAACCTCATGAAAAAGTCATTTAGTTCATTTGCTTTTGTGCTCTCATCTAGAGCTGCAATGGGCTTCCTGTCTGCCCTCATGTTTGTCATGCCACGAATGGAGTCCCATAGCTTCCTTGTGTTGGATCTAGCCAGGTACATCTCAGCACGCTCCTTGTGCTTCCTCCTGGATTCCCTCAATTGACTATTAAGGTCCATCTGTGCCACCTTTAAAGCTTGGGTGTCTCCCGCTTTGAAGGCCACCCTTTTCCTCCTTAGACACTCCTTTACCTCCCTAGTCACATAAGGTTTATTATTCGGGTAGGTAATTATGGACTTCTGTGGTACTATTGAGTCCACACAGAAGGAGATGTACGCAGTGATCGACTCAGTGGCCGAGTTGATGTCCGCATCTTCAAAGAAGATTTCCCAGTCAGTCAAAAGGAAGCAGCCCTTAAGCTCTTCTACTGAGTCCCTAGTCCAAACGTGCACAGTCTTTTCCGTTGGTTTACTAGATTTAAAAACAGAACGGTAGGTGGGGATAAGGTAGACCGTGTTATGGTCAGAGCCACCCAGGGGTGGTCTGGCCCTGGCTGTGTAGCCACCTTTGATGTTACCATAACATTTGTCTAGGATGTTGTCATTTCTAGTCCCACACCTCACGTACTGTTGAAAACCAGGTAAAACCCTTCCCAGGTCACAATGGTTGACATCACCTAACACTAGCATAACCGCGTCAGGCTTCTCCTGCAGGTGTCGGTGTACACAGTCAGCAATCTGGTTAGCCGCGCTGGAGGCTTTAGCGTCAGGTGGAACATACACAGCACACACAAAGATGTTACTGAATTCTCTAGGAATGTAGTGCGGGCGCAGTGTTATGCATAGCAACTCCAGGTCGGGGTTGCAGATCTTGTCTCTCACAGCAATATTGCGACACCAGCTGTCCCTTACATACACACCGATCCCTCCACCAGTTAGCTTTCCAGACTCACTGTTCCTATCTGACCGTATCAGTGTGAGCCCCTCGATCTGAGTTAATCCGTCCGGCACATCCTCATTAAACCAGGTCTCCGTAAAAACCAGAAGCCCTGAGTCACGGTACTCACAGCTGGTTCCGTTCAGGATCCTTAGTTCATCCAACTTCTTCCGCAAAGAGCGGGCGTTGCACAACAGCACCGGGGGTACCGGTAGCCTCGCCGCCCGTCGCACACGCTGCCGCACGCCTCCTCTCCTGCCCCGTCTCCTGGTACGTCCGGGGTGCCGCAGCAGTTCCCTGGGGACATTTCCCAGCAGCTCCGGCGGGGGTGGTGGAATGATTCCTCCTCCCCGTAGCTGTAGGAGTTGGCTCCCGCTGTAGATCCGCCGTCCATCCTGCAGGCACTCCACGACTGTGTTGTTGCTCGTCAGGAGTAGTAATCCCGTAGCAATCGCCAGTACTAGCCACATAGTTTTCCTCATTTCCACGGCTCCTTGTTGTTCCACGCGCCACGTACAACGTCCGATTCAAGCATTCACCGCCCGATTGTGCACCGTTCAATTGTGGACAAAACACCACACATAAAACAAAAACAAACACGCAACAACAGAAACAGACACAGCAGCTCGCATCTCCCCCCGAGTCGCCACAGTGTAGCGCCACGTCAGGTTGCCAGGTCAGGTACCCAATCCCGTTCCCCTTGCCGTTCATATTGAAATGAACGGCAAGGGGGCGGGGCTATCGCTCGAGTCCGCTCTCTATATTTTATAAGTTGCACACTTGCCCGATGGGGCAACCAGGTAGCAGTCTTCACTTGCCCCCCCATTTTTTTTTTACTTGCCCCGGACAAGCGGCAAGTGTCAACCCCTGCAACATTGTTTGCATACATGGGCTGGAGCGCTAGCTGAGCATGGAGAGGTCTGTAACCGGCCTGTCAGCATGCAGCTTTCCACCCTCCACTTACAACAAGGTCGCCAGCACTGGGACCTTTCAAACTGATGTTTTTATTTGACCCCTGAAATGACTGGATGGAGCGCGGAGGGAAAGCAGAGTCTGTGTCAACAGCCGACGGTGTGTGTGGAGAAGAAATTGCTGCATTGACTGATAACACCCTAATGTGAGACTAAGCTACACTGCGCTACATTTCACTTAATATCCAATACCTCTAGGCTAAATGAATGGATATATAAATACTGTAAATATAGTATGTTTTTCAATTCACAAAAATAACACACATTTTCACCAAAAATGTGACTTGTAAATATACTGATTCCACCGCAGCAGAAGGCGTTCTCACTTTTATTTGCAGTCTCCCCCACCCCCCAAAAATGAGAGAAGGTTAATTTTTTGGCTGTTTCACCTACTATACCCACCATAAGTTTAGAATAGGGCTATGAAGTGTTCAATGGTTTTCAACCAGTGGTCCGGGGACCACCAGCTGTCCTTTAAAGAGTTCCATGTGGTCCCCAGGCTAAATGATGGAAAGTTGGTTAACCAGGTGTAACTCTTTGAGGTGGTAAAAATGAAACCAAATGGACCCTTGCGGGTCGAGTGTGGCACGCGGTTTATGGCTAAGCCACGGCTCATTGAAAACTGACAATGCAAAGAAAGACTTATGGGGTGGAATCCTCCTTTAATTGGTATTCCAAAAATGCACATGTGAAATATCAACTGGGGTTTGATCGACTTATCTGCAATGTTTCACCTGTGCTGTTTTCTGGTTTCATGAACCTCATACGTAGCTTTATATAAGTCATATAAACATTATGTACATCTAATAAACTGATTTAAATTAATTTATCTCAATCTTCTGCCCATCTAAAAAAAAAAGTGTGGTGTACGTGATTTGTTGACTTACATGCAATTGCAGCGTACTGTACCCATCACTGGGGATAATATTTCACGAACATATTTCATCCATTTTCTTATACGAACCGCTCTAGACAACATATCGTTCATCCAGCCCATCAACCTAATGATTTATTTATCCTCATGACTAGCGAGGAAGCACTTTGAACTGCACACACAGTGTCCCAAAGCAGCAGCATCCGATGCACTTTGCACTCCCTGATTGCAATTATAGTGACATTTCCTAACATTGCGGCACGGAGGATGATACGATGGCTGCCGTCTGATGTTTGGCTCAAATATGTCACTGCTCAGCGTGGCGCTGAACTTTATAGGGTTTTACTGGACAACACGGTGCCAGGTTGGACTGCTAGCGGCTTCCAAACCGTGTTGTTGGTGTCACACGGCATTATTTGGTCATATTTCAGTCTGCGTCATTATTTCTGGGGTTTTACCACGTCAATGAGAGCTGTGTCTGTGTCATGACAGCCAGCAGATGATACAAGTTATCTAATTTCCTGCTTGTTGTCTGGCACCATGCCAGGCAGAAGAGTCCCATTAACCCTTATCGGCTGACAACATTCATTAACCCGATTTGAATCGATTCCAGTCTGATGCTAGATTCTAGTTTCCGACACTAGAATCTATTTATTGACTCTATTTGATATGTGGAAAAAACACTATCAGGAGCTATTTAACTGTGTTACGAGTGATGCCTATGTTATTGATAAGGTTGACTCCACTGAGCATCTGACTGTGAGGTCTGAGGAGGTATATGACAGCATTATGAGTCTTGATAATAACAAGTCATGCGGCTTAGACCACATCTCAGCTGAACATTTAAAATATGCCAGTCTTAAGTTAGCCCCTCTTATTGCTCTTTGTTTTACTGGTTTCCTTTATCATGGGTTTCTTCCAGACTCCATGTTGTCTGTACTGCTTGTCCCAGTAATCAAGGACAAAGCTGGGAAAATTGGTGTGAAGGAAAACTATCGACCCATAGCGTTAGCTAGCATTCTATCTAAAGTACTTGAGAAAATCCTGCTGCAAAGGCTTGAAATGTATATATCCATAGCTGATAATCAGTTTGGTTTTAAGAGAGGGCACAGCACAGATATGTGTATATATGCACTGAAGGACATTATATCCAGGTATAGGAGTCGAAACTCCACCATGTTCCTGTGTTTCATTGATGCATCTCGGGCGTTGATAGACTACACCATTTTAAACTGTTTGAGAAATTGAATCAAAGGGGGGTACCCAAGTACATCATTAGGATTTTAGCTTATTGGTATGCATATCAGACAATGCAAGTGAAATGGGGCAGTACTGTATCTGATTGCTTCCAGGTTGGCAATGGGGTGAGACAAGGAGGAATCCTGTCTCCATTCTTGTTTAACTTGTACATGGATGATCTGTCAAAGCAACTGAACCTCTGTAAAACTGGCTGTGTCTCTGGTGACACGGTTATTAACCACCTTATGTATGCAGATGATTTGGTTATCCTGTCTCCGTACAGTGCAGGCTTACAGGAGCTCCTGGATATTTGTTCCCAGTACGGCATTGATTTTAACATTTTATATAACTCTAAGAAGAGTAGTATCTTAATTGTACATAGTAGAGAGGATGTTAAAGCAGTATTTCCTAACTTTACACTTAGTAGTAACATTCTTCTTGCCCGCAAAGACATAAAGTATCTTGGTCACTACATCTGTGATGATCTCTCTGATGACAAAGACATCTATAGGCAACGATGTAAACTGTACGGTCAAGCAAACACGTTACTGAGGAGATTTGCCAAATGTTCCTCCGATGTCAAGGTATCACTCTTTAAAGCATTCTGTACTCCTCTGTATACTGCTCACTTGTGGTGTAGCTACAGGGCCAGTAGCCTGCATAAACTCAAGGTGGCATACAATGATGCGTTACGATTACTTATGAAAGTCCCGAGATGGAACAGTGCCAGCCAGTTGTTGTGTGTTAATCTAGGGGTGCCTACCTGTCTAGCCCTGCTAAGAAATCTGATGTACAAATTCATGTGTCGCCTGGATAAGACTTTAAACCATATAATTGTGACCCTAACTAATCCTGTAATGAGCACCAATCGGTTCTCCTCCATGATCTGGAGACATTGGCGTAACTGCTTAAACTGACTTTGCCAACTTAAACTAATGGACTATTGGACTGTTTTATAAGACCTCTTTTAATTACTTATTTATTTTTCTTATATTGTATTTGTCTTACTTGTGTAATATGGACCTGAGTCTGCAATAAAGTCTTCATCATATTTATTGACACTAGATTATATTCTCTGACACTAGAATCTAGTTATTGACACTAGATTATAGTTTCTGACACTAGAATCTAGTTATTGACACTAGATTCTATTTTCCGACACTAGAATCTAGTTACTGACACTAGATTATAGTTTCCGACACTAGAATCTAGTTATTGACACTAAATTCTTGTTTCCGACACTAGATTCTAGTTTGGACCCTTGCGGGTCCATTTGGTTTCATGTTTACACTCTCAAAGGTTAAAATATTCATCATCTGAATCAGCCCAAGTCTACACAACTAGAGAATGTAGAAGATGAATGGTCATTTTGATCTGTATGTTTGACTGTTTGGTTTCCCCAATTGGGGTCTGTGGGGCTAAAATGTCATCGAATGGTGGTCTGTGGCTCAAATGCTGAATAAATAGTGAGCCCTGGCATCAAAAAGGTTGAAAACAACTGTTCTAAATAGTCAGTGGTCCTCAACATTTCATGCCAAGGACCCCCAACATCATCTGTATGTGGTCACCAACCCCTCGCTGAAATTGTGTAGTCCCACGGACCCTGCCCCAGAAGCAAAGCATTTCAGTTAAAACTGTTTGTGGTGACATCAGAGATTGTAGATCGGCTATTTTTCCAATATGAAAAGCTAGTGCTAATGCTTTCAATAGCTAAAGCTAATGCTAGCTAATGCTTAAAGGGGAACTCCACAAATTTAACATTTTTTCTGAGAGAAAAAAAAGCATCTAAAGAAATCCATTAACATGGTGAAAATACATCTTGATGATGATGATGATGTCATCAAGATGTTTCACCATGTTAGTGGTTTTCTTCAGACCTCCATTTCTTGGGAACACAGGGGGAACTTTTTTATCATGTCCACCCAGCACCTCTAGGGTATACTAATGACATATTAGAATGTTGAAAATGGGTGGAGTTCCTCTTTAAAACACCAAAAGGTGTCCAGGGCGAGTCTCTGTACTCCCTCTTATCTCAGACACGGATTGTCGCCAACTTGCCCCTTTTTTTTTGCTCATGCAACGAGGATTTCTCACTCTGCGCTGGAAAATCCTGAGCTGTGAACTGCATACTTACAAACCCCCATATAAACCCCAGAGGTTTGCAATGAAACTAATAAAGGTCCTTTTAAGAAATCCTGCCTCCTTCTCGCTCCCAAAGCAAAGCCAGCCAAAAGCCATGTGCCAGGCACCCCCCCCCCCCCCCCCCCACCCTGACTCACATCCAATTCACGTAAACAAAATGCACCAGATGTGCCAAGAAAAGGCCAACGATTCAGATTCAGCCCCAGATAATTTGGGGAAATTAACTTTGTGCTGCCTGTACGCTCGCATTAGGGGATTAGGAAGCACTAACGCGCTCTAAGGAGAACTCCTGATAGTTTTGAAATGCAATCCTGCTGTGGATGTGTGTGTGCGTGTGCGTGTGCGTGTGTGTGTGTGTGGTGGTGGGGGGGGGGGTCTCTGTCAGAATCCTCTGTCAATGGGCAAGCAGTGTTGCCAACTGCCAAAATCCAAAATGTACGAGTGGTACTTCCAAAATACAGTACACTAGAATGCGCAAGATGCTTGCCTGGAAAGAAATATATATGTACAGATCAAAATGATTATCAATCTTCTACATTCTCTACTTGTGTAGACTTACACAGGGATAATTCAGATGATGAATATTTTAACGCTTGAGGGCGTAAAAATGAAACCAAATAGACCGGCAAGGGTCCATTTGGTTTCATGTTTACGATCTCAAAGAGTTAACCAACTGTTAACCAACTGTCCATTATTTTGCCCGGGGAGCACTGGTTTAAAACCACTGTCATAGGAGGAAAAAATGGTGAAAAATGAGGGTTTTATCTCTGGTGCCTGTCAATCAATTTCGCCCCAACTCACCAGCCAAATAGCACTAGATTTTCCGCCAGGAGCTTTTCACTAATTTTGGCGCTAGGGGGGGGGTCTGAAAAAAAGCTAAATATAGCGACAAATGCGACAAGTTGGCAATACTGTGGGCAAGACCACTATACGCGGCGGGCTGAGAATTTTCACAAGTCGACGACGCAACTGAGGCACTCTGCTGGGATTTCAGGAATGCTGCCCACATGGAGTTCTGCAGCCGCGGATATTCATACAGCAGCAGGCAACTGGGAGTAAGAAAGAAGACCCTACAACAGGGCTGCCCAAAAGGTAGATCGCGATCTACCAGTAGATCACACAGACCATGCAGGTAGATCACATGACAGTCCCCTAAAATGTACAGTATAGATCTGTAACTCTTGAGAGCGTTAAAATTTAACAACATTTTAACTCTCAAGAGTTAAATTATATTTAAACATCTGAATTGCATAATTTCAAGGGTCCACACAATTGGAAAATGGAGAATAATTGTTATTTTGACAAACATTTCGCCAGTTCTATTTCCCAATTGTGGACAAAGACGTGAAAATTATTAGCTTCGGGTGCAAGGAACTAAATTCAAACGTCAGTAGTAGCATATCGTCACCTTCTTAAAATAATCGCATAAGTCATTTTTTCCAGGTTTTTCAGGAAACACAAAAAACTCCCCCAAAAATTTTTTGGGGGAGTTTTTTGTGTTTCCTGAAAAACCTGGAAAACCCTCATACAAGAAAACCTTCCAATTCCCCCCCTCCATTTTTCATTATGAGTGCATTATTCTTAAACACGATAACAGTAACACCATCACCACTATTTCAAAGTCAGACTAGTGAGTCTCCATCAGGGCTAGTATGCCTACTAGCCCTGATGTGTGCTCAGATCGTCGTTTTACTTTTGCACCACAATTTCAGTGTTAGCCAAATATCGATACCAGAGGACAATATATATGATAATATAAAAGAAAAGAGATCTTATATGAAGTCCACCAACTGGGAATACCAGACTCCTTACTGAAATGCAACTCCAAAGCAAACTCCACATGGACCAACATTTTAACTAGCATAGTGTCAACCCCTTAGACTGGCATATTGGCTAATACCAATATGACCCGATAATAACAAATAATCATTGATGCTGATAACTTTTCCGATACTCGTGCAGTATTTGCGGATACCGATAAGGCTAAAAAAGGGCCGCCGATCCCATACTTTTTCTGATACCGATAAAGTTTCGGGGCATCCCTAATTTAATACATTTTTTGGGCAGATCCCCTTTAAAGACCTTCAGCACGCTATACTGAGCTTATTAACAAAGACAACAGTGGACAGTGAGAACAGTGGGGGAACATATGAGCCTTCAAACCCCATCAACAGTTGACGTGACGCTGATTATAATATGGTATTTGACGCATGGCTTCACAGTATAATTGACACCGTCACCACATGTTCCCTTTAGACCGCCTGTCTCTTCTCGCTGCTCGGCTGAAACTTGACAACTTCCCACTTGGCGAAAAAAGAAAAAACGTCTTCGTTTCATATGTTCACCCAAGATCAAAAACCAAAAGGAAACCTGCGGGGTGAAGATTTATAGGTCTGTGGAAAAGATCAGAACAATGACACCCCAACACCAGCACTTTGTCACATTCCTGCACCTTAAAACAGTATTCTAGGTGACATTTAAGAACGTGCCTTTCCTCCACCATATGTACTCTCCTATGTTCGTATTCAGGGGGACGGACATTTAGAAGAATGGCCAATCTGGCCACAGCTCACAGTCACAATATGTCGGGGGCAATGCCCCCCTAAATGCCCAGTCTGCCCCACCAAACACGATGGCATGCAAAACAACCCAAGATATTTCAAATTAAAGTGCTTATATTTAAAATGATTTGAAACACTACTACTGCTACTAACTAACTACAGCTGTGTCACCACTAAACCAACAGCATTTCATCATTGAAAACAGAAAACTCTCTTTGAGTCAGACCTTTAGCTTTATGCATGCTGCGTGTCTGTTGCAACTTCAACAACAACTGATGTTATTATTGAATCAAGGTTCAAGGTTTTTTATTTGTCACTCCAGTGTATGTCAGGACATATACAGGGATGAAATAGCGTTTACATTTTCCACAGTGCAATAAGACAAGACAGTGCAATAAGACAATAGTCAAGACAATAGACAGTGCAATAAGACAAAGTCGAGACAATATATGGACGAGACAAACAATAGTGCAGCAGACCAGTAAAGTGCAAACTGTACACCTAACTTGAGGTGAAGGTGCTAAGGTGTGATGGTGTGAAGCTAACAGACAGCTAGACAGGACATACCGTATATACAACTAGAAACTACAATATACTACAGCTAGAAACTACAACTAAAAAATCTAAAAGCTATATACGAGACTATATCTAAAATCTAAAGCTATATCTAAAATCTAAAAGCTATATACGAGACTATATAAGCTACAACTAAACAAACAACATACAGCCTACTATAGAGGTGAGGTATACATTGATGCTTTAATGGCCTAATAAAAGTCCTGTAAGCAAAAATGGTATGGGTGCGACATCATCGCCCGTGGCGCGATGCCGCCCCCATACCATTTTCTCCTGGTCCCCCCCCCCCCCCCCCCCCCCCCCAATTGGGAAATGTTAGATCCGCCCCTGCAATATGTTATTATTATTAACAAGAAGGAGAAAGTAAGTTCAGAGCTCCTGGGAGACTCCAGTGTTTCACACTGGGTCTGTCTAGTCGTATGTCCTTAAGATAACCCATGCTGAGAAACGTAATTATGGTGAATATGCAAATGAGAAGATTTAGAGCTTAAGTCAGAGGTAGGACATTTGTGAGAAGGAAGACCAATCAAATCAGTTGGGGTAGAAGCGCTACAGAATTTATTTTTTATTTTTTTATTTTTTTTAATCAAACCGTTTGATGTGAACTGAGTGGTGCTGTGTGTGGTACTCTGCAATGTCGGGCAAAATTAATGACTGATTAGTAGCGTAATAAGAAAAGTTATAACATTACATTACTTATTACTTGGACTTAAGAGTAATATGTAACATGTTACATGTTACTTTTATTTTACTTTTGCAACACCTCCTCCGCAAAAAAAGGTAAGTACAACAGCACAATCTTTTTTTTTAGTCAGAATAAGAGTTACCCACTTTACAAATCTTAACAATGCTAACATAAAGAGGACACACACAAGATCTTTCTTTATGGTTCAATGTCAACAACTCTAGATGACACTAGATGGCTTTCCGGACTATAAACCGCACCTGACTATAAGCCGCACCAGCTAAATTTGGGGCAAAATACAGATTTTTCCATGTATAAGCCGCACCTAACTAAGCCGCACCAGCTAAATTTGGGGCAAAATACCGATCTTTCCATGTATAAGTCGCACCTGACTATAAGCCGCACCAGACAACAAGCTTCATGTTAGAGCAGTGGTTTTCAACCTTTTTGATACCAGGGCCCACTATTTATTCAGCATTTGAGCCACAGACCACCATTTGACAACATTTTCACCCCACAGAACCCAAAACTAATAGATTTCTTTTGGTTTCGTCCAGGATGGATTTTCGCAAACAAAACAGGCAAAACATAGAGATCAAAGTGACCATGACTTATTAATTAAGTGGTGCTAATTTAGATGGTGAATATCATAACTCTTGAGATTTTTACGCTCTCAAAGAGTTACATCTGGTTAACCAACTTTCCATCATTTAGTCTGGAGGGCCCACCTGGAACCCTCTCAGAGACCACTGGTAGTCCCCGGACTATCTGTAGAAAACCCCTGTTTAAAAAAAAAAAAACTATAGTCCGGAATTATGGTAATTATATTCACAATAATACATTTTCTGCAGTATCCACGTTTTACACATATTGAATCCCTCCGTATCGCCAGAACGATCAATGTCGTCCATGTATTGTATTGTAAAAAACGTACCGTGGTCCGTGATACGTAATCACGTATCTAATCACTGTTGAAAATGCCATTACACCCCTAGTACATAGGAACAAAGTCATCCATTGGAATGGGTGACTACATGCAAACATCGAAGGTGCCTACGTTTTTCAACACAAACTCTCTAAATGACAGGCCTGTCTTTATAACCAGAAAAGCTGTGCATGTGTGTGTGTGTGTGTGTGTGTGTGTGTGTGTGTGTGTGGTGTGTGTGTGTGTGTGTGTGTGTGTGTGTGTGTGTGCGCGTGTGTGCGTGCGTGTATGGAAGCAGCGGCGGCAGAGACACTTCATTAAAATATCTGCGTTTAGCGGTGGTGTAACTCTTTCGGGCGAAGGTGTAAAAGTGGCATTGAGTTACTCACACTCCTGCATTCTTCAAGTGGAAAAGCCAAAAAAAAAGGGGTTGGGGGGGGGGGGGGGGGTAGGGTAGGTCACGGGAAGTCAAGAAAACAAGCCCCTTTCCTGAGTCAAACACAGCCACGGTATAACCTTACTGCGCCAATGAAACCCAAGCCTCCCCCCTCCTATTAACACACATTATGAGACTACCGACTCGTGGACCCTTCCTCATCTCCTCATCTCACAGCCCAGCAATGTGTCAGTCATTACGGAAAAAAGGACGAAAAAAAAAGGTTACCGTCGGTGTGATTAAGGCGATTGTGTTTCTAACGGAGAATTCCAAAAATCCAGGATCTAGGATTGCTTTCTTGAGAGTTATAGGCTCTGCACCAGGCCTTTTCTGGGCATGACATAATAATAATAGGCAGGAAAACATTCCGCTAAATTAGCCGACCCGCAGCGCGCTCTGAGCTTGTAGATCGGCTATTTTTCGGTTTGGTTCATGGATGTGGGGGGGTCTACAGACTATACCCTAGATATATACCCTACTAGGACTAGTAGATAATAACAAAATTATTTGGTTTAAAATTCTGTAAACATGTATTTAGGACCTTAAAACTAAAGAAAGCAAGGAATGTAAAGGCTCATTCAAAGTTCAGAATTTCGGTGGCCACCGCGAGCACCGCGACCACCGCTATTCCAAAGTCGACTACCAGCACCGCTCAGAGCACCGCGACCACCGCTATTCCATAGTCCACTACCAGCACCGCTCAGAGCACCGCGACCACCGCTATTCCATAGTCCACTACCAGCACCGCTCAGAGCACCGCGACCACCGCTATTCCAAAGTCGACTACCAGCACCGCTCAGAGAGCACCGAGACCACCGCTATTCCATAGTCCACTGCCAGCACCGCTCAGAGCACCGAGACCACCGCTATTCCATAGTCCACTGCCAGCACCGCTCAGAGCACCGAGACCACCGCTATTCATAGTCCACTACCAGCACCGCTCAGAGCACCGCGACCACCGCTATTCCATAGTCCACTGCCAGCACCGCTCAGAGCACCGCGACCACCGCTATTCCATAGTCGACTACCAGCACCGCTCAGAGCACCGAGACCACCGCTATTCCATAGTCCACTGCCAGCACCGCTCAGAGCACCGAGACCACCCGCTATTCCATAGTCCACTGCCAGCACCGCTCAGAAGCACCGAGACCACGCTATTTCCATAGTCCACTGCCAGCACCGCTCAGAGCACCGAGACCACCGCTATTCCATAGTCCACTGCCAGCACCGCTCAGAGCACCGAGACCACCGCTATTCCATAGTCCACTACCAGCACCGCTCAGAGCACCGAGACCACTGCTATTCCATAGTCCACTACCAGCACCGCTCAGAGCACCGAGACCACTGCTATTCCATAGTCCACTACCAGCACCGCTCAGAGCACCGAGACCACCGCTATTCCATAGTCCACTACCGGCACCGCTCAGAGCACCGCGACCACCGCTATTCCATAGTCCACTGTCAGCACCGCTCAGAGCACCGCGACCACCCGCTATTCCATAGTCCACTACCAGCACCGCTCAGAGCAACCGTGACCACCGCTATTCCATAGTCCACTACCAGCACCGCTCAGAGCACCGAGACCACCGCTATTCCATAGTCCACTACCAGCACCGCTCAGAGCACCGCGACCACTGCTATTCCATAGCCCACTACCAGCACCGCTCAGAGCACCGCGACCACCGCTATTCCATAGTCGACTACCAGCACCGCCGCACCTCCTCCCTCCCCCTCCTCCCATTCTCCTCGGGTCCATTGTTGTTTATTCCCCCTTCTATCTACTTCCTACCTGCCTCAATTATAATAAGCCGTTAAAAACAAGCAGCCGGTGCTCCAGACTTCTGGACCAAACAACAATGCCCGGCGGCTCCCGGCCAATGGGATTGGTTTAGCTCTGTTTGGTGGGCATTTCCACTGAACACTGAAAATCCATCTCTGAATAGGCCTTTAAACAATAAACAGCCATCTTTTACTTTCTCTAATAACAACTAAAACATGAATCTTGGTTGGGAAAAAAAAAGTTGTCCTTTAAGTCATGGTTTTTCAACAGGTGTTCCGGGGACCACCTGAGCGTTCCAGGTGGTCCCCAGGCTAACTCATGGAAAGTTGGTTAACCAGATGGAACTCTTTGAGAGCGTAAAAATGAATTTCATGTTTACACTCTCAAGAGTTAAAATATTCACCATCTGAATTATCCCAAGTCTACACAACTAGAGAATGTAGAAGATTAAAGATTAAAATTATGATTTTGATCTGTACGTTTGGCTGTTTTGTTTTCTCCTAAGTCCAGCCTGGACAAAAGCAAAATAAATCCTTAGTTTTGGGGTCTGTGGGGCCAAAATGTCCTGAAATAGTGGTCTGTGACTCAAATTATGAATAAATACTGGTATGAAAAAGGTTGAAAAACTCCTGCTTTAAGTTAACGTTGTAAAGTTCTCCACCACCGTACGGCACAAGCCTCTGCTCCAAAATACCAAGGGGTATAGTATAGTATAGTATAGTATAGTATAGTATAGTATAGTATAGTATAGTATAGTATAGTATAGTATAGTATATAATGATGCGCTGTGTACACTAAGCGGGGCGTGTTTGCCCCCCTATAGTATAGTACAGGGCTGGGCAATTATTTTTCCCAAGGGGCCAAATGAGATGCATAAAATATTGTGTAGGGCCAAGACTAAAGGCTGAACTAAAGTCTGTGTAATATTCTGCCCACTATTTAATCAGTATTTGAGCCACAGAGGACTGCCATTTGATGACATTTTAGCCCCACAGACCCAAAAATAAAGATTTCTTTTGCTTTGGTCCACCAGGCTGGATTTCACAAGCAAACCTAGATAAAAAAAAATGACCATTCTTTTACATTCTCTGGCCAATTCAGATAAATATTTTAACTCTTGAGAGTGTAAAAATGAAACCAAATGGACCCGCAAGGGTCCATTTGGTTTCATTTTTACGCTCTCCAAGAGTTACATCTGGTTAACCAACTTTCCATATTTAACTTGGAACTCTCTCAAGGATCACTGGTGGTCCCCGGGCCGGTCAGAGGCAGGCAAAGGGCCGCATTTGGCCCCCGGGCCGCATAATGCCCAGGTATAGTATAGTATATAATGATGCGCTGTGTACACTAAGCGGGACGTGTTTGCCCCCCTAAAAGTTGACTCTGTGAGGGGAGACTCCAGAGTTAATATCCCGGGGAAAATTCAGGCAAACATGCGGTAAAACGGTTCCAGTGACGTAACGGCGGCTGACCTTTCTCACGATCTGGGAAGGTTAGGAA
>CM076976.1:51984223-52019475 GCA_039105355.1 Benthosema pterotum | reverse complement strand
AAGTTAACAACCGTTTTCTAGCCAGGTCTGCTCTGCTTTGAGGCAGCATTCCAGAGAAGAGATAGATGCAACCTCATTGTTAGCTGTGTAGCAGCGGCCCTGCAAAAAATGAGAACTTCTAGCACAGTGGTTTTCAACCTTTTTGATGCCAGGGCCCACCATTTATTCAGAATTTGAGCCACGGACCACAAAACTAAAGATTTCTTTTGCTTTTGTCCACAATTCCAGGCTGGAATTCGGGGGAAAATAAAATTGGAAAACGTACAGATCACAATCAGCATTAATCTTCTACATTCTCGAGTTGTGCAGACTTGGGCTAATTCAGATGATGAATATTTTAACTCTCAAATAGTTAATCTGGTTAACCTACTTTCCATCATTTAGCCTGGGGACCACCTGGAATCCTCTCAGGGACCACTGGTGACCAGTTAAAATATTCATCTGAATGAAAGTCTACACAACTACAAGAATGTAGATGGTCATTTTGAGTCATTTTTGTTTTGCCCGTTTTGTTTCCAAAAATCCAGCCTGGAATTGTGGACAAAAGCAAAATAAATCTTTAGTTTTGGGGATGTGTGGGGCTAAAAGGTCATGAAATAGTGGTCTGTGGCTCAAATTCTGAATAAATAGTGGGCCCTGGTATGAAAAAGGGTTGAAAACCACTGACTTAAAGCAACAGTTTCCTTTGATTCTTATGGAAACTTCCCTGATTGTCAGCCAAACGGAGAAAAAAAAACCCTGCTTGCCCTGCTGGTACAACCTGAAAATCCAACCCACGGGAAAAGTCAGGGCTTCTAAAGCACCGCCGGACGTGGAGCGCAACGTTCAGAAGTCACTGGTTCAAATCCTATAGTAAACACAATGGCTATTGTTGTGAGAGTAAGCTGGGGTTTCGCAACTGGAGGAAGAGAGGAGAGAAAACATTGTCTGGCCTTGGAGCGAAACTTTTCAACCCCTGGCTGTGTATTTTGCCATTCCACAGTTAACAAAAACAGAGCCCTGGTTAAAGAATGAGACGAGAGGCTGGTATTTTATTGTTCTCCTCCCTCTCTGCGAACACAATCAAACATCCGTTCCTTTCCGGAACATGAGAGAGGAGTGGTGCTGTGTACAGAGGGCCGCAGCAGCAAGAGCCAGAAATGCGCTGCTATAGCTATAGAGAGAACAGTTTGAAGGGGAATTACACCCATTTTCATTTTTTTTTTCTGAGAGCGTACAAATGCAACCAAATGAACCCTAACGGGTTCATTTGGTTCCATTTGTACGCTCTCAGAAAAAAGAAGCGTCTAAAGTGATCCATTAACATCATGTTAGTGGTTTTCTTCGGAACTCCATTTCTTGGGAACACAGAATGGGGGAACTTTTTTGTCATGTCCACCCAACACCTCTAAGGTATACTAATGACATATAAGAATGTTGAAAATGGGTGCAGTTTTCCTTTAAATAGCTATTGAACCAACTGGGTCAGTGGTATGGTGAATATACATAATATTTAACCAGCAAATTATTATGCGCAAATTATCTTGTTGGGTTTAAAGGACTTTCCATGCACATGGCGGCGCATGACATATAAATGCATGCACGTGCACACTAACACACGCACGCACAAATCTAGTTTTAGTCAACGAAAACTGAAAGACGTTTTAGTCAGTTTTAGTTGTCAAAAGCTCACATAAAATTAAAAAAAATGTATTAAACTCATTTAATCAAATCAGACTATCAGAGCATAATAACTAGGTGCAGCATATTTACGGTACAATTGGTGTTCTAAGGGTAGACCTGGTTACTTATTTTGCCACACAAAACAACAACAGTTTTGTTTTTGGCACGCACACACGCACACACACACACTCTTTTCATGTCTATAAATGCGGCAGACATTAATCATAAAATAAATAAAAAAGAAAAGGAGAAATCTCTCAGAACTACTTGATAGGGACGGAGTGTGTTATGATGGCTGAATTCACAGAGGGACGTTGCGCTGCTCCAAACTAAAACAACTATTTTTCCATTCTAATCTCAACGGGAAAATATTGATGTCATCCACTAGTGTCCCAAACTTAAAGGGGAATTCCACCCATTCCCCCCCAACATTTTTCTGAAAGCGTACAAATGGAACCAAATGGACGCTAACGGGTCCATTTGGTTCCATTTGTACACTCTCCTAGAAGAAAGATCCTAAAAGAAAAACATCAAATCAAACATGGTGAAACAAAACTTGTTGATGTCATCAGGTTAATTATTTTTTTCAGACCTCCTTTTCTAGGAAACAGAATGGGGTCACTTTTTTTATCATGTCCAAACAACATCACTAAGGTATGGTATGGTAAGGTTTTTTTTTTTGGAAAATGGGTGGAATTCTCCTCTAACTGTACATAACTTGCAAGTGGAAATATTTTCAAACCTCTCCAAGCAATAATACTTGGCAAAACAAATAATTGGGAGTCTTGACAGTGATAAATGCTCTCTCTCTCTCTCTCTCTCTCTCTCTCTCTCTCTCTCTCTCTCTCTCTCTCTCTCTCTCTCTCTCTCTCTCTCTCTCTCTCTCTCTCTCTCTCTCTCTCTCTCTCTCTCTCTCTCTCTCTCTCTCTCTCTCTCTCTTCTCTCTCTCTCTCTCTCTCTCTCTCTCTCTCTCTCTCTCTCTCTCTCTCTCTCTCTCTCTCTCTCTCTCTCTCTCTCTCTCTCTCTCTCTCTCTCTCTCTCTCTCTCTCTCTCTCTCACCATGTAGGAAGGAAAGATGAGAACTCTCTTGTGCTTCCCACAGGGCCACTGGGGGTCATCCAGCAGATTGGGGTCGTACTCGCGAAAGTCCCCCAGATCATTCCCTGACGAGACCAAACCAACACAACAACAGGAGAGATCACAAGAAGACAAATGAGCCAGATGCAAAGAAAAAAAATAAAGTCTGCAAGACATCTTACATTTCTCCGGAATCAGAGGCAGCGGCTCTTATAATAATAATAATAATAACAATAATAATACTGTGCACTGTGTGCACTTCACAGAGATTTACCACGACTTTTGGAGTGATTGAGTATTCTGTTTTAGGCTAAGCTTGTTAACTCACTGCGCACCACCTCATGAAGTCCTTTAAGTGGTGATTGCACTACAAAACACAGACACTATAACTGATAAATGATAAATGATGTAACTTTAAATGCATTTTATCTCCGAATGAAAAGTTATTTATTTATTTTCCATAGTCCTACTGGACCCCAAGAAACCAAAAGTGAAAGTGTGAGGTCAACGCACTATTGCCATGGTGGAGAGACAATATATAGCAAAAAAAAGAATTTTGTTGTGGTGGAAATAGGTGAATTTGAACAACACCGCATAGCCCCATTCTAAGCTCATGGTGGGGTAGGGGAAACAGGCAAGGAGGTTTTTCTTTTCCACAAAATAACAACTAGAACACTTTTTGGAGGAAATAAATCAACTCCAAATAGAGGCGAGACAGCCTTCTGGGGTGTAATTATCCTTTAAGACAAATGGAGATTCCCATAATTAGTCTGCACACAACGATCTAATAATGAATCAAGTGAGGGTGAACCTGTGTCTATGCTGCTCTGGTTGCTGTTGGCGCGCAGCAGGCTGAGGCTGCGGTGGCTGGCGTTACGGGACTGGGAGAAGGAGGAGGTGGAGTCCATGGTGTTCCGTCTGCCTGAGTGACTGGCCAGGACGTTGGTGGGGTAGAGGAACTGGGTGTAGGACACCGTCTGCAAATATACAGTATACAGTATATCAGGGGCGGATTGGCACATATTTTCCCACCGGGACAATTTTGCCTTTGCCAGGCCACCCCGGGGGGGGGGGGGGGGGGGGGCAGCTGGTTAACCAGATGTAACTCTTTTGAGAGCGTAAAAATGAAATCCATTTGGTTTCATTTTACGCGCTCAAGAGTTAAAATATTCATCATGTGAATTAGCCCAACAACACAACTAGAGAATGTAGAAGATTAATGGTCATTTTGATCTGTATGTTCCAGGCGAGCATCTAGCACATTCTAGTGCATTTTGGAAGTGCCACTAGTGCATTTTGGATCTTGGCAGTTGGCAACACTGCCTCCAGCAGCGCGAGGCAGTGCCCTGGTGCACAGGAGTGAACGGGAATATGGCAACTCTCCTACTTGAAGGCTCTGGTGTTGGACACCTTTTCTTTTTTGAAGGATAGAAACACTAGTTTGCCTGGCCTGGGCCTGGCGCCCTGGCCTGCCCTGGACTTTAAAAAAAAAAAAAAAAAAAAAAAAAAAAAAAAAAAAACTGTCCAGGCCACTAGGTGGCGCAGGCCACCGGGAAAACTCCCTGTACTCCAGATGGCCAATCCGCCCCTGCAGTATATACATCAGGGGTTTTCAACCTTTTTGATACGCAGGCCCATTATTCAAAAAAAAAAAAAAAAATGAGCCACCACGGACCACCATTTGATGACATTTTAGCCCCACAACTAGACCCCAAAAACTAAAGATTTATTTAGCTTTTGTCCACAATTCCAGCCAGGCTGGATTTGGGAGAAAACAAATCAGGCAAACATACAGATCAAAATGACCATTAATCTACTACATTCTCTAGTTGTGGAACACCATCTCAAACCCCCAATGTTTTGTTGCAGGGAACCCCCAGAAGCAGATGAATTTAAGTTAAAATGTTCGCTTCAATAAATATACGTATATAAGTAATTACATACAGTATATATTCAAAGATAAAAAAAAAAATACCAATATTTACAAGCTAGCTTTTGTGCATCTTTTTTGAATAGCCAACCAATGTACTATACTGTCGCGGCCTATAGCTAAAACCTAAAATAATCAATAATCATCAATAATCTCAACCTTTGAGTGGAATTAAAAAGAAAAAACAAGGTTTTGTCATTTTTGTTTTAGATCTTCTGAGCTCAATTGCACCCAAAACCCCCGGCCCTTTCACATTCAGTAGATTTTCTGTGGTCTGGGGATTTTCTGGCTCATTACAGCTCAAAAGCCTTCCAAACCCCCACAGAAAACTCCAGGAGACGGAAAATCCACTGGATGTTCAACGTTCAGGTTTTCCGGGTGTAATCGAGATCATAAAGCCTAAAAAGAAAAACACCCTCCATCCAACAGCAGAACAAAAGAAAAAAATCCTCTGACCTTCCCGTCGGCTCCCAGCTCCACTCCTTCCAACCCGATCACCATCTCCTTGGCGCTGACGCCACCAGAGGGATGGCGCTGGCGCCCTCCTCCTTCCAGTTTGAGGTCCCTGTCGGGGGGAAGAGGGGGGAAGGGTACAACACCCCTTTACTCTCATGCAAGCGACGCACCCTCCTACCCTACAGGCAGGCGTCATTCATACCGGTACGCACCGTACCCTTACCACCACCCCCCATGCTGTCCATGCCAAGGTTAGAATAGTTAACTAAAACTTAACTTAATCTAAAAGGAACTAAAATTCAAAAAACATTTGAGTTAACTGAAACTAATAAAAACTAAAAACGAATGCAAAAAAAAAAAACGATAAACTAAGCTAAAAGTGTAATGTGGGTTCAGAAAACTAACTAAAACTAACTGAAATTACACCCAAAATACCCTTAGTTTTAGTTTTTATAAAGCTTTTAAATTCAAAATGCGTTGGTGACCATCATGAGGAGTAGATGCTTCTAGATCTTCTATCCACTAGTCAGTTCCACAACACTGGGGGTAAAAATTGTGTTCTTGTGGGAGAGGGCAATCATCCCAATCTACTAAAAAACTCAAAGCAAGGGTTGAATACCAACCTGTTCCTACTTTGGCACATTTTTTAATTCTATACCTGACAACCAAAGCACAGAAAAAAGTAAAATAAACTAAAACTATAACTATACTAAAACTAACTCAAACTAAATATTTTCATCAAAATAGAAACTAAATAAAAACTAGCAAACCCGCTCTAAAAACTAACTAAAACTAGAGAATAAAATGAATAAAATGTCAAAACTAACTAAAACTAAACTAAAATGAAAAACCCATAACTATAATAACCTTGGTCCATGCCTAGGTTAGCATACTGTAGGAAGAGAGTAGCGACACGCTTTGATCTCGCCCTGGAGCTCTGCAAGTTCCAAACATAGGCCTACATATAGCAAACCACTGCATCACAACACAGACCTTTTCTTGTATTGTACATTAACTAAAGCGAGTTATGTAACAAATCATTATTCGCGAGAGCGACAAGAGCTCTGTTAATGCGTTAAAATGTCCTAAAATGCCGTAATTTCGCCAATTTAACTGCGAACATGCTATCTGCTGTCAATGGAGCTGGATGGCCAGAGTGGTTTGTTTGGAACTTTGTTTAGAATCCCTCCTTACTAGGAAGTCAGGTGTGCTTTTCAGCCAATAGCCATCTCTTTTCAGCGGGTAGCATTGGATTCAAAGGGGAGTGTCGCTACTCTCTCCTACTCCAGATACTCTAGCCATGCCTGGGCCTGCCTGTCACGGCTGTCAGCCAACCTATCAGAGAGTGAGTGCCCGCCCCACCCCTAATCGATCCACACTCGTACACACCGTTGGGCTGGGATCCAGTGATTGCTGCGCGTCTCGTTTGTCATGTTTCTGGGCAATTAAACTCAAGTGCGCCCCTTGGGAGGTGTGTGTGTGTGTGTGTGTGTGTACGTGTGGGGGGGGGGGGACAAGGAGAAGAGTTGGGTTTCACTCCCGGCAAAAGCAGGGCAGCAGCAGAGGCAGCAGCAGCAGCAGCTAGAGGACTCTTCCAAAGCCCTATAAGAGATGCTGTGTCACCGCCAATACTTGAAATACCACACTGATGTGAGAGCCTTCCAACAGGTCATTATGGTTTGCTGAGTAGAGCGTTATATATGCAGGGCCCTGGCTGGCTGGCTGGCTGGCTGCAGTGTGAACTGTGTCAGTGGAGCAAACCCTGTGTGCACGCCACGCACGCTGCTGAGTCAAGTCAGTGCGGGCCAAAATGTGCGCCGCGCTCGCCGTTGTCAACAAACTCACATGCCGACCAAAACATCTAAAAGGATTTGTCACACCGCTGTACTTACTGTAACTAAATAGCCTAAAGGCTGAGCCATTTTTTAAGCTGTGCTCAACATTTTTTTAAACAGTGATAAAACCCAGGGATCCCTGGTTAATGAGACAAATATGCCTTAAACATTTTACTTACCCTCTATGACTAAACAAAAACACTTTAAATATTTTATTTCTTTCATAAATAAACAATCTTCTACTCAATAGGAGCTGCTCCTGACGCAGACTGATGATGTCATAAGTATGTACGCATGTCGTCCAGCCTTATAGAATTTATGGAATGCTTGTGTTAGCAAGAAAAATTTAAAAAAGATTACTTGGATGCTCTTATTGTCATTAGGATGCATAAGGTTTTTGTTTTTTATATTAGCATATGAACTCCTGTGTAAAGATTGTTTATTTATGAAATAAATACAATGGTGTTTGTATTTGTATATTTTAGTTACATCGGGCAAGTATAATGTTTTAGGCATTTAAGTTACCTCCATGCTGGTTTAGACACAAACATGAAAGTTGAGTAAATTTGACATTTGGTGACATTTGAAGACAGCCATACAGACTACCCTCACCAACTAATTCCCATATCTTTATATGATAATATGATAATGTTAGAGGAGCAATCTGGCATATTTATTGCATTGACTATTGCCAGTCCATTTACATAACTTCTGGCTGTTTTCCAAATCATACTGTACTGTGCGGTGCTTGAATGTGGACGCTTGAAACTTGTTTGAGATAGGCCGCATACCATTTCATTGCTGGGTTATTTCTTTTTGTCAAGAAGGTAATTTATCGTTCCATCCCAATGCATATTTAAGCACAGATTGATACATTTTTCCAAGAAAAAAAATATTGACATGCAAGCTAAATCCAAGAGTCCACGTTCTGGTTCTTATCAACCACGCAATGATGTTTAGGCCAACAATGACTCAGTTATCCAGGTATAGGTTGCCACTTGCCAGGGTAAAGGTTAATCTTGATATTTGATCCTATATTTCAAGTGATTCCTGTACAAACAGCATTGAGGGTGCGGCTTGTCACAGGTTGGAGTTTACAGTAACCAAGAGGACAACCTTGTCCTGAACGACACGCCTGTGATATTGTTTAGTTCTACGTCTACAACGACCAGCCAATATCCACCACACAGCAGGTCATAAGATACTGTCTATTTAAGTTGACGTCTTACATGTGTCTTTATCACATTCATAAATAAGCATACATAAAGTGCTTCATACAAGCAATGTTGCTGCAGCCAAGAGAGTACTACAGCACTCAGCAATCAAAATCCTTTTTTTTTTTTGACATTTGGAGCAAAGTTACAGGAAAAAAAGATTTTGACTGTACGACTGGACCCACGGTTCAAAAGGATACAGGCCAAAACGTGAAGCCTGATCGGGCTAAAACGGCTTATTATGTACAGGACAGTGGTCTATTTGTGTATGATTGACTATTTAGGTGTACGGTCAAAGCTGTGAATATGCAATTATGGCACCAGCATGGTTAGTACCTTAGAGGTGGAATTAACTGGAAACAGCGTTTTTATCATTATTATATAATGTGTTCAGATATATTTATTCAAAAGTGTTGATAAACTGTCTGGATGACAGAATGGGATAAAAACAGTTCAGCTTAATGTGCATTGGGAATGCTTTTATAGGCCAGTAATTTTAGATCATGTTTTACCTAAAATTGGAATAAATTGTAACATGGGATTTTTCTTCACAGATCATTTCTTTGAGGTCTCCAGAACAACATATTAAAAGTCCCGAAAAATCCCAGTTGCGCAAATATGTTTAATTTCATAAAGTAATAGACTACATAGGCTCCAATGGAGCCCCCTTCCTATACAAACCCATTATAACTTAAAACTCCATTTTAACCATGATGGATTATTCAAAAACAACCCATCTTTTTTCTGGTGACTGATATTGTCCTCCTAATATGTGAGAGGGCAGTGGAATTTCATTTACAGGTTTATTTTTTATTTTTTTTAAATATTCATTTCGGTGGGCATGCCCAGATATCGAGGTAGCTACATTTTCCAAAACAATATTTAAAAAATAACTGAAACCTGTGAATGAAATTCCACGGTCCTCTCACGTATTAGGAGGACAATATCAGTCACCAGAAAAAAGATGGGTTGTTTTTGAATAATCCGTCATGGTTAAAATGGAGTTTTAAGTTATAATGGGTAAATGTAGCTGCCTCCATATATGGGAATGCCCACCGAAATGAATATTTTTTAAAAAAATAAATGAAACCTGTAAATGAAATTCCACTGCCCTCTCACATATTAGGAGGACAATATCAGTCACCAGAAAAAAGATGGGTTGTTTTTGAATAATCCATCATGGTTAAAATGGAGTTTTAAGTTATAATGGGTTTGTATAGGAAGGGGGCTCCATTGGAGCCTATGTATTTTATTACTTTATGAAATTAAACATATTTGCGCAACTGGGAATTTTCGGGCTTTTAATATGTTGTTCTGAAGACCTCAAAGAAATGATCTGTGAAGAAAAATCCCATGTTACAATTTATTCCACTTGAAACGCTATTTTGCCTGGACTATTATTGATGTAGGTTTCATGGTGTCATCATGCAGCACGTTTTCGTTTACAGGAAATAATTAAAAAACATTTTTTTGTATGTATGCATTTTTGATTGAAAAAAAATGTTCTAATGTTTTTGTCATGCATTGTCAGGCATGGCCATGTGTGTTCTAAAAGTATGTATTTTTCGATCCACTGGTCCTCTAAGACCTGTAGCAATAACTACAACTGACTTCATCACAGTTGTATGACAACCACTTGCCGTTTACATTGTGTTGTGAAGACTGACAACCTCCAAAAAACATAATTCCCCCCAGGGGACTCATAAAGGGTACTAACCCGAGGAACCAGACCAATAAATGTAACAAAGCGGCTTCAGAACACACCCATAACACACGGGATATAAAACCCTCGACCCCCAGCATGATCCTGGAGGATTTGTGGCTGTGAATTCTGCCTCGCGTTATGAGCTAATAAATGTAATCCTCTAAAACGGACATTTTCGGATAAAACTGACTGACAACACGATGACGGGAGTCTGTGAAGTGTGTTGGAGGTTTTTTTCCATGAAGGTATCAGATATAAAATGACACAGGGGCGTTTCTGCCATTACGCAGACAAGGCATTGCCCTGGGGCGGCATGAGGGGGGTGGCACCGGGGCGACCACCAGACATGCTTTAAAAGGATCCCAGGCTAATAAGCCTCATATACAGTAGATAAATACATAACACTTGTCCTCTATAGGATTGAACACCGCTGCAATGAAAACAGTGTTATTCCAGAAGCAATCTCTTGACAAGACAGACGTGCTGACATCCCCAGACAGCGGACAGACGGACGAACGGACGGACGGACGGACGACTCAAGAGAACAGCCAAGAGGAAGTTAAGTAAGTCAGGAGAACAACAGAAAACCCATAAGCGTTCTATAGGGAGAGAGAGAGAAGCTTTCTTTGAAGCCAGGCAGGAACATTAAAGCGTTGGCGGAGCCCCAGCTTATTGCGGTGGTACGAGGAGAGGAAATCATAAAAGAAAGAGACTCGCTTGCGATGCCACAGTGCATGCAGAACAGCTGAATTCAAATGTTTCTGTTATTAGTGTTAACTATCTAAAGCAGGGGTTTTCAACCTTTTTGACTCCAGGGACCACCATTTATTCAGCATTTGAGCCACGGACCACCATTTGATTACATTTTCACACCAAAGACCTAAACTTTTGCTTTTGACCACAATTCCAGGCTGTATTTTGCCAACAAAACAGTGTAAACGTCTTAATGAAGTCGTGCTAATTCAGATGATGAATATTTTAACTCTTGAGAGTGTGAAAATGAAACCAAATGGACCCGCAAGGGTCCATTTGGTTTCATTTTTACATTCTCAAGAGTTACATCTGGTTAACCAACTTTCCATCATTTAGCCTGGGGGCCACCTGGAATCCTCTCAGGGACCACTGGTGGTCCCCGGACCACCTGTTGAAAACCCCTGATCTAAAGTGACCAGTGCTCCGAAGGCTTGGACTATACCCTCTAAGGCACAGGTTCCCACACTTTTTTGACTTGAGAGCTACTTTCAAAAATGACCGGCTCAACAAGATCTACACGTCAAAAATTATTATCCCATTACTGAAAATCCATTTCAAGGCCTCTGGAAAGTTAGAGGTTATGATGTTACATACTATTGTACTGTGTAAGAATAATGCAATTAAAATGGAAAATTAGAGGGGGAGAATTGGAAGGCTTTTCTTGTATATGCTACGAGTGCTGACGTTTGAAAACAAAGCATTTGGGGTTTGAGTTGACAGCTATACATTCTAAGGGACCGTCATGTGATCTACCTGCACAGCCTGTGTGATCTACTGGTAGATCACCATCTACCCCTGCTCTAGGGTCAAGCATCATGGTGATCTCAAGGGTGAACTCGATTTGATCAACCATATCGGTGGTTTTCAACCTTTTTGATACCAGTGCCCACTATTTATTCAGGATTTGAGCCATGGACCACCATTTGATGACATTTTAGTCTCACAGACCACAAGATTTCTTTTGGGAAACAAAACCGGCAAAATGACCATTAATCTTCTACATTCTCTAGTTGTGTAGACTTGGGCTAATTCAGATTTTCAACTCTTGAGAGTGTAAACATGAAACCAAATGGACCTGCAAGGGTCCATTTGGTTTCATTTTTACACTCTCAAAGAGTTACATCTGGCTAACCAACTTTCCATCAATTAGCCTGGGGACCACCTGGAACCCTCTCAAAGACCACTGGTGGTCCCCGGACCACTGGTTGAAAACCACTGAACCATAGTTTCCAGAATGGAAAGGGGCATTCTATAACACCACACAGGATGTGCCTCATCGATCCTTTGGTTTACCCAAATGTCATCTAGGCGCTTGAAAGGAACAGATAGAATGGATGTTTACGGGCACGATGCGCGATCCCATGTTATTGATAACAACAGCTAGCGAAACGATGCTAAAAATGTTAATGTTGACATGCATTGAATCCGATCGAACGACAGCATTATGAAATATGTTTGTTGACGGCTGTTGCCTGTGGCACGGGGGGTGTAAGCCATATTGTTCGATATCAATGAATTGGCGGCTATCGTCACCAGTGGCGGTTCTTGTGTTAAGCGGAAACTTGCCAAAGGAAATTAGGCCTTGTGAAGAGCGACTGCGCTTCAGACACCCAATATATTTCAATTATTAGTTTCCTAATAATAAAAAAGCTGGGTGTGAAATTAGCAGTGTTAACAGTTGTTCCCATAACTCTAGAGGTGATGCTCTAGAGAGCTGATCTAATTAGCAAGTTAACTGAACTGCTATTTTGGGGTCAGGCGGAGGAGGCAGCAAGTGGCTATTAAAAGGACCAAAGGTTTTATCCATTTACTATATAAGTGTTTGGCAATTTACTGAATGTATAATTAAACAATATTACACCAGAGGGTGTTGCTTTAATGTGATTTCATTCAGGCCTGCGGTGCTGTAGGAACCAGGTATCAGAGTGGATGAAATGAGGATAAAGCAGATCCTTGAGTGTAATATTGCAATTCTACAACAGTGATCCTTAAAACTAAGAGAATCAATGAAATGTTCAAATCAATCTGATTATTCAATTAGTTATCAATTATTTTAGTAATTGATTAATTGGTTCATTCATCAACTACGTTTTTTTTTTTTTTTTTTTTTTGGTTCACACAAAAAAACACACACACACACACACACACACACAGAGCCGTCAATCTTCCCACCTTTTTTTTTTTTTTTTTTTTTTTTTTTTTACCAGTTTTCCCACTTAACCATAGTTTTTTCCGGTGTTAAGTGTAACAAATTCCTCCCATTTTCAACATTTTACTGTCATTATAAACCTTAGAGATGTTTCCCCCCATTCTGTGTTTCTAGAAATGGAGGTCGGGAAAAAAAATCATTAACACGGTGAAACACAACTTGATGACATCTTTTATGGCCTTTTTTTCCCTGAGAGCGTACAAATGGAACCAAATGGACCCGCTAAGAGTCCATTTGGTTCACATTTGTACGCTCTCAGGAAAATTCTGAAAATGGATGGAATCTCCCTTTAAAGGTGACTGCTACTCTGATGAATCGATGAATCGGTGAAATAATCGTCCGATTATGAAAATAATCGTTAGTTGCAGCCCTACTACTAGCCACAGAGTCTGCTGTGCTCTAAGAGAAAAACACCAGCTGAAATCTTTGTAATCGATTAGGCGTTACTGCGTGGTGGTGTAAGTCACGGCATGTGACCTGTTTCAACCAATCAGGTTAGTTCCTTGAAACGACCCGTTGTTAATCATAGTGTACTATAAATAGGGAGAGTAGCGACATGCTTTGATCTTACGCCTGCACTGAAGTCCTGCTGTCAATGCAAGTGGATGTTTGGAACTATGTTAGTTAAAGGGATACTCCACTTTCAAAAAAACTTTTGGTCATTTTATGGTCTACTCAGCCTCATGTGAACACACCAGACAGTTTATAAGTTACTCCTTTCAGTATTTAGATATTTGATGTTCATTAATCTGCCGGAACGTCCTTCCTATACAAACCCATTATAACTTAAAACTCCATTTTAGCCATGACAGATTATTCGAAAACAACCCATCTTTTTTTCTGGTGACTGATATTGTCCTCCTAATACGAATATGAGAGCTGTGGAATTTCATTTAAAGTTTTTATTTATTTTTAAAATATTGTTTTATTCATTTGGGTAATATGGAGGTGGCTACATTTTCCAAAACAATATTTTAAAAATAAATGAAAACTGTTAAAAGTCTCCATAGTATTAATTTAATTTCAAGACGGAAGTAAGCGTAAGACCAACATTTTTGATACATTGGCCCTCAATATCTTCAGAATTTGAGCCACAAAAGACCACCATTTGATGACATTTTAGCCCCACAGACCCCAAAACTAAAGATTTATTTTGTTTTTGTTCACAATTCCTGGCTGGATTTGGGAAACAAAACAGGCAAACATAGATCAAAAATGACCATTCTTTTACATTATCTGATTGTGTAGATTTTAGGTAATTCAGATGGTGAATATTTTAACTCTTGAGAGTGTAAACATGAAACCAAATGGACCCGCAAGAGTCCATTTGGTTTCATTTTTACGCTCTCAAAGAGTTACATCTGGTTAACCAACTCTCCATATTTAACTGGAACTCTCTCAAGGACCACTGGTGGTCCCCGGGCCGGTCAGGGTCAGCCAAAGGGCCGCATTTGGCCCCCGGGCCGCATAATGCCTAGGTATGTGCTAGGGGAATGCCAGGCCAAACCTTCCAGCTGTGCTAATTAATGGCAACTAAGAGCCTACATGGCTGCACTGTGTCATTAAATCAGGACTCATTTTAATTGGCATACCTTTCCCTTTACTCACCATTGCCTCGTGGCATCGTACCAACAGTTATCTAAGTCTAGACTCAGAAACCCATGCATTCTAACCTCATATTAAATTGGGGCGTCCGTACAGTGTTGCCAACTAGGCACATTTGTCGCTATATTCAGCTTTTTTTCCAAACCCCCTTAGCACCAAAATGGCGGAAAATCTAGTGCTTTTTTTGCTGTTGAGTTGAGGCGAAATTGGTTGACAGGCGCCAGAGATAAAACCCTCGTTTTTCACCATTTTCCCCCCTGTGATAGAGTCCTCCTTCCTTCCTAGAAAGGATCATTGGTAACCAAATGGACCCTTATAGATCTGTAACTCTTGAGAGCGTAAAATGGTTAATTTTACGCTCTCAAGAGTTAAATTATATTTAAACATCTGAATTACCTAATTTTAAAGAATCTACAAATTTAGAAAATGTAGAAGAATTGTTATTTTGACCAACATTTTGACAGTTATTTATCCTAAATTAGTCCAAGCGCCGAGTGACTAAACTCAACATGAAATGGTGGTCTGTGGCTAAAATGCGGAATAAATAGTGGGCCGTGGTATGAAAATACCAGGGCCCACTATGCACTGCTCTAGTGCATTCTAGTGCATTTTGGAAGTGCCACTAGTACATTTTGGATTTTAGCAGTTGGCAACACTGGATCCGTAGACTAGTGCACTAATGCAAGTGAAATGGGGGAGGTGGGGTGAGAATCACTGCTAGAGTCGTAAACTGTTGATTTTTGTTAAGATATGACATTTTCAGAAACTTTACATGGATAACTTAAATGCAACTAAATTGGACACTGGCATGTGGACCCCAGGGGTGCCAGATTTTGCCCATATACTGTACGAGTGACTTAGGAAATTAAAAAAAAAAAAAAAAGTAGATTATTAAACAAGTCGATTATATGATCCAAGCATTTTTTTCTGCCTGTGCATCAATGCCTGTCCAATGCTGTTTATCCATTCCACTTTCTCAGTCGTTGCACCGATTTCCTCCAAAACAACAGAGCAAGGTCAGAGCCGCAGCTATGCGGGGTTCGTGCAGGGCAGGCCAGGAGGGAGGGAGTTTGACTCTGAAGAGCATGGAGGAGGTTACAACCAAGGCCAGATCAGAGCTCAGATCTCCATGCAGGCCAGGCCAGGTGGGGAGATTGTTGGCTCTGTGTGTGTGTGTTTTGTGTGAAGCAATTTCTCCCATAAGTTCCCATAACATCGGGCAACCGGGGTTTTGCTTCAAAGAAGGAAACAAGCTTAACAGTAGCTCTTCCTACAGATAAGCCAAGAGACAGTTTCTGTTCTCGTGCCAAGGAAAATGTACTCTCATACCCACGGGAAAGAAAAAAAAAACACGAGGAATAACCGTCATGTCTGTTCTATAACCCCCCCACCCCCACCCCACCCCCCAGAAACATCCGTCATCCAGCATGATGGATTGCTTGCAGGCTTTAAACGGTTGCACATGACAACACATGACAATAGCAAAAATTTGGGTAGCAATTTTCTATCTAAGAGAACAAGGGGTCAGGACGGAAGGAGAGCCAAAACGTTCATTCACAGAGCATACAGTACATCCTAAACGGGAACAGCAAAGCCAGCAGCAGGAAAATTGGACAACAAAACAAAATGCGCTTGAAAACAAAAACAAAAAAGCCACCTCAGCCAAAACGGAGGAAAAAAACGGATACAAGCAACAAGCATTAAGGCTACAAGCTAAAGAGTTGCACAAGATACGCATTCAATGGAACAACTGCTTCGCTTTTTCTACTGTTTTGTCTACTTGAGGATAAAAATGCATCACCCAAAACCAAATCCTTCCCAGCGTATATAGACATCCACAGAGAGAAAAAAAGAAGTGGGGAAACCAAAGGGAAAGAGGGAGCGCAGGCTGGAGAGAAAATATAAATAAAAGTTTGGCATGCTGTGGTATACATACCCTGCTTGGCTACAATCTCGATATGGCAGGACAGAAAATACACTATAGAAGGATCTTCTGCCACTGATAAGGACTATCCTATAAAACAAAATGGCAAATGGCAAATAAGCCAATTATCTAAAAAAAAAAAAAAAACATCTACATGTAATGGTATATAGAAAGTGAGCAGCATAACATTTAGAATTGAATAATAAAGAGTCAGGTGAAACTTCAGAATGTGTGTATTCTCGTGTGAGTCACAATTAAAAGGATATTATTTAGGCTGGTAGTACAAAACGTACATAATGTGGACAGTGGTTTTGACAATGGCATTTTTTTTTTTGTCTTTGCATAAACAGGAAAACGAGGACATTGTATTTGCATCAAAGGATTAGATCAAATTGTTTCAGCGTCAATAAATCGACGAGAAATTGTTAAATGGCCCCGGCAAATCCTCGACACATTTGCGCCACATCTGGCATATGGCATGGAGGTAGGAATGAAACGATCAGGAACCAATTTAATCAAATTCCGTTCAATTTAACAAATGGCACTTAGGTCAGCCAAGGCTGTTTGGATGCTGCTGATTATCAACTGCTTAAGTGCCCCAATCTGGGTGAATACTAGTAATACATTAAAACACTATTAAACTGCAACCACAAAATGAATAACAATCTTACTTAACAGTACAAAAGGAAAAAAAGACTAGAAAAAGTGTCCTATTACTATCCTCTTACCACACATCTAAGCCAGGTAGGGTATGGGGATAAATGGCCTAAAAATAAAAACTTTGGAAAATGATTACGCCCATTTCAGGGATGGTGCATTGGGTCATTTGAGAGATATTTTGTATTGGAAGTTGGTACCTAGCATGAAATAAACCCCCCACCCAGACCAAAAAACTAAATCGGACATGCTAATTTTCCACTTTTCCCACTCTTTTTTCCATTAAAAAATAAAATCAAGTGTTTTAGGGAACATTGGTTCACATGTCAGATATTGCAAAGTTCTAATGTAATAAGGTATTTTTACATAATACATTTTGGCTCCTGTTTGACTGCAAGCAGACAGTACAAATCGCCCATGAGACAATTCAGTTCATTACAGCACCATATAGTTGAGGACCTGACTAAGATTTGGGTGTGCTTCATTTAGGAGAGAATATTGTAACTGTTCTTGGCTAACATGACCACCACAAATAGCATGGGAACTGTGAAAAAAAATCTCTATCCAGGGACAGGGTGAAATACCAGAAAATGACCTCCCCTTTTTAAAATGACTTCAGCTTTAACTTTTAATTTAACATATCTTTAACTTCTAATTTGTGGGAGCTACAGAGGTGCCAACATTTTCAGAATAGTCATGTTTGCTGAATCTGAGGCCAAGCCAGCAACCACCCAGCACAGGTCATCATAGTGGCCAGATAAGAATTATGTTTAACAAGAGAAACATTTTGGATGATTGACTTCATGACTGGATGTGTCTGAATCCCAATTGGGTTAATGCTTGTTATTGCAATTACTGTAGAGCCAGGTTTGAGTGTAGAGTTGTTGGAATAGGTTGATATCAAACTTGAGCAAAGAAACAACCTCTATAGAGATGTATTGTTATTAAAACAAGAACAACAATAATACACTATAGTCAAAAGTCTACATCTTAACAGTATACTGCTAGTTGCTATGCACAGTGCAGTTACTGAAATATGAAGCAGTACAGTATAGTACAATGTTCTACAGTACAGTACAAAAGCATATTGTACTATACACAGGCATACTGTAGCGCAGAGGTTCCCAATCACTGGTACTAGTACCACTGCTAGTACTTGAGCCTGTTTCTGGTGGTGGTGACAAAAGTGGAATGAAATATTGCTACATGTAAGTCTGCTTCTGACCAACTAATTGTTTGAAGTAGGGTCTCCAACCTTACTGAAATGAGCATAGCAGCACACCTAGCCGTTGAGAACGGATTAATCACATTAGAAAATTAAATCAATGGTTCTGATTAGTGATTAGACACTTAGCAGCAGGATTATTGGCTTGGGATTGGAACAAAAAGGACAAGTCTACATTCCTGTATTTTACTCACCAAACAATATTTTCTGAGGTGTAGTATAAAATGGTTGGTTGGGAACCAATGCTGTAGCGTACTGTACTCTAATATACTGTATTGTACTGTAGCATACTGTACTGTATACTGTACTGCAGTATTGAACTGTACTATACTGCACTGATACTACTTCATATTGTAGTGACTATACTGTGCCATAGCAGCTAGCAGCCACTATAGCAGTGTGTTTCTAATTTAAACATACTATTATAATTTACATATAGGTACTGCAGTATTTGTAATAAGCAAATAACCATATAGACATTCAGACACACCCAGTCATAAAGTCAAGCACTCCAAAACATTTCCATTTGTCAAACAACAGGATTTAGACATAACATTTGCGTTTATAGCTCTTCTGATTTAAAAGTTCTATAAATGTCTTTTACAAGTGGCGAACTGGCGGCCATATTGGATTTGGCAACTCTGATGACCTAGGGGGTTGCTGGCTTGGTCATGGATTCATCAAACATGAGTATTTTTTGAATATTTTGCCTATAGAATATATGGGCAAACAGTGAGAATAACTTATGCATGACAGGCGGAATTTGCAAAAAATGGCCATTTTGGGTACTTTTTTGATTTTCAGTGGGTGGGGGGTTATTTTCAAGATACAGAGTTACTTTTTGTGTCAAAAGTCTTATATTTATGGTGTTAACCAATTCCCAAATGGACGCATTAAAATTTTGAACTTGATGATTATCCCCATACCCTAGCCAGGGGCTAAATCGTTAAGTAAGATCCAGTGGACTACATTACATTGTATATTCAGTGATGTATATAGGTTTTCAGTGAGTCCCAGGGACATGGGATGGGATGCAGAGCTTACTGTCCAAATGCGTCCCTGATCTATAAATTGCGTACTTGTACACAGGATTTAGTGGACCTTATGGAATATCATAAAACCGATAAAACCATAACATCACTTGACACACTACATAAAGAAGATCTGAGAATGTTCAATACAGATTTAGTTTTTGTGTTGAAGGGCCTCTGACTGAAACAGCAGGAACAGTGAGGTAGGCCAAGTTCTCTCACTCAAGTTTTATTGCCATTGTGGCATTCATCCCAGATTGTGAAACTACAATCAATATACTGATATCTATAGCACAGGATTCCCCGTGAACAACATGTGCTCTCTCTCTTGAATCAAAAGTCATTGGGTGCAATTCTCGATCGCTGTGGTGTAGCCAGGTATGGTGTAAGTCTTCTCATTTGCTGCATGGCAGCAAATCAGGTTTGGGGCCGTGCTCATTGGCTGCATGGCAGCGAATCAGGTCTGGGGCTTTGAGGTAGGCCCGAAAGCCTTTACCACCAGGCCTGGGCCTGGGCCTACCAAATAATTATTCAAAATAATTAAAACCAGTCATCAAGAGCTTCAACTCATGATGAACAAAGCGGGGGAGTACAGTAACATTTTTAATTGGGGGGTCAGGTGATTTCTGGACCTTTTCACTTGCAGGTTTTAATTATTCTGGGTAATTATTTGGTAAGCTCAGGCCCAGGGCTGGTGGTATAGGCTTTCGGCCTACCCCAAGGCCCCAGACCTGATTTGCTGCCATGCAGCCAATGAGAAGACTTACACCATACCTGGTACAACACAGCGATTGAGAATTGCACCCAATGTCAATTTGTCTGTGCTGCACCAGATGCCTACTGGTACCTAGAAATCATCCCGTTGCAAGGAGACCGCTATCACCCGTTGACCGTTGTCATCCCATAGTGAAAGTTCAGTAGTTCCTACGGGGACCGATCTAAGTTACGTAATTACTGAACATGCGCTGGAAATCCACTATTAGCTGCGGCGTGTTTGCAGTTATGGTGAGGATGAGGGTTAGAGAAGGGTTTAGGCATGTTTGTTGCAAAACCCTACCCTTCTCCAACCGCAACCCTAACCCTAAACCCCCGACCCGCAACCACTGCTTATTATAAGCAACCGTTGGCTTAATTTTTAATGTGGGAAGTCACTTACAAATAAATTATTGCTAGCTGCTGGTTGATGTTTTTTGGGCTTTTTTGGGTCTTGGGGCTTGAGTACAGTAGTTGCTTATTTCAACTTGTTTCCTAATGTTTAAACCAGAGTTTGAAAGAGATGAAAGATGTTGAAAGAGCCATTTTCAACCAAAAACTAAATTCCAAATCTGTCTGGAGCCGCAAATAATGTAAGCCTAATAAGTCCTTGACAGGGAATTCCACCCATTTTCATTGTTTTTTTTTTTTTTTTTTTTTTTTTCTGAGAGTGTACAAATGTGAACCAAATGGACCCTGGCGGGTCCATTTGGTTCCATTTGTACACTCTCAGAAAAAAGGTCCTAAAAGAAAACTCATTAACATGGTGAAACACAACTTAATGTCATCAAGCTGTGTTTCACCATGTTTTTTTTTTTTTTTTTTTTTTTTTTTTAGATCTCAGTAAACTGTTGAAAATGGGTGGTTCAGATTAAAGCTTGATCTCTGGTATGTGCTGGGCTTTTTGGCATGGCCAACAAGTGCTGTCAGTGACTGAAATGTTTATATCATGTTGGCGGATCACCCCAGTGTGTATGTAATAATGCTACAGCCATGGAGCCACTAGGGCTGTGTTCTAGAGCCGCATGCAGCTCCTGAGCCGCAGGTTGCTGACCCCTGGGCTAGGAGAGCGTTTGGGCTACAGACCAAAACGCTCAAGGAATACGAAATTAACTGGTTGATGTCATGACATACTTTTTTGTTGTGTTTTATTCTATTCACATGGTCATAAAAGTCCACAGAATGAGAGGTCTGCTCTGCTGCAAACGTCCCCAGAAAACGTTATATTTATATACAACACATGGACAAACTATATAAAGCAAAACTATCAAAATATCATCAAGAATTGTAGCATTTGACGTGTCAAACTAGTAGGTTTGCATGAACTAGTAGGTTTGCATTCCAAACATTTGTTTTGCGAGAGAGAGGACTTCTGCACACCCGATCTAGTTTTGGGCAGGTGCGTTGGTCTAGGGCAGACAAAGCAGCAAACTTTAGAAGGGAGGAGACCCGCACACCACCACTTACTGGTTCAAGAGCATTTATTCAATAAATGCTCTTGAACCAGTAAGTGGTGGTGTGCGGGTCTCCTCCCTTCTAAACATTTGTTTTGCAAAAAAAACGCTCCTTGGAATAAACCCGGGCTACAGCCACTTGAACCAAAGTGTCCCAATGTACTGACGATGGCGGGTGCCAGATGCCAGATGATGGGGCCGTTTTTTCAATTTTGTATGGGTATCACACCATAGGTTGTCTATGGTGTGATATAGCAGATCTCATGACCAAATGAATAGGAAAAAAAAACATCAAATGGGGTCTGCTCAAATTTTGGGTAACTAGCTCCCCAGCTACATGCATGCATGTGCCGTAACGGTGACGCATTGAAACACATCATGAATTCCATTCATTTCATGTGGAGTGTCTGCCGATACTGATTTTTCCTGACCCGATATTTATTAGACCTACTGAACCACAGTGAAAGGATGACAACGGGTGATTAAAAAGCCCCTTTCAATAGGATGATAGCGCAAAGACACTGCAAGTCAAACAGCAACAAACAGACTAACTGGTTTGGCATGGGATTTGGTCTTGTAATGTGAGGAAACATTCAAACTGCACTTCATTGACTACACCAGGGCACCCTGCCATTATTATGAGTGTGTGTGTGTGAGAGAGAGGCTCATATTGAGCCACTAGGGATGACGCTGCCTGGTTCAATACCTTCCATTGCGCATATCGTGTTGCCTCATGTTCTTTATGAAGTGGATCTTCTTGTAGCTCTTTGGTCGGGGAGAACCTGAGAGGGTTCTGCATCTGTGAGGTTGGACCAAAACAAACAAACAAACAAACAAACACACACAAGTCAGAGCATGATGTGAACTGTGGCCAGTTGGACCAGAACAGATCTACAAGCCAGATATAAGCTCATAGCATGGCACCCTGTGCTGTGCTAAGAGCCTGCTATTTTTCAATCGCAAGTACAACATAATGCTATAAAAGGGATATTTGAATTAAAAAAAAAAAAAAAAAAAAAAAAAAAACATTTTTGTGGATTTTACTGTCTACTCAGGCTCATCTGAACACCACAGACATTTTACTGTTACTCCATTCAGTATTTAGATATTGGATGTTCATTTTAGGTGCTCCACCCCCTTCCTAAACAAACCCAACGTTAACTTAAAGGTAGGGGAAGTGATTTCACTTTTGTCAGATATCACCCAAAAATATTTTTTTTTCTGTTAAAATGCTCTATTATAAGGTGTGGAAACCATATATGGAGTTTCCCCCTCCCCCACGTTAGCAGAGGAGCTAATAAAAGTTCCCCAGGTGGTGGGTGAATTCTCCTCCAATCAGGATCGAGCAGCAGGTTCACATAGTGTAGCTACTGTTGCACGCCCCTAGTGCACCAGGCTGGTACTACACCATGAATTTCAAATCACTTCCCCTACCTTTAAAACTACATTTTAACCATGATAGATTAATCAATTCATCATTTTTTTCCTGGTGACAGATAGTCCTTTTAATGTGAGGGGGGCGTGGCATTTTATTTACAGTATCTAAATACTGAATCAAGTCATGTAACTGCCTGGGGTGTTCACCTGAGCTAGAGTAGATGATATATATAATAACCATTTTTTTCTGAAAGTATATCCCTTTAAAACACCAAAAGGGCTCATAAAAATCAGTGGTGAAGGAAACTCCTCTATAAAGCACTGATTGCCAAGCAGAAAGACGACTGTGTTGCAGACAGCAAGCCTGTGTAGCGGGGCATTCATACCTGTGTAGCGGGGCATTCATACCTGTGTAGTGGGGGGCATTCATACCTGTGTAGTGGGGGGCATTCATACCTGTGTAGCGGGGGGCATTCATACCTGTGTAGCGGGGCATTCATACCTGTGTAGCGGGGGGCATTCATACCTGTGTAGCGGGGCATTCATACCTGTGTAGTGGGGCATTCATACCTGTGTAGTGGGGCATTCATACCTGTGTAGTGGGGGGCATTCATACCTGTGTAGCGGGGTGTAGTGGGGCATTCATACCTGTGTAGCGGGGGGCATTCATACCTGTGTAGCGGGGGGCATTCATACCTGTGTAGCGGGGGGCATTCATACCTGTGTAGCGGGGCATTCATACCTGTGTAGCGGGGGGCATTCATACCTGTGTAGCGGGGGGCATTCATACCTGTGTAGCGGGGCATTCATACCTGTGTAGCGGGGCATTCATACCTGTGTAACGGGGCATTCATACCTGTGTAGCGGGGCATTCATACCTGTGTAGCGGGGGGCATTCATACCTGTGTAGCGGGGCATTCATACCTGTGTAGTGGGGGGCATTCATACCTGTGTAGTGGGGGGCATTCATACCTGTGTAATGGGGCATTCATACCATATGAACTGGCACACGCACGTGGAAACACTGTGTTCTAAGATTCATCAGCGTTTGCACTTCCTTAGAAGGCTTCGGCTCTTCGGAGTAAGCCTAAATATAATGTTGACCTTTTATACGGCAAGTATAGAGTCCATTCTGAGGTATGGTATGTCCTGTTGGTTTGGCAACTTGACTTTGAAGTACAAGTCACAGGTAAATAGATTGGTAGTTATGGCTGGGAAGATAATGGGCATGTCGACTCCTCCCATTACCACCCAGGCCATATTCGAACAAGCTGTGTTGAGGCAAGCTCAAAATATTGTGTCCGATCCATCACATGTATTGCATGGAGAGTATGAACTAATGCCGTCCGGTAGGAGATACAGAACTCCGAGGCATGTGTACAACAGGTTCAAATTATCATTTGTACCTTTGTCAATCAAAATGCTAAATCAGTGGTTGGCAAATGATTAGATGCACTTTACCAACTTAAGCACTTTAAGGGGCTTGTGCAATATTGCTCTGTCTTTCTTTCTCTGTGTAATGTGGTTGTTTTTTGTACTTTGTTATGTTATGTGTATGCAGAACTGGTCTCTGTCTAAATTTCTCCTGAGGGAGACAAATAAACATGAACTTGAACTTGAACTGTGTAGCGGGGCATTCATACCTGCGTAACGGAGCATTCTCCTCAATGTCCTCTAGAGTCTCCAACGACGAGCGCTGGGAAATTAGTCTCCGTCTAGTGAGAGAAACGCAGAGACAAAGCACTTTAAGTTTACCATGACGATAGCTAAATACATATGTATATACAGTATAATATGGAAAAATAAAGATGACTCCTTTATTTAGCTTCCATGACATTATATGAAGCTTTAGAGAAGGGTGAAAAGTGTGAAGTGGCTCTTTAAGTCGGCCAAAATGGATGGTTGACATTTTAAGATTCAGTGACAGACACTGTGGGCAATGAGTAATAAACCTCGTGTTCATCAACTGAGTATAGAGGAGGCCTCGAGTAAATATTGTACACCAGTGTGCACTAGGGTCTTTTACTGCCTGTGCTCCATCTCCAACTGTCCCACAGAGTAAATGGTTGCAGTTATGGTTGCCATCAATTAACATCCCCTGCACCCAAGTTATGCAAGATCACACACACTTTTTCCACAATCAGACACCAGAGGAGCATAACGCCTGTCAATCTACGGCAGGGGTTTTCAACCTTTTTGATGGCAGGGACCACCATTTATTTGGCATTTGAGCCACGGACCACCATTTGATTACATTTTCACACCAAAGACCTAAAATTAAATAATTATTTTGGTTTTGTCCGCAATTCCAGGCTGTATTTTGCCAACAAAACAGTGTAGACTTCTTAATTAAGTGGTGCTAATTCAGATGATGAATATTTTAACTCTTGAGAGTGTAAAAATGAAACCAAATGGACCCGCAAGGGTCCATTTGGTTTCATTTTTACACTCTCAAGAGTTACATCTGGTTAACCAACTTTCCATCATTTAGCCTGGGGAGCACCTGGAACCCTCTCAGGGACCACTGGTGGTCCCCGGACCACCTGTTGAAAACCCCTGATCTACGGTACAAGCTCACACCACCAGTGTGACACATGGTGAGCAAGTTGATCATCTATTTTCAGTGAGTGACGCATTCACACGCATGCACACAAGCGCAACGCAGGTGTGAGTGACACATTTAAAACAAACAATAGGGCACACACATTAAAAAAAACTGAATACCAGGTGCTGGGCCGAAAAACAAACTAGGAAGAAATAAATAAGGTCCGCACACTGGACTGAAGCTCCAAATTAAAGATGTTTATTTTAGCATGATGACGTTTCGAGCCTCGTGAGGCTCGAAACGTCATCATGCTTATGGTGAAATAAACACCTTTAATTTGGAGCTTCAGTCCAGTGTGAGTGACACATTTACCTTACCGATACGCTTGTTTTCAACTTGCTTTTTACATCAGGGGTTTTCAACCTTTTTCATACCAGGGCCCACTATTTATTTAGAATTTCAGCCACAGACCACCACTTGATGATGATTTTAGCCCCACTAAAGACTCCCAAAACTAAAGATTTCTTTTGCTTTTGTCCACAATTCCAGGCTGGATTTGGGAAACAAAACAGATCAAAATGACCATTAATCTAATCAGTTGTGTAGACTTGGGCTAATTCAGGTGTTGAATATTTTAACTCTTGAGAGTGTAAACATGAAACCAAATGGACCCAACCAAAGGGTCCATTTGGTTTCATTTTTACGCTCTCGAAGAGTTACATCTGGTTAACCAACTTTCCATCATTTAGCCTGGGGACCACCTGGAATCCTCTCAGGGAGCACTGGTGGTCCCCGGACCACCTGTTGAAAACCCCTGTTTTACATGATGAAGCGGACATGTTCTACCAGACCACTTCAATACAGTAAAGCCGCCAGGCTTCACACATAACACACACACACACACACACACACACACACACACACACACACACTGAGAGCACCGTTAAAAACAAAGTTGTAGTCACAAGTTGACCACAATAACAATCTAACCGACCTACTTACTGCTACGCACGCGGCACAAAACAGAACTAACCACAGGCGATGCACCGTAACCGCGACGCATTCTGAGTTCTGACAGCCAAACCGACATAAAAGACACCCATGAGTCGGCTGGGAGGATCTTTGCTCGTGGGTAAACAAACAAACCTCAAGTGCACAATATCATTTTACAAACAAAACAACAGTGACGACAGCACCACAGTACTTCACGCCAACAACTCCATTAGTCAATCAACTCTGACTCTGAGATGGATGTGTTTTAGTGCTGCAACCAAAACAAATATGATTTACTCGATGGCAGAGTAAATATTCATACGCTGACATTGTGCTCTATTGTTGTGCAACAATATTGTGTGCAACAGTGAAATAAAATAGGACTTTTCAGAGTAGGTACAGCAGGGGTTGACACTAAGGTCTCCGAGGCACTTGCCCATCGGGCAAGTGCAAGTCAGGTTCTACTTGCCCTCAGGTCATGGTCACTTGCCCTCCAATAATATATTGTAAATTTTGCATTTAAGTATACTTCCTACTTGGTTGCTTTAAACCAGGGGTTTTCAACAGGTGGTCCGGGGACCACCAGTGGTCCCTGAGAGGGTTCCAGGTTGTCCCCAGTTTAGTTGGTTAACCAGATGTAACTCTTGAGAACGTAAAAATGAAACCAAATGGACCCTTGCGAGTCCATTTGGTTTCATTTTTACACTCAAGTTAAAATTCATCATCTTAATTAGCCCCAAGTCTACACAACTAGAGGATGTAGAAGATTAATGGTCATTTTGATCTGTATGTTAATTTGCCTGTTTTGTTTCCCAAATCCAGCCTGGAATTGTGGATATCTAGAAAGCAGGGAAAGACACAGAGGCAGAGTGCAATGACTGCCTTCAAGACAAATTTATCTTGTGTTGTGTAACTGCGCACTAAGTTGCACACTTGCCCGATCGGACAACCAGGTAGCAGTCTTCACTTGCCCCACCATTTTTTTTACTTGCCCCGGGCAAGCGGGCAAGTGTTAGTGTCAAGCCCTGTACAGTAAAGGTGATGAATCAGGTGCATTTCTATAGCGCCTTTAAAATAAGCAACCAGGTCTTAGAAGCCTTAGAACACTAACTGTGCCGTAAACATATTGTGCCTAGTTATTATACTCTGATTAATTCAATTTGTTTAAAGGAGCAGTCAGTGATTTGGGTGATTTGGAAACCCCTCCAGTCCCACCCAGTAACAAGATGTGCACATGCACACACTCCACAGTGGGGTGAAGTGCAACAGGCCAACCCCACTCATCCTGATTGGACGAAAGGCTTTTCTCCCAAATCCCAAACTGAGAACAGGGAGAAACTCCTCCTATGGACACCACACTCTATAGTAGCAAGGATTCAAAAATGAAAATAATATTATTTGAGTTAAGTGAAATCACATACTATGCCTTTAAACATGCATGTCTTCATTTTATTTATTTTACTAAAATGGGACTAAGGGCTCCATTTTCGTTACAATCCCCTTATCCCAAATCCCTTATTTCATCTTTACTATTTTAAAAAACTTTTTGGAATTTTTCAACATGTCAATCTACAGCATTAACATGTTGTGAGCGTGTTGTGGACCATTTGAACTACTGAAAAATGTTTTTTTCTTAAATAGTTTAAAAAAGCAAAGAAGTTAAGGGATAAGGGGTTTAGCGGTGACGAAAATGGAGCCCTAAATGTTTTGAGTTTCCCCCGAGTAACACACTGACTAAAACTAGACTAAAACTTCAGAGGATCGTAAGGAAAACAAAGCATTTTGTCCAAATTAAATGACTAAAATTTGACTCAATCTAAAAAGTTTCCTGACAAAAATAACGCTGCTGGTTGTTCTGCAACCCTGATGACAGCAGGTGCACCAGTAAATTCCACCTGAAAAAAAAAAAAAAAACACTAACATGCTTTTCTGCAACTCTAAAAGTTAATGATCCACAGAGCAGATTAGCAGAAGATGACAGGGGCCTTGAGGGTTCCCTCGGTGGGGGTAAACCAACACTAGCTGAGTGGACATTGTACAGCTGAGGGGATGAGATGAGATAATGTTTACACACAACGAACGGCACAATCTCACTTGTGAAGCAAAAGGAGCGTAAAGAAGAAGGTGGCCTTAACTTTGACCTAATGCGTGGTGGTGTTCAACAGGGACCACCAGTGGTCCCTGAGAGGGGTCCAGGTGGTCCCCACGCTAAATGATGGAAAGTTGGTTAACCAGATGTAACTCTGAGAGCGTAAAAATGAAATTATATGCAATTTTTTTTTTTTTTTTTTTTTAGTTGGGTTAGCTGTTCTGACCTCATAGAAACACTATTTTACATGAGGAGGAGGTTTGGTGTCGAGTTTAAGGGAACAGACCAAGGACACAGCGGAGGTCAAGTTCACTGATGTGTTATATAAAGGTTTCAGGTGTCTTCATTAACGTGATCCACCTATAGGGTGACCGGATCCAGAGTGCTCATTTGAGGGACAGAATGCTCATTTGAGGGACAGACAGCATTGCATGCTGTGTGGTGGAGAAACGGGACGAAAAAGGGTTAGCAAATCCGATCCAAAAATAAAAAATAAAAATATCAGGATTTCATTTAAAGTATAGCAAAGATCTACGTTGGATCAGGTATGTTTTGATACGACAATACGTGTGATATTTCTCATATTATTTTAACACTTGTAGCACGATGTAGCAGGAAAAGAGAGAGCTTTACAGCAGAAAGCCAACTATTAGGGGACTATGGCCTCCTAGACTTTCGTCACCGCTAAACCCCTTAGCCCTTAACTTCTTCGCCTTTCTAAACTATTTTTAAAAAAAAAACATTTTTAATTGTTCAAATGGCCAGTCTACATGCTCACAACGTGTCAATAGATTGGCACATGGAACTATTCCCATTTTTTTTAAATAGTAAAAAAGGGATAAGGGGTTTAGCATGTAACGAAAATGGAGCCCTATAACTATTAGGGTAGTTATAGCCCCCCAATAGAACAGGCTCTCAATAACAGGTACGCTTGAAAAGTATTTGAAACGAGGGACTGTCCCAGGCGAACGGGGGACATCTGGTCACCCTAGCTCCCACTTTATTATTATTACATAAACATGTTACTTGAAGTTCAAAACAAACAACTGTCCAAAATGAAAGCATATGAAGCCATGATGGAAACGATTAGCACCAGGGGCGGATTGGCCCTCTGGAGTACAGGGAGTTTTCCCGGTGGCCTGCGCCACCTAGTGGCCTGGACAAGATCCAAAATGCACTAGTGGCACTTCCACAATGCACTAGAATGTGCTAGATGCTCGCCTGGAACATACAGATCAAAATGACCATTAATCTTCTACATTCTCTAGTTGTGTAGACTATTGGGCTAATTCACATGATGAATATTTTAACTCTTGAGGGTGTAAAAATGAAACCAAATGGACCCGCAAGGGTCCATTTGGTTTCATTTTTACACTCTCAAAGAGTTACATCTGGTTAACCAGCTGCCCCCCCAGGGTGGCCTGGCAAAGGCAAAATTGTCCCGGTGGGAAAATATGTGCCAATCCGCCCCTGAATATGTATAATCATTCCATTACTCTGCTAAGGGGGCTCTTGGCTTGAAAAACATTGAAGATCCCCCCCACCCCTACACCACAGACTTACTAATCATGAAATGCGTGAAAGTCAGTGATAATAATAGTAAGTGTATATGGAACAGCCTCTAGCTTCAAGGTCAGACCAGAGAGATGATTGTGTGATGTGATTTATGGTCCGTGTAATTCTGTTTGATCTGAAAACACATTTTGCTGAAAGCATGGGGTGAACCTGCATGTTTAGTCGCCAAAGGGAGGTCAACATTACAGCAGCCAATGGGCTCCAGGGAAAATCTCCTGTGATATCAAGACAAGCACAATAAAATGGAACCCCCCAAGACGCAGGGGTGTCAAACCCAAATACAGAGTGGGCCAAAATAAAAAAAAATTGTACAAGTCGAGGGCCGGAGATACTAGTCTGTGTTTCAACACCGGTTTACGATGACGCCCCTGTCAAACAGCAAAAAAGTAATTTTCCATCTAAAATCAAATGTCTCTTAATGGCAAGATAATTATAAAGATGAAACTGCCTGCATGAAACTGTTTTAAGTTTTAATGAAAAATAGCAGGTGTTCACGTCTCATATGAGACGATGTGAGCACCTGCTATTTTTCGGGGAAAATCTTTTTCTCCTATGATCCTCACCAAGTGCTGAGTTAATTGAGAAAGTAAATGAGAGTTGAGGAAGTAAAACAATTCATTTCTTATCACGGTATGTGCAATATACCAGAGGGCCAGTTCTAATACTAATTCAATATCATCCTGCGGGCCTAATTTGGCCCCCGGGCCTTGAGTTTGACATACGTGCCCCAAGGGATAAAAATATCGACTATTTTTAAACTAAATGTTCAATTCTAGTTATAGAGGATATAAGTATTTATCCATATCTATGAGGCTCATTAGCCTGCGATCCTTTTAAAGCATGTCTGGTGGTCGCCCCAGTCGCCCCCCCCCCTCATGGCGCCCCATGCAACTGCCTAGTCTGCCTAATGGCAAAAACGCCCCTGGTGTGAAGTTCTGACTGTCCCATTCTAAAACATTGGCAAAGACCTAGATCTTTGACTGCCTGGACTGCTGGTGTTTCTTTATTCAGTGACCGTTCTAAAAGGACCGGGCCAGGGGGGGCCTTACGGGTCAACAACAACACCAACAGCAATGCGCTGCCTGGCATGATTATGGGGTGGGGGGGCAAAGCCTTTCACTTCACGATTCAAGAGTTACTTAATAGTCTGGACTGGGACTCAGGCCCTTGCAGATGGAAACCAGCAGGACGTGTTCTCAGGGGCAAGAATGAGGGCAGGAATGTTTTCCAGGCAAGTTAGAAACCACAGGATACAATAACACACGGACCAGACTGGACCATTCATACACTTTGAGAGAGGAGGAGGAGGAGGAGGAGGAGGAGGAGGAGGGAGGCTGATGATGCATTTATCCAAAAGGATCATCTCACTCCCCTTCTCCGTTCCCTCCATTGCCTCCCGCACACTGCACGCACAGAGTTCAAATCTGCACGCACAGAGTTCAAATCTGCACGCACAGAGTTCAAATCTGCACGCACAGAGTTCAAATCTGCACGCACAGAGTTCAAATCTGCACGCACAGAGTTCAAATCTGCACGCACAGAGTTCAAATCTGCACGCAGAGTTCAAATCTGCACAGAGTTCAAATCTGCACAGAGTTCAAATCTGCACAGAGTTCAAATCTGCACAGAGTTCAAATCTGCACAGAGTTCAAATCTGCACGCACAGAGTTCAAATCTGCACAGAGTTCAAATCTGCACGCACAGAGTTCAAATCTGCACGCACAGAGTTCAAATCTGCACGCACAGAGTTCAAATCTGCACGCACAGAGTTCAAATCTGCACGTACAGAGTTCAAATCTGCACGCACAGAGTTCAAATCTGCACAGAGTTCAAATCTGCACGCACAGAGTTCAAATCTGCACGTACAGAGTTCAAATCTGCACGTACAGAGTTTAAATCTGCACAGAGTTCAAATCTGCACGTACAGAGTTCAAATCTGCAAGTACAGAGTTCAAATCTGCAGCACGCACAGAGTTCAAATCTGCACGCACAGAGTTCAAATCTGCACAGAGTTCAAATCTGCACGCACAGAGTTCAAATCTGCACGTACAGAGTTCAAATCTGCAAGTACAGAGTTCAAATCTGCACACAGAGTTCAAATCTGCACGCAGAGTTCAAATCTGCACAGAGTTCAAATCTGCACAGAGTTCAAATCTGCACACACAGAGTTCAAATCTGCACACACAGAGTTCAAATCTGCACACACAGAGTTCAAATCTGCAGCACGCACAGAGTTCAAATCTGCATGCACAGAGTTCAAATCTGCACGCACAGAGTTCAAATCTGCACGCACAGAGTTCAAATCTGCACAGAGTTCAAATCTGCAGCACGCACAGAGTTCAAATCTGCACGCACAGAGTTCAAATCTGCACAGAGTTCAAATCTGCACACAGAGTTCAAATCTGCACACAGAGTTCAAATCTGCACACACAGAGTTCAAATCTGCACACACAGAGTTCAAATCTGGACGCACAGAGTTCAGACTCCATCTCAGCCCATAGCACTGTCAGTGCCGTCCTAGCTAGTTTAGATAGCACCTGTTTAGAGCGAAATACTGTAGCAGTGACTTAGGATGTCTAATGTATTACCAAATTACCGGTACCATGTCTTAGTGCAATTGTAATTGTAATTGTAAAGGAAACACAGAATAAAGACCTTGAGGTCTTATTTCCGTTCGGGTCCCATCCATGCATTCCATACCATGGGTGCCGCTTCATGAAGACGCACCCATACCATTTTCAGTTACAGGACTTTTATTAGTCAAGTAAGCATCAATAATATCATTATTATCAGTGGTTGTTGAAGTTGCAGCAGACGTGCAGCATGCATAAAGCTAAAGGTCTGACTCAGAGAGTTTTCTGTTTTCAATGATGAAATGCTGTTGGTTTAGTGGTGACACAGCTGTAGTTAGTTTAGCTAGTAGCAGTAGTAGACTTGACTCAGATCAAGATACTGCACTCTGTCGTCAACCCTACCTAAGCCAACCTAGTCTGTCAAAGTGGGCAGGGGTGAGGTGGGTTCTGGGAGCGAGGCCAAGTAGCAGCCTAACCGGTTTGTTTTGTGAAATCTGTAGTCTTGTTTTCAAGGCCTTTGAGGTGGCATTATTATAAAGGAGGCTGCTGTCCAGACATTATTATAAGGAGGCTGCTTTGGTCAGATGCTTCAAAGGGTAAGCCCCAAATCAGACCGATCAATGGCCCTCCTTAAACAACAAAGATCTCTCAAGATGAGTATTATTCCTTGAGTGTTTAGCGTAGATTCATGATCAAAGTCCCGAGTGCATACATTTCACCTTATAAATATATACATATTCTGTAACCCCAGATTCCCAGTCCAATGAAAACACTTCAGCATCAAAAAGTCCATTGATATTCATCCCGTGTCGGACGTGCACGCTGCGCCTCTTCCGAGTTTAAAGAATTAATGCGAAGCACTCAGTCAGAGAGGTAGAGATTAAACTGTTTCACACGCATTCTCCCCGGGTTGGCAGTTTGCCACGGACATTGTCTTCTGTTTTATTGGCAAGAAGTCGGCTGAGTGGAAAGTGAAAAAAGATCCGATGCGATGTTCTAGCTTTTTCCTCGCGTTGGCTCAGGCCAACAAAAACAGAATTATTAAAGAAAATGTGAATCGACATTTTCAATCGTCTTCTGTTGTTTTTCTTACAAGACCAGAAAAATACATATACACTCACATTTCTGCTGTGTGGAACGTGGTTGACAGAGAAATAGACTGCAGCCTCAAAATAGCAACATTATTATTACTACGAGTCATTTCAGGGTGAGACACAGTCAGTCGCATTTGTGGTCTTTCTATTTTCCAACAAGCACAAGGCCATGCAACCTCCCCTGAGCCCTGCAGTCCAAGTGTGCAGCCCTATCTTATCTTAACGGTTAACTGCTCGTCTGGTTTTGATTATGGCTCCGTTTAAACATAACCTCTGGCTGTCTCCAGCCATTTCACTGACAGACAGTTTTCGAGGCATTGCACGATTCTGGAGAAGGAAAGAAAAAAAGGAACACTAAGCGTTCTTATATAATCCTGTGTCTCTGCCAGGCATGACTTCAGCAGGACAACATTCCCCAAACCCTCCACCATGAAAAGAGGATGTGACTCAAATGCACAAAACTCACAAAAAAGACCCATTATAATGCAAGGGCTGCTGCCTGCACCGGACAGGGCGGATCTAGGCATGGGCATGGGGGGGCAATGCCCCCTAAATGCCCAGACTGCCCCACCAAACATGATGGCATGCAAAACAACCCACGATATTTCAAATTAAAGTGCTTATATTTAAAATGATTTGAAACACTAACTAACTACAGTTGTGACAACACTAAACCAACAGCAGAAAACTCTCTGAGTCAGACCTTTAGCTTTATGCATGCTGCGTGTCTGTTGCAACTTCCAACAACTGATTATTATTGATGCTTATACTTGCCTAATAAAAGTCCCTAACTGAAAATGGTATGGGTGCGGCGTAGTCGCTCGTGGCATGAAGCGACACGGGCGATGAAGCAGCCCCCATACCATTTTTTCCTGCCCCCCCACCCATTGGGGAAATATTACATCCGCCCCTGGCACCGGAGGAGGAGAACTGTTTTTACAGCCGTAAGATTCTGCTGGCTCAAGCTGAAAACGCAGCGCCGTCGAAAAAATTACAGTACATGTTTCAGTGTTTCCTGGCGATGATGCAAAAAAAAAAAAAAAGCCCGAACAAAGCAAAGAATGCAAAGAAAAGACTCTGGAATGCTGTTGTTTGAACTGGAGTCACACAACTTGTTGTCCCACCAGGCCAGAATGCTGCCAACACCAAAACAGGTTGTGCTACCTGTACATCGGGGGGTTTTCAACCTTTTTGATACCAGGGCCCACTATTTATTCAGCATTTGTGCCACGGAGGACCACCATTTGAGGACATTTTAGCCCCACAGACGACCCCAAAACTATTTCTTATGCTTTTGTCCACAATATGGATTTGGGAAACAAAACAGCCAAACATATAGATCAAAATGATCTTCTAGTTGTGAAGACTTGGGCTAATTCAGATGATGAATATTTTATCTCTTGGGAGTGTAAACATGAAACCAAACGGACCCGCAAGGGTCCATTTGGGTTCATTTTTACACTCTGAAGAGTTATATCTGGTTAACCGACTTTTCATCTGGTTAACCAAGTTAGCT
>CM076976.1:51944223-51979223 GCA_039105355.1 Benthosema pterotum | reverse complement strand
TCCAATTGCAAGTGTGAGGGTGTGTTGTTATTATTGTTATTATGATGTGTCTTTTCGAGTAACGTTCGTTTTTTCGTTTGGTTTTTCTTGTTACAACATGGAATATGATATTTTAACAGTAATATGGTATTAGCTCTGGTCCATAGCTCCACTGGATCTATGATTCTGCCTTTGCAGTGGAGTTCTGTATAAGACAATGTAATATCTGCCTATTCACCAAAAACAAACATGGAGTGTGATTAGAAAACCTACTTTCCTTAGTGGAAACACTCTGAGCCCCCACCACATGGATAAAGTTGACTTTTTGACCAGAACACAATTCATTTTCACCAGAAAAACAACCAGGAGATCTGTGCCCTCTTATGACATTGCCAAGAGGAAACCTTTATAGAGAATATTTTTTCCTCTGGTGAAAAACATTCGCAAAAAGTTCATATAATACGTGTGGTAGGGGGCCAGAGCAGAGTGTTTCCACTAAGGAAATGTAGGCTTCCTAAACATACAAGCCGTGTTTGTTTTGGTGAGCAGGTAAAGCGTTCTTTATATTTCCACTCCAGAAGAGGCTGGTCGGAGGTCCATCCCAGAGCTTTCACACAGCTCCACTACAAGGCAGAATCATAGAAGCACTGGAGCTCATAGAAGCACTGGAGCTGTGGACCAGAGCTAATGTGGCACTATCAATATCGCAATCGTTGCCATAAACACTGAGATGTGATTATTTCATTATTTTTCTGCATATTGTGCAGGCCTACTCTATATATAACATTTCTTGTGACCTCGTCGGCCCTATGACTTCTGGCGTGTTAACAACCCACTGAAAATAACATCACAGGAAAATTAATCACACAGTGACAAGAGTCAATTTAAAGTGTCATCTAGTTTCTACAGCACGAGACGTTTAAATCAGTCCTTGCCATCGTGTGCAACCCATCGCCTGTGTTTTTCCCCCACATACTGTTTGCTGTATAAATGCACAGTATGTGAGGCTATGAGGTAAGACCAAGCTTTTAAAGGAGAATTCCACACCAAAGCACATTGGCACCAAAACACACGACACATAATGTCCTTGATTTTTGTCACAGATGCCCCATTTTCTACATTTCACCCTGCGGTCCCCGTCCCAACGTCGCCGCAACGTCTGCGTTCCAACAGTTAACATGGCCGCAGGTTGTCTTTATTCTACTGCGGGTATTTCTGTAACTCCAAACTTATTTTTCCAATCACTCGAGTAGAAACTCCTGTCCCACGGGTGCCACCTGAGTTTTTAAAACTCATACAGTGGTGGTCCAATTATCTTGTAGTGTGTGGTGTGGTTTGATGTGATGTGTGGAAAAAAAATAAGTTTGGAGTTACAGAAATACCCACAGTAGAATAAAGACAACCTGCAGCCATGTTAACTGTTCCCAATGTTGTCATGGGGACGGGGACCTCAAGGGTGAAGTGTAGAAAAGGGGGCATTTGTGACAAAAATTAAGGACATTATGTATCATGTCACAAGAATCAAGGTGGATTGATGCCCAATGTGTTTTGCTGTGGAATTCTCCTTTAAGAGATGGAGAGATTGAGAGGGAGATATGCAGCACATTTTGCAATGCAAGGAGGAGGTACACAGAGACTGTCTGACGAGGAACTAGGTTACGGCTCCACAGCTGTTAGACTTGTGATCATATTTGTCTTTTCTACGAAAACCGAGCGACTCACCAGGCCACGTGCACCTGCATGCGGAGAAATAAGCAAACAGCTGATGTCATTCCTGTCTCGGGAGTTTTTCGGTCGGCTCATCCGACAGCCGGGACTAATCGGGGCAAAGCATGACTAAAATAAGGAAATAACTAAACACGGAATAAAAAAGCATAATGGCCTTGTTGTTCTCACTGTGGTGGGGGTGTGCTGAACCATGTGTGTTGATGGTAGAATGAGATTTTGCCTTTTTGTTTGCAATGTAATATGACTTTGACAACTCATTTCTACAAACTATTGAGCCCCTACAGCGTCTAGATAGGGGTGGGCAAAAAAAATCGATATGCCAATATATCGCTATTCTTAATGCCATGATATCAATATCAAATCGCCAGGTTCAAAATCGTTTTTTGATACTTGATACACAGAAAGACTGACTGAAGTTATCAGGTAGCATTGATGTCTATGATTGAACTTTTTGTTATCTACACTATATTGATTAAAAATGCTTTAAAATGTTCTGTTGATTGAACTTGAAACACAACTTGATGACATCAAGTTGTGTTTGTTAATGATTTTTCTTTTGGGAGCTTTTTGTCAGAGGGTGTACAAATGGAACCAAATGGAACCGTTAGGGTCCATTTGGTTCCTTCTGTACACCCTCAGGAAAAAAAAATCTTGAAAATGGGTGGAATTCCTCGAGTATAATAAAATTGAATCAATGATTTCTAGATGCAGCGTATCCTGCAGATTAACTTGAGACGTTAATATTAATAAATAAAACAAACGCACACAACACGGTAAACGCTCTGTGTTGTTAAAATATATGGCAGTAGAGTAGGTCCATGTTATTACTCTCTATAGCTATAGGCCGTTTGTTTTCAAAGTGGGGGGCCAGTCTGGGGACGCCTAGGTGTACTTGAGGGGGTTCCAGGGGGTCCCCAGCTAAAATGATAGTTAAGAATCAAATGGACATTCATGGGTCGGCCATTAAGAGGGAGTCTGTAGCCTAATGCATGTCAAACTGTATATAAAATCCCCCCACCCACCCACCCTCTCCTCTTTGTACATTTCTCTTTTCCTTTTTTACCTCCACTATGATTTTACCTTCATGATTTGCTGCTTCTGACTTCACTGAAGTAGTTGTTTTGTAAGTATTTGAATGCCTCAATGAAATGAACAAGTTGGCCACTATTGTAAACAAGTATATGCTTAACTAGTGTGTCTAATCAGCTTTTTCAGATTTGATGTAGTTGTACTTGAATTGTACTATAATTCTCCAAGCTGTTATCAGTTTTGTTGCAGTGTGTACTTGACTTGTACTGTAACTCTCGTCTCTATTAATAAAATTTTCATTCATTCATTCATTCAGTCCTTTAATTCAGATGTTTTGAAGTTAAACTGTATGAAATACTTGCCATTAATATAGTGGTTGCAACTGCATTAATTCATTGCCAGAGTCCCGTGGTTCGAGCTCTGCTCTGGTTTTGGTGGAATATTAAGTAGCTATCACAGTTTCCTGTGATTCTGAACTATCCCTTTAAATTAAAATGGAAGACTCACTTATTACTGCTAGAACCATAACAAGCTTCTCTCATGGGGCTCCCCAGCATAGCTTTTCACATGGGGGTCTGCAGGGCTAATAAATAGGGATTTGCGGGGTCCTTGGCATGAAAACGTTTACAAAAAGTCTACATGTGCAGTGGTTGGAGTTGGCTCCCACCCCTTCCCATTTCAAAAACATTCTAATCTAGACCCATGGTGCCGGGTTAGGACACCTAGTGCTTGACAATACTAATATCCCCTCTGGACAAGTGGGGATTCTGTTTTCACTACTCGTTCTCAGTGGAGTTATCCCAATACAACAGTGGTTTTCAACCTTTTTCATACCAGGGCCGACTATTTATTCAGCATTTGAGCCATGGACCACCATTTGATGTTGAGTTTAATCTCTCAAACCCAAAAGCAAGGAGTTTCAAGTTTTTGTCCACAATTTAGGAGAGATAACTGGCAAAACGCTGGTCAAAATAATAATAAAAAAGACCTACATTTTCTAAATGTCTAGATTGAAAATTAAGTCATTCAGATGTTTGAATGTACTGTAATTTAACTCTTGGGAGCTATGCTAACTCTTGAGAGTTAAATTACCCGGTCCATTTGGTTTCATTTTAACGCTTTCAAGAGTTACCAAGTATCATTTAGCTGCACGGGGACCACCTGGAATCCTCTCAGGGACCACTGGTGGTCCCCGGACCTGTTGATCCCCCTGCGATACGATATTCTTCAGGCGAGATCAGAGGGTGAGTATAACTACCTATGTTTGTTGACTAACCACTAATTTTACCCACTTTCTCCTCATCAATGTGAGCCAATGCAGTGTGTCTGATGTTATAGACCAGGGGTTTTCAACAGGTGGTCCGGGGACCAACAGTAGTCCCTGAGAGGATTCCAGGTGGTCCCCAGGCTAAATGATGGAATGTTGGTTAACCAGATGTAACTCTTGAGAGTGTAAAAATGAAACCAAACTGACCCTTCCATTTGGTTTCATTTTTACACTCTCAAGAGTTAAATTATATTCATCATCTGAGTTAGCACCACTTAATTAAGACGTTTACACTGTTTTGTTGGCAAAATCCAGCTTGGAATTGTGGACAAAACCAAAATAATTATTTAATTTTGGGTCTTTGGTGTGAAAATGTAATCGAATGGTGGTCTGTGGCTCAAATCCTGAATAAAGAGAGATGGAGAGAGTATACCCCCCCGGAAAGAGTTTTAAAGCTTATATAAACGTCATTACGCCCCCCCCCCCCCCCTTCCCCCTCAAAAAGGGTGTCCCGAGGCTTTGACAGTGCACATTAATCGGGTTATAGATTTGCTCTTAAGCCAATTATATTCAGCAGTGCACTACTACGCACGCTGTCACTTAAGCCTCATTTACGCTTAGTCGTCTGCTGCTGTTTGTTGTTGAATGGTGTAAATAGCAGATATAATATCATATGGTGTTGGTGAGCTTATAGTGAGCCATTTACTGAGCTCAACAAACACCCTCACACAGCTTAAAGGACCACTTCGCCACATCTTCATATAATTGATCCTCACTGATGTTCATGATAATACAATACCACAGTTGTTTGTGCTACTCATTCAATGTCTCATAGGAAGGCTGTGGGCAGTCCAGAAACCGTGTCACTGATGGACAGGTTTCTGAACCTGTCCATGCAGTCAATGAGACAGAGTATAACATTTGTTTTTATAATGATAATCAGTGAGAACCTACTATATGAATAGGCCTAGTAGCCCTACAGGTTGAAAAGTGTAGTATACATATTACTTTTTTTATTATGGGGAAAAAGCTACACAAACAGCTCACGAGTGCTCAGTTTCTGACCCCTCAATGTCGGAACATTGACACTAGCTTTGGACTGTAAAAAAAAATAGGCTGCAGACTGTTCAATGCATTTTTTAGGTCAAAGTAAGGTGGCATTAGCTCATCCCCCTCACCAATGCAATACTGCTGAAAGCAGCAGCATGACAAAAGTAAGTAGTGGCATTAGTGGAAGTAAGTGTTATGTAACCAATTTATTACATAATCTCATTATATTACTTTCACCTTACCAGAAAAGTTACACCCATCTGGCCATCTCTGATGGTGAAGTGCCATTTGAGCCACGGACCACCATCTGAGGACATTTTAGCCCCACACAGTGCCCAAAACTAAAAACTTCTTTTGCTTTTGGGAAACAAAACAGGCAACGCACAGACCAAAATGACCAATAATCTAATACATTCTCTAGTTGAGTAGAGTTGGACTAATTCAGATGAATATTTTAACTCTTGAGAGTGTAAACATGAAACCAAATGGACCCGCAAGGGTCCATTTGGTTTCATGTTTACGCTCTCAAAGAGTTGCATCTGGTTAACCAACCATCATCTTGTTAAACAACCATCATTTAGCCTGGGGACCACCTGGAACACTCTCAAGGATCCCTGGTGGTCCAGAGCTCCACTGCTTCTGAGTCCAGTGCAAGTCAGACTCAGAAGCAGTGGAGCTCTGGACCAGAGCTAGGTAGGCAGCAGCTTTTTTTTTTTTACCTGGACCTTTGCAGTTCAATGGCAGAGTTGGCCGCTATGATCTGCCCTCCCTCCAGACAACAGATGCTGCTCTGCTGCTGCAGCAGCTGCAGCGGCTGCTGCTGCTGCTGCAGGGGCTGCACCCTGGACGAGGCGTAGGGCACCGGCGCGACTCCCTGAGTGTAGGTCTGCAGCCTGCCTCGGGTGGCGGGCGGCACCGCGGAGAAAGGCGAGCTGAAGATGGAAGAGGAGGCGGGAGGAGTGGGAAGACTAGGCCCGAAGAACGCGTCTCCCTCCGCCGCCTCAGGTGTGTGGTGGTGTTGGTGAAGGTGGTGGTGGTGGTGTTGGTAGTGGTGTTGGCTCCCGAAAGAAGCAGCCCTGGTAGTAGTCGCGCCAGCGCCGATCAGAGCCTGGTTTGCAGCGGCGAGCGCCTGGGCGGCCGTGGGCGGCGGCGGCGGCGTCGGCGTTGCCCCTGCCCCACAAACCAGGCTCTGCCTGGTAGTCCTACCGGCCTCGGACGCGTTATTAGCAGTACACTCCTGCTGCTGCGGATCCTGATGGTCCACCACCAGCAGCAGCTCCGATGATCGGTCACCGTCTTGCTGCACGGCGGGCACCGGCGGCCGTCCGTCCAGGGAGATGTTGCTGAGGAAGGAGAGCGCCGCCTGCCTCCGCCTCGGGTCTATGCGCGGCGGCTGCTGCGGTTTGTTGATCATCCGCGTCTGCTGCTGCTGCTGCTGCTGCTGTGCCTCGATCACACCGCCGCTGGAATGCTGCTGCTGCTGCTGCTGCCGCTGCTGCTGCTGCTGCTGCTGCTGCTGCTGCTGCTTGATCTGCAGCGCTCCGCCGCCGATCGTGGAGCAGACTACAGTGCTGCTGCTGCTGCTGCTGCTGCTCGTGGCTGCAGCCGCCGCCATGGTCTTCTTGGCTGGGCAGGCTGTGCTCTCGTTTCCCCTATACTAGCCTCCTTTAGTACTTCCACAGATTTGGGGAGAAAGAAAGAATGAGCACTGCCTGTCTGTCTGTGCGTGGATGGATCGACGTTATGTAGATAACGTCATGATTGTGTGTGTTTGATTGTTGTTATGTCGGGGGGGTGAATGACTGGCTGTCAGGTCAGTTCTGTTGGCCCCGTACCGTACCGTACCGTACCGTACGTGTGGTTCTGTTGTCTTTATAAAGCACATGCGTTGAAACTGGCTAAAAAACAGCTAAGGGTGGCGGGGCGGGGCGGGGTGGGAAGGGGGGATCCAGGGGCGGATTGGCCATCTGGAGTACAGGGAGTTTTCCCGGTGGCCTGCGCCACCTAGTGGCCTGGACAAGATCCGAAATGCACTAGTGGCACTTTCAAAATGTCTACAATGCGCTAGATGCTCGCCTGGAACATACAGATCAAAATGACCATTAATCTTCTACATTCTCTAGTTGTGTAGACTAAGTTGGGCTAATTCACATGATGAATATTTTAACTCTTGAGGGTGTAAAAATGAAACCAAATGGACCCGCAAGGGTCCATTTGGTTTCATTTTTGCGCTCTCAAAGAGTTACATCTGGCCAGGGTGGCCAGAGTGCCAGGCCAGGGTGGCCTGGCAAAGGCAAAATTGTCCCGGTGGGAAATATGTGCCAATCCGCCCCTGGAAGGGGGGATCACGTGGTGCGCTGTATTGTGGCAGCACAAGAGGGAGAAAATGGACCAATAGGATCTGAGGGATACGTGTTTTTTTTCCCTGCAGGTCCGGATCTAGGCAAGGGCATGGGGGCAATGCCCCCCCCCCCCCAAATGCCCTGACTGCCCCACCAAACATGATGGCATGCAAACAACCCATTCAAATTCAAGTGCTTAAGCGTATCATTATTTGAAACACTAGTAATGCTACCAACTAACTACAGCTGTGTCACCACTAAACCAACAGCATTTCATCATTGAAAACAGAAAACTCTCTGAGTCAGATCTTTAGCTTTAGGCATGCTGCATGTCTGTTGAAACTTCAACAACAACTGATGACAGTCAGATATTATTGATGCTTACTTGCATGGTATGGGTGCGACTTCGCCCCATACCATTTCGCCTGCCCCCAATTAGGATACGTTATATCCGGGCCTGCTGCATGGCCATGCCTCCCTCCCTCCACCATTCTGACTGTGACAGCCATGAGGGTATGCCAAAAATCTCTCTCTCACACACACACACACACACACACACACACACACACACACACACACACACACACACACACACACACACACACACACACACACACACACACACACACACACACACACCTTTGAATGCCTCTATCATGGCATTATACAGTACACACATTTAGTCTAATTTAATTACTGGTGTGATGCTATTGCATTTGACTGCATTTCACTGTATTTTTACAATTTTTTTCGGAATTACACGAAATGAGGAAGTGAATTTGAAACGCAAGAGAAATGCATTTTATAAAGCATCTCAATATCATAGCCTGCTGCAACATTCACACGCCATGCACCATTTACACAGACAAATGTTGTCCTTTGTCCCTAAGAGACTGAAAATGCTATGTTTAATCCTCTTCAACTGTATATTTTTTCTCGATTTTCAACTGACTTAGAGGTAGTAGAGGCTTGTTTTCTCAGGTAAGCCCCAATGAGTTGAATTGAATTTTATATCCTATGCTGCACAATAATACTCAATGAACATTGACAGGAAGGAAGAGACTGGCTGCTTGTTGTGAAAACATTTTTGTTATTGCCCCCTCCCTATGAAAGTCAGCCAGTCTTACACGACGGCGCCACCTGTCGCCTTGATGGGGGTAGTACTAGCCTAGTGTTCCATTCTGTTTAGCTTTCCAAATAATCTGATGACACGACGCCATCTCGTGGCTACTCTTAGTTCCTGCCAGAGCCATCTAGTATAAGAACTTGTGTTGCGATTTTGAGGTGTCCTGTTCATGGCGTGGTTCATGTCAGTACTCACGCGAGCCCATATATTATATTATTCTATATTCTAAAATAAAAGGCTCTGGCTTCTACACGTTAGGTAGGCCTACACCAGCTGTTTCACAGCTGTTCTGTCTGTAAATAAGTAGCCCTAACTATTAGTGCAATTTAATGCTGTAAGTAGGCAGGCCTACTGTACAGCATTTTTCCAGGTATTTAGGCTATTTTGTACTATACTTTGAAGTATTTCCAAATTCCAAGATTAATTCTTTAATAGGCCTACTAAGCCTACACTACATTATTCCAAATCCAAAATTTTTACTTTTATCCACTACTATTTATGTGGACACTATATTTTGTAGACGTTGATTGTATTACAAAGCATACATTAACCACATCAGCCCTCTATAGCCTATACTTCAAAATTTGAAAAATAGCCAATATAGCTTGTAGATCTGTTATTTTATTGACTGATTCATTTTAAAGTATGTGCAAACATCCGGCCACATTGTCAAATACTAATTACAAAGGCTTATTGTGGTCTTAATAGTTTCATAAGAGCTGAGGCTCACAGTCTTCAAGTTCTGGCAAAGAACAAAGGATGACAGACCCTTTAGATCTCCCAATTGTATCAGGGATTGACACTAAGGTTTCTGAGGCACTTGCCCATCGGGCAAGTGCAAGTCAGTTTCTACTTGCCCTCCGGTCATGGTCACTTGCCCCCCAAAATATATTGTAAATTTTGCTTTTAAGTTTACTTCCTGCTTGGGTGCTTTAAACCAGGGGTTTTCAACAGGTGGTCCGGGTAACAACAGTGGTCCCTGAGAGGGTTCCAGGTGGTCCCCAGCTAAGTTGGTTAACCAGATGTAACTCTTGAGAGCGTAAAAATGAAACCAAATGGACCCTTTCGGGTCCATTTGGTTTCATTTTTACGCTCTCAAGAGTTAAAATTCATCATCTTAATTAGCCCATAGTGGTCACAGACCCAGTGGTCCCTGACCCCAGCACAATCGGGCAACCTGGTAGCAGTCTTCACTTGCCCCACTATTTTTTTTTTTTTTTTTACTTGCCCCGGGCAAGTGGGCACGTGTTAGTGTCAAGCCCTGTGTATGATTGTATGAAATGAATGCATTGTATAAAGTGACTACATATCCCTACCCAACAAGCATGTTCAGGCCCGGGACAAATTATCGATCGAGTCAGGGGCGGATGTAACATTTCCCAATTGAGGGGCAGGAGAAAATGGTATGGCGCCACGGGCGATGAAGTCGCCCCCAATACCATTTCTGGTTATAGGACTTTTATAATTAAGCATCAATCATAACATTAATTGTTGTTGTTGAAGTTGCAACAGACACGCAGCATACATAAGCTAAAGGCCTGACTCAGAGAGTTTTCTGTTTTCAATGATGAAGTGCTGTTGGTTTAGTGGTGCCACAGCTGTAGTTAGTTAGTAGCAGTAGTAGTGTTTCAAATCATTTTAAATATAAGCACATTGTTTTTGAAATATCTTGGGTTGTTTTACATGCCATCATGTTTGGTGGGGCAGACTGGGCATTTAGGGGGGCAGACTGGGCATTTAGGGGGGCATTGCCCCCCCCCCCCATGCCTAGATCCGCCCCTGGATCGAGTTAAACCAGGACTAGTCACATCTGGCCCAGAATAATCCCTGATTTCAACCAACATAATTTCAGCCCAGTAAGACGGACGTCCTTGGGTGAATCAGAGAGGGTGTGATTGAGGCCAGATCAAATCATATCATAACTACTCAGATCTGGCCCAGAATAAGCTTTATTTTTTTCAACTGGTGATGGCGTCCTGGAAATGACATAAAGCTCGCCCCCATATGGGCTGTGATCTGGACGATCCGGACTCGGCAGAGGGCAAACTTGCGTGTTGTGAACAAGTAGGCCGTGGCCTATACTCATGGGTGAGCAGAGCGAGCTAATACTCATGACTTTAGTTGTAAAGGTCTTTTATTTGCGTCCCAATTACGTCACTATTACATCACCCAATTACACCCCACACACACACACACACACCGCCCAACCGGCCAATAGGAGTACCCCAGGGGACAGACCCACAAACAACGCACAGATTGCTTAACTTGTGCCTCACACAAGCAATGAATCATAGGATGTACCTCAACTGCTGACAAATGAGATCCATTCATTTATACAGATGAGTCCGGACCCTAGCTAGTTAATGCAGACACATTTATGGTTGGTTACGGGAGTACAGCATTCACAGATTATCCCTTCGGGCCAATCATCATAATGAAATGAGCGATTTCATCAACTTTGTGGCTTGGCCCCATGTTATCAGTGCTTGCAGCTATATTTTATTGAGAGGATAATCCTCTTGAGTTTGACCGAATCCTCAGACTACATTATAGGTTAAACTTTGTTTCACTTGATTTTTATGGCTTACTGAACATAAAGGAGTTGCATCATTAGCGGTCTGTATTCCCAGGCTAAATACTGTTCTTACTGATCTCCACTGACTGCAGGCTTTAATGTAAATCTCCCATATCACAGTCACTGCTTAAGGAACTCTTTCTCACCACTGGATGTCGCTGCTGCACTACCAATATGCCTCTCAGCTGTTCTTGTCAAAGAACTCAGCTTTGTTGAGTCATAGAGTGACTTCTACAGGCACAAGGATGAGGCAAACAAGTACAATATACTAAACCACTAAAGTAGTAGCTAGCTTCTGTAGTAGCTAGCTCCAGCCATCATAAACTAATAATACCCCTATGGTTGATGACACAGACTCCCTAAGGAGTTTAAGGAGTTACAGTATCCACCAAGACCCGCAACCTGTTGTGCTAGTGATGCAAGAACACGGAGGTCGGACAGCCTGGCCTCTTTGGTATCTTTATAAGTGAACCGGCTCCCCTTGACATGATGAGGAGTCACCCAGTCCTGCTTCTGCATGCCCTCTAGATCACTCAGAGGGCAGTGAAGGCCTACTCAGTCTGTCTCCTTTAAGTTATTCCCCAGTAGTCCCCAAATTAATGAGAACTTTCTCAAGTGTTAAGTTATAGTTCAACATCTACTAGTAGTCTATACAATTAGAGAATGTAAGAAAGACTTCAATGTGGAAGACTTAAATGTGGAAGACTGTTGTTTGATTAACATTATCAATGTTATCACACGGCGGTAGGCTACCACTACCAACATCAATGCAGCAAAATCGTATCCAACAACAACGAACTGAGAGGTTATATCTCATCAAATCTGCTCCATATGCAATGCAAATGAATAAATGGGCCTTGATACAAAAAGTGTTGAAAACCACTGCTTTAAGAGGTTAAACCTGAAGTTTGGGTAATGGAGGAGACACCAAATCTCTCTTTTCTGGGTGAATGTCAAGTGTGGCTCAAATGCCTAAAAAGAAAGGGGGCCTTGACCTGAAAAAGGTTGAAAAGCTTATAACCAGGCTATATGGCAACAACACAATCCTGAGGCCAGATGCCTTTCCAAGCATTTCAGCCTGTACAACAATAACCGTGTTAGAACTCGCAGGTCCGCTACTTGGACTTGCTTGCGGTCATAATCTGAGCGCTCCATCAGTCCCTGGAGCGCTGCCGGCGGTGCAGACTCATGCCCTCGCCGAGAAACACGGAGCTTCCTGTGTTTGTGTGAAGCTTCCTACACATGAAGTGCTTCGGCACCTCATTGTGGCGTCTGGATGCACATGACTCCGCTATTACTTTCAAATTGATTAAAGAAAAACATGTCAAGTAGTGGCATCATAAATTATGCCCCGCGAGGTATAAGAAACAATGGCAGGCAGGCATGCATGCAGAGAGGCCGTAATGGAGCAGGTTCATGCACTGCGGCGGTCTATTATAGTAATAAGTGGTGTTGATAATAAAACAAGGAGAAGATTGAGAGGAGGAGATTCAAGAGATGGATGTTATTGTGTGTGTAAGTGAAGTTTATAGGCATTCAGCTGTTATTCTGTCGTGTTAAAGATGAAGTGCTGTGATTTTTGATGCGTTTAAGAGGTGACACTTGTACTTCATTAGACCCCTTGGTGTGATTTGTATGCGTGATGATGTCTTCCCTTTGTATTTAAGGTTTATTTCTGGAGGCTGAAACCTTTCCAGTCAAACTACTGCTACTGAAAAAAACAGTGATATAGTGACATCACACTATCAGCCCAACCCTAACTCCTCCCCCTTTATCATAAAACTACAGCTGTGGGTGTGGCTTCAGTTCAAGTGGATGTCCACCCATCAGGCAAATCACTATACTAATACTTAATGAGCTGGTGGGGATGACCACATAAAAACAACATTCTAACAAATATTGTACACTTTTTGGAAGAAAAAAAGTTTGTGGTGGAAAAAATCATGGCACTCCATACGAACTCCAAAACTACTTCCATGGAATTTAGTCATCAATGACAGACACTCCCAGCTAAAAGGATATGATCCAACGTGATGTTTTTGTTAATAGTGGCGGGGGGAAAGTACTGGGAATGTTTTCACCCTTTTGTTTTTCCGTACTCTATCAATAACGTTTTTGAGTCATCGCAGGGTAAGGCAATTAAAATGCCTTCCCGTTGCTATTTCAGGGGTGTTATTGCCACTTGCCATGTAGTTTGGTCTCGCCATGGGATGCATGCTTGCAACACCACGCGCACGCGCATGCTCACACACGCACGTGCACACGCGCGCACACACACACACACACACACACACACACACACACACACACACACACACACACACACACACACACACACACACACACACACACACACACACACACACACACACACACACACTAGGGCATTAACCAAACATGTTTTTTGCTAGACGAATTGTATACTTTGGTAGTCGAATAATTGTTGACTATAGTCTATAGTGATATATACAGTATATCTTTATTTTTTAGCCAATAAAATGTGTTATTCTGGACTTCACATTAAAACAGTACATGCTTGAAAAATCAACCAACAACATCAACCATCAACCAATCAATCAACAAACAATCACTACCAACACCACAGCACAAATCTGCAATGCAAAAAATTGAAAAATATATATCAAAATTCTTAGCGAATAACAAATAATGAATTAATAGTCGAATAGTGTTTTGCTAGTTGAATAATTGAATAGTCGAATATTTAGTTAATGCCCTGCCTAGCAGTGCACACACACAGACACACCCCAAGCGATTTGAGCTTGCAAAAGAAGAGAGGTACCAATACAGAGCCCTCTTGGACACCCACCAACTACATTTCCTATGGCCGGGGGACGAGACAGGCACGTACTCATACCATGTTATTATAACATAACATTATGAGAGAATCTGCAGCGGATTCCTTTACACTGACACAGTGAGTTATTTCCGTCTCAAGTAGGCATTAATGACTTAATTTGTTATTGTTTGATTTTTTTTGGAGAACCACTGAGAGTGCTCCCATATGCTGCTGCTGCTGCTGCTGCTGCTGCTGCTGCTGCTGCTGCTGCAGCACAGTGGAGAGGAGAGAGAGAGAGAGAGCCCAAATCTATCAAAATTAGCTGCTAGTGTTCAGATTAGGCGTGTGTTAATGAAGGATTTAGATAAGAGTGTGAGAGTGAGAGTGAGAGAGCTCTCTCTCCCTCTCCAGTGTTGCCAACATGCCAAAACCCAAAATGCACTGCAATGCGCTAGAAGAGCAGTGTTTTCTTTTTTCCTCTTCAACCATTTTCATACCAGGGCCCACTATTTATTCTGCATCTTTTAGCCGGACTCATTTAGGAGAGATAATTGGCAAAATGTTGGTCAAAATAGCAATTCTTCTACATTTTCTTAAAGAGGGGGTGCCGTGATTTTTGTATTTTTTCCAATTTTGTACACGTTGAAGAGGTGACAGTATGTAATAGACCCCTTGGTGTGTTTCTATGTGCAATGATGTCTTCCCTTTGTATTTAGGGTTTCTTCCTGGGGCGGAACCTTTCCAGTTAAACATGCCAATGAAAAAAAAATCAATATAGTGGTATAGTAGAGGGTGGAACTGATAAGTGATGGGCAAGTTACTGGAAAATGTAGTAACCTACATTACTTGTTACTCTCGAATAAATGCTGCTAAGCTACACAACAAGCTATCGCCAGAGATTTGTAGCAAGCAACACTACAAGCTACATGACAAAAGTAGCTTGATGTAGCTTGCTATACATAATCACTACATAATATAAATAAATATATATCTTAACTTAATGTACAACTTTCTAAATACTAATCATAATAATAAAACAATATGGGTAAAAAATCATAATGATAATAATTTAGCGGAGGGTTTGAACATAGGATGGTGGCATGTTTAAGTTTTGGGATGTATATTAGAGGTTTTCTACCCATTAAAAATGGGTGGAATTTGAAAATGTGTGTGGGAAAATGTAGTAAGCTATAATCCTTGTTACTCGAAACAAGTAGTGTAGCTTCACTTACAGCTACTCGAAACAAGTAGTGTAGCTTCACTACAAGCTATTCCCAGAGCAAATGTAGTAACCTACACTACAAGTTACGGGAAAATGTAGTTAAGCTATGTAGCTTAGCTACTTCTAACAAGCTACTGCCATCACTGGGAACTATTAGATGCAGATCAGCAGAAAAAAAGCTAAATATAGTGACAAATGTGCCAAGTTGGCAACACTGTCCCTCTCTCCCCCTCTCTCTCTGCCACTGCTTGCCTTAATGGGCCTTACAGGTTTCCTTATCAGCAGGAATCTAAAGAGCTGCCTGAAGTTCACCTCGGTTCAATCAGCCTCATTTGGGACGACACTTGGACGCGATCCAAACGATGTGCTCACTGGGATTTGGACTCGTCATTACTTTCGGTTGATAAATGGAGCCCCCCCCCACCCCCCCACCCCCTCGCCCCCTCCGCCCCACCCATGCACCCCACCATTTTTTTTCCACGGCGGCAGCCCATTTTAAAGGGTCTCTAAGGCCTCTCTAGATGAAGGTAATAACATCAGCCAGTAGTGTGGGTGTGTCTTGTTTTCAGGGTTTGCGTGCCAGCGTGAAGTTATCTTTGGTACATGGGAGGTTATGTGTCCGGATGGCTGGCACACCGTGACACCTGAAATGCAATGTGCGGTGTTTGTTCAATGTCTGAGGATGATCGGATCGGAAATGCATTGTAAATTCCATGACATATAGTGGATGTGTAGACAGGAAAAAATGAGTAGTTTTATAATGCATAGTATAGTGCAGGGGTTTTCAACAGGTGGTCCGGGGACCACCAGTGGTCCCTGAGAGGGTTCCATGTGGTCCCCAGCTAAGTAGGTTAACCAGATGTAACTCTTGAGAACGAAAAAATGAAACCAAATGGACCCTTGCGGGTCCATTTGGTTTCATTTTTACACTCTCAAGAGTTAAAATATTCATCATGTGAATTAGCCCAAGTCTACACAACTAGAGAATGTAGAAGATTTAATGGTCATTTTGATCTGTATGTTTGACTGTTTTGTTTGCCCAAATCCAGCCTGGAATTGTGGACAAAAAGCACAATAAATCTTTAGTTTGGGGTCTGTGAGGCTAAAATGTCCTCAAATGGTGGTCCGTGGCTCAAATTCTGAATAATTGGTGGGCCTTGGTGTCAAAAAGGTTGAAAACCACTGGTATAGTGGATATGCATGTGATATCATCATCATAGACCCAGAAGTTATGAAAGAGTGTGAAAAAAACGACCGTATATACGGGTACAGCCCATATACGGGTACATCCAAACAGTAACATCCTATTTGGAAAACCCTCCAGTCTCCTTGGTAACCAGATTTGCACATGCACACACTCTGGAGTGGGGGGGAAGTAACCTGCCAACAGCACATGCACCAAAGCCCACCCCAACTCAATCCTGATTGGAGGAAGGCCCCTCTCATCCTGATTGGACTAAAGAGTTTTCAGCACTCAGCACCCTCTATAAGGAGGATCAGCCAAAAAAATAAGAAAACAATATTTTTTTGTCATTTGAATTAAGTTGAATCACTCACTCTACCTTTAAACCCATTATACTGTGTGTGTGTGTGTGTGTGTGTGTGTGTGTGTGTGTGTGTGTGTGTGTGTGTGTGTGTTGTGTGTGTGTGTGTGTGTGTGTGTGTGTGTGTGCGTGCGTGCGTGCGTGCGTGTGTGAGTGAGGAAGGCTTGACGTCTCTGGGTCTGAGACAGACAGATATGCAATGCTTATCCAGGTGTGTGTGTGTGTGTGTGTGTGTGTGTGTGTGTGTGTGTGTGTGTGTGTGTGTGTGTGTGTGTGTGTGTGTGTGTGTGTGTGTGTGTGGTGTGCGTGCGTGCGTGCGTGCGTGTGTGCGTGCATGCGTGTGCGATAGGTCTGGTGGTCAAGAGGCCAGGCTCTGGGCTGTGTGCTGGTTGTGGGTACATGGTGGGGTGGGGTGGGGTGGGGGGTGTTGTGGAGGCGGTGGGTTGTGGGGCTGGAGGAAGGATTGATGAGACCAGCTACAGGTCGCAGAGGGAGCCCACCCAACCCGCATGCCATGCAGCTCCCCCACCCACCCAAAGCCCAACATCAAACATGGCGTATTGCGGTGATGTATGGGGATGGCTGGGGCAGCACTTTCAACTGAGGCAGGCCAGAGTCCATCAAAGGATTTATCTCCTCACAAGATTAAAGGGGGACGAGGCGTCTGCCAAACAAAGGCTAACTCCGAGGGTCAGCCGGGGTCTCGCAGGGAGAGATTTATACTGAAGCATACATGCCGTAGGATCGCAGGCAGACGCACATGAGACAACATAACACTGGTATGGGTCGGCTCTGAATGTTGATGTCTGCCGCTTCGAAATATATAGTAAATATATAGTATGGAACAGGAGTGTCAAACTCAGCTACAGAATGGGCCAAAATTTAAAACTGAACAAAGCCGCGGGCCAAAGTTTGAACGAACTGACCCTTTAAAAGGGGAATTCCACCCATTTTCAAAATTTTCAAAAATGGGTCTGAAAGAAAAATCGTTAACATGGTGAAATACATCTTGACGATGTCATCAGATGTATTTCACCATGTTAATGATTTTTTCAGACCTCCATTTTTAGGAAATACAGAATTGGGGGAACTTTTTTAATCATGCTCACACAACATCTCTAAGGTATATTAATGACATTAAAATGTTGAAAATGTGTCGTCTTCCCCTTTAATTTGATAATGTCTCAAGGGCCAAATGAAATTACACGGCGGGCCAAATTTGGCCCGCGGGCCAGAGTTTGACACCCATGGTATAGAATGTTAAATGGACCCCGACCATCCCCGGTTGTCATGTACTGTACAGTAACAAAGATGTCAACATAATAGAATTATAAGGATGTTGAAAATAACAAGGGATTAAAACATAAATTTGTTTATTAATCCAACTGAGCATTTTCTCATTGAAAAAGATGGGTAGAGCACGGTTTATGGAGAAATCTAGCTGTGTGTCTGACAGTAAAAAAATGGAGTATAGCTTGAAGGATCTACAAGCATTGGGGGCTTGTAGGTGACCCATTTTGATAAATAATCATGAATAATCATGATTAAATTCATTTTGAAGCTGTGATTAATCTGATTAATTTTCTTAACGCCAGTGAAAACTCCAGATCACAGAAAATCACTGACCAATCAATGACCAGACCTGAAAGTCCAGTTTTTTTTAGTATAGTTGAGGTCATAAAACTTAACAGAAAAACAAAAAATAAATGTAAATATGAATGAAAATGAAAGTCATAAAACCTTTAAGATGGAAAGGGAGTGAAAGTTGTAAATAAAAACAGCTACGCGCCGCCATTACCATGTACCATGAACCATGAGGTCGGAGATGGACACGGAGGTAAGTGTCCAGCAATATCAACCATAAACACATTAGCAAATACTTTCAGTCAGAGCGCAGGGCAGGCTGGGGTGTAAGTTATTCAACCCTCCTCTATATTCTGACATGTTCTTGGCATTGTTCAGAATTCCACTGTAATGAGGAAATCACTGTTTGGGAACATTTGGCTGCTTACAGTATATATCTATTTTTTTTTCTCTGTCTCTCTTCGTACTTCACTTTAAGTATAGCAGGTTGGAATCTACAGATCATCAGGCATACCGTATAGGCTATGAAGAAAAGTGGAACTAGACAAATGTGTCAGGGTCTGGTACTTTGGTCCTCATGTCTCCCAGGCGTTTTCCTTTTAGAGCCATCTAAAGTATTTTTTTTTTTTTTTTTTTTTTCGTTTTCTGGCTAAAATCTTTTTTAATCATATTAAAAAAAAAAGTAGGAACTTTGATCTTACTACTAAAAACGATTTTAGCCCCCAAAAAAGAAAAAAATACTTTAGATGGCTCTAAAAGGAAAACGGCCTGGGAGACATGAGGAATAAAGTGCCAGACCCTGACACAAATGTTGCAGCCTCTTTTCATGCCTGTTGAGACCCAAGTTGGTCCCATGGAAGAGCGGAAGAGTGAAGAACGGTCTGCTCAGAATTTCAAGAAGTAAAGAAGGCTTGAGCCAAACATTGGCCCCAAACTACTAATTTGAAGTCTTAAAAATAATGTTAAAGCAACATGAAATTATGTTTTTTTTTTTTTTTTAGTGCCTGTCCGGGTCAATAGGTGCCAACTTTTAATGCTGTATTTAACATGTTCTAAAACATGAGAAATGGTAAAGGATGAGCATGGGCCGACTGTTCCACGGGTCAGGCCAAGTGTTCTGCACGATTGGGCCAACCATCCTTTGCGATCTGGGCCGACTTGGATCAGGGCTGAGCCTTCCTGTCTACCTGTTATTTATTTATTTTTTTGGCAAAATTGCATTAAAAAATTAAAATATTCAACATAGAGAATGTAGAAGATTAATGGTCATTTTGATCTGTATGTTTGATCTGGAATTGTGGACAAAAGCAAAATAAATCTTAAATCAAAAAGGTTGAAACCACTGGCCTAAGGAGCACATAGTGCATTACCCTGGCAGCTCCTGCACCAATGACTTGTTTTTCGAACAAAAAAGGGTCCTTCTCGTAGTGTTATCATAACGACTCCTGCTAGAGCACTTTATAATAACTGTAAATTGCAGACATTACAAGCAAATTGGCCACAAAACATGATTGCATCCTCGAGAGTTTCCCATATTTATTCTTCTTGGTGATGAGATTTGCTCCTTTTAAGAGTAGAAAACCAGTGTTTTTGGTAACATACTTTGGAGTCTAGCTCAGAACGAAAACACTCATTTGTATTCATTTGGGAGTGGGGTGGGGGGGTGGGGGGTTGAGACAGACAGAGTGGGCCGGTGGTGGTGAGATAGCACCAGGCACCGTGACAGTCTAGAAGGGACAACATGGGCCTTTTCACAGAAACAGGGAACTGTTTAAGTGAAGTTAGACCCACCCCCAGATAGACAGACAACTAGTCCATGTCATTGTGTAGTTAAGTGAACGTTTCGTGAAGATTTTTGTAAACCATGTTTTTTCTGTTCTACGAACCCTATGGAACATGAAAAAAGCGGTTTACATTTTTTATTTTTGCCCAGAGAATATTTACCCATAACATCCCATATAATGTAATAATTAAAAATATAATCATACTTTAAGAAGCACATGTGACATGTCAAACTATGGGTTTTTCATGCTTCTGAATCATCCCAAGCATTAGTTTGCCCAAAAAACATTCCTTGGCCTAAAAACGGCCATAGATACTTGCCAAATGTGCTGACCTCATCAAATTTTCCATGATTTCTATGGCCGATTTTAACCCAAGGAATGTTTTTTGGGCAAAACTAATGCGTGGGATGGATTCAGAAGCATGAAAAACCCATAGTTTGACATGTCACATGTGCTTCTTAAAGTATGATTATATTTTTAATTATTACATTATATGGGATGTTATGGGTAAATATTTTCTGGGCAAAGATAAAAAATGTAAACCGCTTTTTTCATGTTCCATATAGGGTTCATAGAACAGAAAAAACATGGTTTACAAAAATCTTCACGAAATATTCAGTAAACTAGATTCTGCTACATAAGTACATACACTAAACCCATAAACATTCACAATGGCTTTCCTTTGGCTACAGTATAGAGCCGCGGAATCATCAGTTAAAGAGTTAAAGAATTAAAGAACTCTTTTGTACGCCAGTCTGTCCTACTTCTAAACCAGAATCGATAAATCCAAGGTCATGATTGTCATGTTTCTGCTATTTATTTCTGCTGTCGTGTTTGTAATGTATTGTATGTTGTCTTATGTGAACGGTGTCGCCATGGAGGCAAGACAAATTTCAGTGTAAACTGACAATAAAGTTGTATCGTATCGTATTCATTGTCCTCATAGACTTTTCGAAAATGGTTAATAAAAACACAATTGCGCCGCGGACAAAGCCAGCTCGGGTTGTGAAAATCATGACAACATAATATTATCATGCAATATCTAATTAGCACCTCTTTGTTTCGTTTTTCAACTTAGAAATTATTTGATTGTCCCAAAAAATTGTGTGTGTCATCATGATTTGTCACGAGTTGGCTTTGTCCGTGGCGTAATCGTCTTTATATGAATCATTTTCAAAAGGTCTATGAGAAAAATGAATGGGGACTCCATTTCTACGTCACGAGGGGGCGGGACTGCGCTGCTCTACATGTATATACGTATATATGTTTGTGTAGAAGATCTACTACACCCCTCTCTGAGTGCCTGAATCACCCAGAGGTGAATTATTATTGCTTTTATTGACAGTACAGTGGATACCAGACATCAAGTGATTGACTGGCTCTGTACTCTATATATAATCCTCCCGGATGTCCGACCCTCTCCTACGACGGAAAAACGCTGTAGAGGAGCGTCACCATGATTGAACAATCGTGCAATAGTATACGTATTACATTGATGCAGGGGTGAAAGTGGTGTGAAGCTTTTGCGGGTCTATAGGAAACAGCATCGTTTGATGCGTTCAGGCAGCGCCGCAAAGCGGCGCGGCCGAAAAATTTTTTGGAGGTTCAAACTCCACAGTGTCCCTAAAATGCATAGGAAAATGCTTTTTGTGGCACAGTAACCTAACCTAACCTAACCTGGAACATAATATAAAACACAGCAGGTCTGCCTTACACCTGCATTAGGTTACCTATACTCCATTTCAGCATGATTAAACTGTTTTGTATTTGTACATTACGCTACACAAGAAATAGGTTTCATCTAAGATTTTATTTTGTTACAAACTACTGCAAAACAGCATTATTTCAACCACACACAATTAGAAAAGGGAGAATAATATTATATAATATATTATATATATATATATATATATATATATATATATATATATATATATTATATATATATATAATATATATATATATATATATAATATTTGTACACTCTCAGAAAAATAAAATGGGTGGAATTCCCCTTTAAGAGGCGTCCCCCCCAGTGAAAGCACTAGGCTACTAACACTGATTCCTGTGCTTGCTGCTGGTTCCTCTGTAAGTGGGGTTCTCCTCCCCACCTTCACTTCTGTGTCACTGTCTAATATCACAATCGTTTTTTTTGAGTTTTGGTTCAGTGACATTTTCAGCTCTTTCCCCCTTCCTCTTGAAAAAACTTTGTTACACTTTGTTGCAAAGCCATTTTGTTTTAGTTGTTTACTTGTTTTAACCTTTTAAGCAGTGCATTCCCTCCCTGTGACAAACGTGTGGGTTTACCGCATATTACTGATGCTTTTTTTTTGCTCTGCCTCTGAACCAATCAGAACTTAGTTAACTAACTATTGCGTCTGTCAGCCAACATTATTGCGGTTTGAACCTCGGTGGATTCGTTGTAGTAGTAGAAAGCCCGCCTACTATATCCGGTTTGCCTTACTATAGGGAAACGAACGTGGGTTTCCGTATCCGCTATAATACGGATGTCTGTGCACCACAGGGATAATTAACAACATCATCATTTTGCATCGCAAAAGTTGACAAAAACACGCGGTTACAATTTAGAAGCACTTTGGTCCAGAGAACACCAAAATAATGACTTAATGTCGTTTTCTTCTTGAACATTTTGAAGAGAGGTTGGTTGTTTACGAGAATGTCTCCGTCATCATCATCATCAACCAGCCAGGAGCAGGCTATCCCCCCTCGGGGGTCTTTTGCGACATTGCGGGGTAAGAAACTGAGCGCTCGAGCGCTGTTCATGCAGCCTGAATAGGGACAACGTGGAGTTGGAAATACATTGTTTATGTTGTGATTTGTGTGAAAACGATCTAAAATTGGTTGAGAAAGAATAACACCAGTAGCCGGGCTGTTGCCCGAGTCCACAGCATTTCTTTCTATGTCAGCTTCAGGACTTGTCCCTATTTGCTGTTGCTATTCTAAATAGAAGTCTATGTAGAAGAGCCTCCATTGGACTGACCCCATGAAGTGAACGGAGTTTGCATAACTCTATCTATACTGTAGGGTGTAGGCTATAGACGGAGTCTGCGTAACTCTGTCTATACTCTGTCTCTGTGGCTCTGGCTGTGCTGACTTCTCTCCGTGCGGTGACAGGTTATTTAACGTAATATTTTAATAGACCCGGCGGGACCCGGCGTGAAATCTTTTTGCCGGGTCTCAGACCTGGTGGGACCCGCCTCACTTTCACCCCTGCAATAGTATACGTATTACATTGATGATATCAGGTAGTGTCCCAATTCATCATGTGCATGTCCAATCAACGTTAATATCCGGGTTCATTAATGACGCTCCACCATGCTAATTTCCTAATACACAAGAGGTTAATGTGAAATGGCATTGCTGGGAATACGCTATACTCAGTATCCACCACCTATGGTGGATAAGGATGAAGGATGAAGTGCCAAAGTCATTCTCAGATCTGTCAATCATCCTAACCAGATTTTTTATTTTTTTATGTGTCTTGGTGCTCCCATGTCTGTATGTTTTCTATCCCCACAAATACGTACATTTGAACAATCAGTCTTTCATATCATATAGGACAGTGGTTTTCAACCTTTCTGATACCAGGGTGCACTATTTATTCAACATTTGAGCTACGGACCACTATTTGAGGACCTTTTAGCCCCACAGACCTCAAAACTAAAGAGCTTCTTCTTTTGCTTTTGTCCACAATTCCAGGATGTATTTTGCGGAAAACAAGCATTCAAACATTCAGATCCAAATCAGGGGTCGACATTATAAATGGCCGACTGGCCCCAATGGCTTGCAATACACGTTCGGACCACCAGATGGCCCGGTGGGCTGGCCCGGTGGGCCAGTAGGCCTCAAGCCATCTAGCTATCTATGGCTCTGTCCAGGGGCGGATTGGCACATATTTTCCCACCGGGACAATTTTGCCTTTGACAGGCCACCCTGGGGGGGCAGCTGGTTAACCAGATGTAACTCTTTGAGAGCGTAAAAATGAAACCAAATGGACCCCTGCGGGTCCATTTGGTTTCATTTTTTTTGCCACTAGTGCATTTTGGATCTTGTCCAGGCTATTAGGTGGCGCAGGCCACCGGGGAAACTCCCTGTACTCCAGATGGCCAATCCGCCCCTGGCTCTGTCTAATGAAACGCTGTGGCTGGCTGCTGCCAGACCTCGCTCGGCGCTTAGCCTCGATCTCCAGGCTTACATCCACGCCGTGAAATGAACTGCCGTGCACGTCGCTTGTCAAAACTAAAACCGAGTCATAGTGGGACAAACGTGTTTGACATTTTTTAGCGCTATAAACTCCGCCGCCGCGTCCTCCTCTGTCCACACTAGCATGGCTATTGGGCGAAGTTTGCCATGCGCTAACGTATCCTCCTCCTCTTCCTCATCATCATAAATCATAATACCAGACGAACTTAAAGGGGGTTTCTCCGCCGCGAAAAGTCACAGATCATGCAAGTTCATCTTCTTTCTTAATAATAAAAAACAGCCCAGTTGATTGTTCAGATCAGAAGTGGAAACGACGAGTGTTGTAGATTATGCGTGCACGCATGTAGAGCCATGCGTGCAGACCACGACGCGTTGTTTATTGATTATTAAGTCTAATATTTATTTGTATTGCCTTTTTAAAAGGAGCATACATAAATGTATAGGATAGGTATCATTTGTCTACCAATATGAATGTAGGCCCATATTAAATTTACGGTAGGCCTATTAAAAAATACTGGAGAGGCTAGTTATAAATAAATAAATAAATAAATATCCAGTTAACCTCCGGTTAGTCCTGTCAGCTAGTCGGCAACAAAATTAACCGTTACTGACATCCCTAATAAAAATACAAAAAAAAGGAAAAAGGGCGATTCCCCTGGGCCAGTGATTTTAATGGTGGGGCCAGTGATTTGGACAATCCACTGGCCTGGACCAAATTTCCCTTAATGTCGACCCCTGCAAATGACCATTAATCTTTTACGTTCTCTAGTTGTGTATTGTAGACTTGGACTACTTCAGATGATGAATATTTGTTTTCAATAATGAAATGCTGTTGGTTTAGTGGTGCCACAGCTGTAGTTAGTCAGTAGCAGTAGTAGTGTTTCAAAGCACTTTAATTATAAGCACTTTAATTTGAAATGTCTTGGATTGTTTTTGAATGCATGCCATCATGTTTGGTGAGGAAGACTGGACATTTAGGTGGGCATTGTACCCCCCCCCCCCCCATGCCTAAATCTGCCCCTGTAATTCTTGGGCATTGATTGTTCGGCAGTGATTTGAATTTGTGACCGGCAGAGGTAAACAGGTCAGTGGCAAATCTTTCTTGTGTGAGCAGAATGTGTGAGTCTGTGCATGTGCATGTGTGCTTGTGTGATCCCGCAAAGGTGCCGTGCATTGTGTTGTGTCTGCGTGTTGACCTACAGCATACAGTAAGCGTACACCAGTGTGCACGCCTGTGTGTACGTGCCATAATCAGTGAGTATGTGTGTGTGTGCGTGTGTGTGTGTGTGTGTGTGTGTGTGCGCACTGCGCACGCTGCAATGTGCAAGCCGCACCGAGCCTCGCCCAAAAGTAGGAGGAGAGCACAAGGCAGGGTCAACACTGTCTGAACCGGAGAACAAGCTGTGCCTGGCACCATCACACACACACACACACACACACACACACACACACACACACACACACACACACACACACACACACACACACACACACACACACGGTATGCACGCGCACACACACATACACACACAGACGCTCGAGCAACCTTGGGAACTCCTGCCAGGACAGAACAGAATGTACATTAAGGAGTCTCTCTCATTCTCTCTCTCTGTCTTACATTCTCTCTCTCTCTCGCATTCTCTCTCTCAATCTCTGTATCTCTCTCTCGTCACTCCTCCCATCTTCTTTATTTCCCACCCTTGCTGCTACACACATTGCGGCAGCATAATACCTGGCATTCACCCACCACTCTCTCTCTCTCTCTCCCCCTCTCTCTCTCCTCTCTCTCTCTCTCTCTCTCTCTCTCTCTCTCTCTCTCTCTCTCTCTCTCTCTCTCTCTCTCTCTCTCTCTCTCTCTCTCTCTCTCTGTTCACAACACCACAGTGGAGGTGGTGATTGGGGAGACATAAAACTCCCAGCCCTTTCCTCCTCATTACGGGGCTAGCTGCTTCCTATAGCTACTACCGGGCAGTCAGTGGCACCGTCCACTGCTGCGTGGTTCCCATGTGATGCAGCCTACCAGTCATTCAGTCCAGGGGCGGATCTAGGCATGGGCATGGGGGCACAGTCTGCACCACCAAACATGATGGCATGCAAAACAACCCAAGATATTGAATTATTAAAGTGCTTATATTTAAAAATTATTTGAAACACTACTACTGCCACTAACTAACTACAGCTGTGCCACCACTAAACCAACAGCATTTCATCAATGAAAACAGAAAACTCTCTCCCCCATACCATTTTCTCCTACCCCCCCCCCAATGGGTGATGTTACATCCGCCCCTGATTCAGTCAGTCCGTCGACGTGGGCAGGATATATGTGAGAGCCCCAGCCAAGTGACTGAAGTGACATTGGCACCACTTCGCTTTTTCAGTTGTAATGTTTGCTTCCTTTGTGTCAATAACGGTTTAAGGTTGAAGAGCAGGGCACACACTTGCGTGTTGCGTGTGCGTGCGTACATGCCCGCGCACAGTACACACTCAGGAATATAAGGCCTATATCACAACACGTACGCCGCAGAACACATTCATTTAAAGGTCACCCGGCTCCTTCTTTAGCCCTCTCTGCTGCTGCGTTTCCTTTGTGCGTTATTCATAAAGTGACCTACAATGCTGCAGGTCTGGTGTGTTTAGCATTGCTTCTATAAAACCATTGTACAATTTACACTTTAGGCATTTTATGCATTAGGCATTTAGTCTTACTCAGTAGAGTCATTTATTTGCCAATGACCAATTAAAAAAAAAAAAAAAAAAAAACACAATTATTACATGGCTTGAATGAATGCTCCAATCAGAAGTCAGCGTTCTGGTCACGTGAGCGGTCACATGTCACATGTCACAACAACGGACCGCTCCGCTCAACGACAGACCTCTTATCCCGGACGAACGTAGCCTACACAACTGCAGATAAATGAAAGCAGCCTTGTAATGTACTATTTCTTTCAATTATTAGTTATTATTAGTTAATAGTTATTTATGAATGTATTAAGCCATATAACAAGTGGAATAACACAGTTCGAACTGGTGAGATGTTTCCTGATAGCTGAGTTAACTCAGTTATTAGGAAACAACCCGGTTTGTTGGATGTTATCCCTTACACAGCTCACAACAGTTCTATTGCTTTTCCTTTGAACATGAGCACTCGGGACACAGCTGTGATGCAATCACACTTTCCTCACTGATCAACCCTATCAGTGTGTGCTCCAATCACACTTGATGCACCACACACACTGCATGGATTTACTAACGAAAGCGCCACAAAAACACTGAATAAACGAACTACAGAACAGGCCGGGGCATACCAGTGCATTCAGGACGCTTTTCCGAATCCGAACCAGCTCTGAGTCCAACAGGGAAAGCTGCATGGCTGCACCATGGCAGCCAGATACACACAACATATGCTCAACTACCGTACTGTCAAGTACTGCAAGGAATAGCATCCATATTTTTGGGGGAACTTTAGCTTGGGGAATTTTGTCCGTCACGAGAATGAGTTAAAGGAGTGCTTCACCGGTACGGAATGCCTTTAAATGCTGTACAACGGCATCGAAATATGTGAAAAAATATATACATGTAAAAAAAAAAAAAAAAAAAAAAAAAGCCACACGGTGGCGCCCGAAAAAGTATATTCTGTGGGTGCCTTGCTGCCTCGTTTAGTGTTCAGTGCTCTGGGAAACGTTTACCACCTACGTCACTTTTAGGGGAGTGACGTCGGTGGTAAACTGTCTGGAACCCCCTCCTCTGGTGTTCCATTAAAGTATACTGAGACACGGACATAGAGGCACGGATGCACGATAGTATAACCATACAGACAACGTTTAATTTCGGCGAAGTATCCCTTTAAGCAATGGCGAGCATTTTGTTGAGTCATCTCTTGAAACACGGTGAAGTCGGAGACCTCCACTTTATCACTATACATTTGTTTTTTGCCATACCTGGCTTAGGACCTCTTTGGTGGGAAGGGATGGCCCTTGTCTCGTCGGAGCAACTAAAAATATTGCAGCAGCAATTTGGCTGGATGACCTCTTCCAGTTCTCATGAAGTATAGCCTTATAAATAATGGTGTTGTTATGGAAATAATATACTGTATGTCCAAACAGAAAGTGAAAGTATATCTTATGAGTTTATTCAGAAGAACAGCAACAAGCACGAGAGTGTATTGTATCGTACCTTTGTGATTGTTATGTTAATCTGTGGGACAGTTTTGGGGTATAAGAAGGGACCTGGGGAGAAGCTGAAGGGAGGTTGGTTGGTAGGAGAACCATGACAGAAAGATGTGCTGAGGGAGAGAATATTGCGAGATGCAGGCCAAGCCTGATAGACCGAGAGATTGTCTTGTGCTTGTTGCTGTTCTTCTGAATAAACTCATAAGATATACTTTCACCTTCGGGTTGGACATACAGTATATTATTTCCATACATTTGTATACAGGTAACTAAAGGTAGCTAATAGCGCCTATGCGAACACAATATGGCTTCAGGGGAGTGAAGAACTGTAGGGCGGAGAGGGTGATATTTGTCACGGCACGTATACTCCTGGCTAGGGTCCATTTGGTTTCATGTTTACGTTCTCAAAGAGTTACATATAGTTAGAACGTGCAATGAATGAATGGGCACAAAAAAAAGTACATTCGGTGGGCAAGCAAAGTACCGGTTTTGTGGCCCCATACCGGTAATACCGGTATTACTGGATACTGTGACATCCCTAGCAGGCACTGTATTAATCTGACTATTACATGGCATAATTGATAATAGTTTCTTTAATGAAGTACTAACTTGATTTTGATTGGCTGGTCACCGTCACATGACAGCTGTAAAACCCACCGGTAACCCAGTGTTGACCCACGGTACCTCAGGGCATTTGCACATAAACTACTTTCAAAGTCCAGAAGGAAATGACAAATATATATGCATGACGGACATATACAATATGATATTAAAGGTAGGGTAAGTGATTTGAAATTCATCCTGTAGTTCCAGCCTGGTGCACTAGGGGCGCCAAACAGTAGCTACACTATGTGAGCCTGCTGCTCGATTGGAGGAGAATTCGCCACCACCTGGGGAACTTTTATTAGCTCCTCTGCTAACGTGGGGGAGGGGGAAACTCCATATATGGTTTCCACACCTTATAATAGAGCATTTTAACAAAAAATATATTTTTGGGGTGATATCTGACAAAACTGAAATCACTTCCCCTACCTTTAAGTATTAAAAACTAATAAAAACATCTTTAGGATGAGTTTAGTGTTTTATCTCTTTGGAGCGTTTCATTTGTTCCGTTATCCCTACTAATGGTACCAACATCACTAGAGTGTGGAATTGTGGACAATTATAGATGTGGGACTGTATGGGCAGTGGCTCAGCGGTCCAAGCAGCTTGGCTGGTAATCCAGCCTGGCAGTGTGCCGCAGGTTCGACCCCTGATCCCGAAAGTCTTCACACTGCATGCCAACCCCCCCCCCCCCCATCCCCATCTCTTTCCCCATTTCCTGTCAGCCTACTACTGTCTGTACCCCCATAAAAACATCATAATAAACGATGTTCCGTGGCTCAAATGCAGAATATAGAACCGGGCCTTGATGTGGAAAAGGGGCTGAAAACCCAGCGCCTGTCTTTAAGGTAATCCTTCAGCCTCAGAGGAGCGTCGTAGATCGTACCAAAGCCCCGACATGACAGCATACCTGACACCGACACATGCACACACCTCCAGACCTGCCATCCCATCCCAGCTCCGCTCATCTGCTCCTCATTGAGAGCACCGTTTAAAGCAAGACCTTTAACACGCAGCCGCCATGGAGGCTAAAACCTGCCCTAAAACCTTTAACATGCAGCCGCCATGGAGGCTAAAACCTGCCCTAAAACCTTTAACATGCAGCCGCCATGGAGGCTAAAACCTGCCCTAAAACCTTTAACATGCAGCCGCCATGGAGGCTAAAACCTGCCCTAAAACCTTTAACACGCAGCCGCCATGGAGGCTAAAACCTGCCCTAAAACCTTTAACATGCAGCCGCCATGGAGGCTAAAACCTGCCCTAAAACCTTTAACACGCAGCCGCCATGGAGGCTAAAACCTGCCCTAAAACCTTTAACATGCAGCCGCCATGGAGGCTAAAACCTGCCCTAAAACCTTTAACATGCAGCCGCCATGGAGGCTAAAACCTGCCCTAAAACCTTTAACATGCAGCCGCCGTGGAGGCTAAAACCTGCCCTAAAACCTTTAACATGCAGCCGCCATGGAGGCTAAAACCTGCCCTAAAACCTTTAACATGCAGCCGCCATGGAGGCTAAAACCTGCCCTAAAACCTTTAACATGCAGCCGCCATGGAGGCTAAAACCTGCCCTAAAACCTTTAACATGCAGCCGCCATGGAGGCTAAAACCTGCCCTAAAACCTTTAACATGCAGCCGCCATGGAGGCTAAACCTGCCCTAAAACCTTTAACATGCAGCCGCCATGGAGGCTAAAACCTGCCCTAAAACCTTTAACATGCAGCCGCCGTGGAGGCTAAAACCTGCCCTAAAACCTTTAACATGCAGCCGCCATGGAGGCTAAAACCTGCCCTAAAACCTTTAACATGCAGCCGCCATGGAGGCTAAAACCTGCCCTAAAACCTTTAACATGCAGCCGCCATGGAGGCTAAAACCTGCCCTAAAACCTTTAACATGCAGCCGCCGTGGAGGCTAAAACCTGCCCTAAAACCTTTAACATGCAGCCGCCATGGAGGCTAAAACCTGCCCTAAAACCTTTAACATGCAGCCGCCGTGGAGGCTAAAACCTGCCCTAAAACCTGCCCTAAAACCTTTAACATGCAGCCGCCGTGGAGGCTAAAACCTGCCCTAAAACCTTTAACATGCAGCCGCCGTGGAGGCTAAAACCTGCCCTAAAACCTTTAACATGCAGCCGCCATGGAGGCTAAAACCTGCCCTAAAACCTTTAACATGCAGCCGCCATGGAGGCTAAAACCTGCCCTAAAACCTGCCCTAAAACCTTTAACACGCAGCCGCCATGGAGGCTAAAACCTGCCCTAAAACCTTTAACATGCAGCCGCCATGGAGGCTAAAACCTGCCCTAAAACCTGCCCTAAAACCTTTAACATGCAGCCGCCATGGAGGCTAAAACCTGCCCTAAAACCTTTAACATGCAGCCGCCATGGAGGCTAAAACCTGCCCTAAAACCTTTAACATGCAGCCGCCATGGAGGCTAAAACCTGCCCTAAAACCTGCCCTAAAACCTTTAACATGCAGCCGCCATGGAGGCTAAAACCTGCCCTAAAACCTTTAACATGCAGCCGCCATGGAGGCTAAAACCTGCCCTAAAACCTTTAACATGCAGCCGCCATGGAGGCTAAAACCTGCCCTAAAACCTTTAACATGCAGCCGCCATGGAGGCTAAAACCTGCCCTAAAACCTTTAACATGCAGCCGCCATGGAGGCTAAAACCTGCCCTAAAACCTTTAACATGCAGCCGCCATGGAGGCTAAAACCTGCCCTGGCTAAAACCTGCCCGTGTCTGTTTACACCACGGCGTTTAGCCATGTGACCTTGGAAAAAAAAGAAGAAAAAAAGATGAACCACATGCATCCTATATAGTGTACTCAGGGGCGGATCTAGGCATGGGCATGGGGGTACATCCGCCCTGCTAATTACGGGAGCATAAGTAGTTGCAGATCTGCAAGGTCACATCGTGTGACGAGTAGAATTGGTTATAGACACCATTTTTCAATTTGCTTCAAAATTTGTATTCGGACTGAAAGCTAAATGAATGACAATGTTGTTGGAATTCAAGTGTGCTAATGTGCTAATCTGTTTGGTAACCAAACAAACAGATCTGCCGCGTGCTAGTAGCATGTGAACAAAAGTGGTAAAATATGTTGGATAATAAAGCAATAATCCTCTCAATATTTGAGTCATTATAATACTCATACGTACAGATGCACAGAATAATTTAATTTGAACCAATCATAGCACCACGTCCCTCCAGGCTATGGGACCTCTGGGATGGGATCCCTTCCGCCACTTGCGTCTTGTGCATTTTAGTTCGCAAACAAAGTGACAGAGAGACGGGGAACAACGTCAGGTCATTATTTGAAACCTATACACAACGTACAGTATATTATATATACACATTTTAGCACAATGATTAAGTTTAAACCGAGTAAGACCTGCCTGGATGTCACTGGAGGGGCTTTCAAAACGAAATGATTGTTGAGTCAAAACCAGCTGTGTTTGGACGACACGATGCAGGGATGGGACTCAAACAGCGAGCTTAAACCCTGTTCAGGTCCACTTGGTTCCAGGGAGTGCATGGAACTCCCTGGAACTCCCTTGAGAACCCTTGAGGGTTCCCCGGACTCCACTTTTGAAAAACCACTGACTTACAGACATCAGAACAAACTTAAAAGTGTGTCCGTTTTATTTTCCCGCTGAAGCAGAATCTGTTATGGCTCCCTGAGTGCTGTCGATGAGAAAGAGATTGAGCGGAGAGAGAGAGAGAGAGAGAGAGAGAGAGAGAGGGAGAGAGAGAGAGAGAAAACACTGAGCGGCGGCCTTTTTGCGAGGCATTCTACGACGCATTAGGTCATGAGAATCGAGGGGGGAAACGCATGCTGTTTCAATGATGAAATGGCTCCGTCGACCCACCGATGGGACCTCTATCGCGCCAGGGTTCACACCATTGGTCACCGCGAGGTTGTTTCTCCGTCCCGAGGAGAGAAGGAATGATAAATATTCTCTCTCTTTCTCTCTCCCACTCTCTCTCTCTTTCTTTCTCTCGCTCGATTATTAGATTTCGACCCCGACCCCCGGCGTACGCCACCACCCGCCACCACCCGCTACTCCAAGGTAGAGAGAGATTAGCTTTAAAAAAAAAAACGCAAAAGGTGGTATTATAGGTATTAGGTTCGAAGCGCTTCATGTGGCGACTTCATTGGTGTGGGAATTCCTTGGTGACGGACAGGCCATGAGAGGGCCTGGAGGAGAGTGTTTGGGCCGGGGGAACGGAGGAGGAGGAGGAGAGGTCGCAGCCCCGTGGCAGACATCGGAGCTATTTTTGTTTTGCAAGAAATTCAGAAGTGGTCCCGTTACCCTGGAGGCGGCTCGAGTTTTCCATATAGCTCAGCGCCTTGGCAGCGGCCATGGCTCTGCTAGCCAGTTTCCCATTCGCTCTCTCTTCTCTCCTAGTGCCTGTCGCCCCCGCCTCTCTCTCTCTCTCCCCCTCCCCCTCCCTCTCCCCCTCTCCCCCCTCTCCCCCTCTCTCTCTCTCTCTCTCTCTCCCTCTCTCTCTGCATCCCCCTCCCTCCCGCAATCCTCCCACCCAGGGGCGTTTTTGCCATTAGGCAGACTAGGCAGTTGCCTATGGTATGGTGCCATGAGGGGGAGCACTGCGGCGACCACCAGACATGCTTTAACACATTAGCATTTAATTTAATTCATATTTAAGAATATTGTAATAAGCCTATAATATGGATACAGTTGAACATTTAAAACACATAATATGTTCTTTATGTTAAAAATAGTTCATATTTTTTATCCCTTGGGGGGCGCCATTTTACTGTGCCCGTCATAGGTATGACGTTACGGGCATAGATATACAGTATATAGAGCCCCTGACGTCGTTCACGGCGGCCATCTTGCCAGAGTGCTCAATACAGTATGCTTTATGGCAGCCCAAACAAAAACAGCTATAACTCACTCAAATCTTGTTATCAACGTGGCTATGAGTTTTGCTAATTTTTTATTTATTTATTTTCCTGAAAAAATCATCATATAACGGTTCATGATGTGGACATCTCTGACGTTTACAACAAACCAATCCGTTTGAAAACCGGTTGAAAAATAAGCCAGTTATCGTCATTTAAAAAGTATATGCTCATAGACACAATGTTATGCTATACTCATAGGCGTGCATACATAGATGTCAAGGGGGGTTTGAGCACCCCCTAGTGGCCCTCTCTGGACCAACATGCCCTTTTTAAAAGAGCAAAAAGATGCTGAAATGCTGTTTTCTATGCGTTTTTAACCCCCCAAAACTCATTTTTTTTCTTTCTTTTTAAAAGAAAAAAAAAGATTTGGAATGTTTTTAAAAATCGGGCGGCGGAAAATTGCCGGGCGGCGGAAAATTGAGTGCCCTCCTGGTTACATTTGAGCACCTGCCCTTGAAACTCTCTGTGCACGCCAGTGGCTATACTCTTGACAAGATGGCCGCCACGTAACGACATCACTCCCCATTGGCCAGCAGCGCGGGAGAGACATCTAGCTTTCTTATATACAGTATATCTATGGTCACGGGTCCATTTGGTAAGGGGGGCTCTGCATGCCTGGGGTTCCAAATTGCTTAGAAACGCCACTTGAGTGCATTCCCCTCCCCTCATTCCTCCCTCAATCCTCCCACCATCTTGCCCCCTCCCTCCCTCCCTCCCTCCCTCCCGTCCCCCCTCCCTCCCTCCCTCCCTCCCTCCCTCCCATGCTTTCGCGGCCCCCCTTACCCCCCCAAAAGCAGGAAAATGCTGCTGCGGACCCACGCCGCCGGCCGGCCCGCTCCTGGAGCCAGCCTGACTGCACAGGCGGCCCGGAGCAGATGCACTGGAGATAAGTTTGTGTGCGTAAGCCAGGCCACGACCCCCGCAAGCAGGACATTGACCAGATCCTGTCAGAGAAGAGAGGCAAGAGGAGAGAGAGAGAGAGAGAGAGAGAGAGAGAAAGAGAGAGAGAGAGAGAGAGAGAGAGAGAGAGAGAGAGAGAGAGAGAGAGAG